>JAPZEB010000012.1:36981863-36992923 GCA_029783705.1 Chaetodon striatus | reverse complement strand
TTTGTGTATGTAAAAAAGAAATGTTTTAGATCTTTGAGTTCAGCTTATGAAAAATGGGAGCAAAAACAAAAGTGTTGTGTTTATATTTTTGTTCAGTGTATAACTAATTTGGCCGACAACTGACACCAATATCGATTTATCAATTTTCCCCCCAAGTTTAGTCCTCATCAGGTCTGCTCTGTGTGGAATTAACATCATGCTATGCATGCATATTCTCATCATGATGGCCCACCAGCGAATGGAGACATGAAGTACAATACTTTTCAATTTATGTAATACTCATTCATTTTGCAAATTAAGAAAAATCACGTTGGCCAGGTCTTATAGTTCATTTTAAAGCCAATATCAGCTGATACTAATGACATGCCAGTATTATCAAGCATTCCTATTTCTGATCAGTGTTATTTTTTCTCAGGGCCTTTAACGCATTAACGTAAAGACAGATTATTAGATCAGGTGATTTTTGTTTTATTATTAGGCATTTTCTTATTTTTGAAAAATACATATAGCCTATATATTTGCATCTGAGCTATTAATAAAACATACAGGGCTTTGGACACCCACGCCTAACAACACCACTGAGCAGAGCAGTCTGTGGGCTCTTCTTTCATATCAGATGTACTGTCTCACGTTGTGTTTTACTGTAACAGCCAAAAACGATAAAACAACAACAACAAAACAAAGATGATCATTGGAATAGAAAGTTAAGTTTTGTTTGCATTTTTATTTCTAAGTAGTTAGTGGCGAACTAAATTAAAATTGTCTGAATTTAGTTGGTGTAAGAATGAATCCCGCAACAAAAAAAGTAAAGGGAAAGAAAGCAAACTGACCCATTGAAAACAAACAAAAAACAAATCTAAGATGTAAATGTAAATATTTCTATAGCCTTTTTGTTTTTGCAGCTTAAATGAAATTGGCTTGACCTGATTTGACTACATCTATGGCATAAATACAAAATGTGTATATGTTTTCTAAATTGTACAAATCATTTAGGCACTGGGCCTTTACATACACAAGGCTTCCTCCTACCACATACATATAAAGAACACATTACTCCAGATCTCATGAAGGTGGCATTCAGGCGCATCAGCCACATGACAAAGGAGCGCACACTGCTCCCGTGTGGGAATATTATTTATTGCACAGTGAGTGGAGTAAACGCAGTCTATCTGTCGCATTTAATTCATTTACTTCATTGAAACAACACTCAGCGAAGCCAGTGGTGGAAGAAGTATTCATAAACTCTTGCACTGAACATCCACTTGTGTGAATGCATCAGGTTTTGTCAGCAAAATTACATAAAGTATCTAAGTAAGGAGATCGTGTCATATATTGTATTGTTGATGCAGCAATATTTGGTATAATTTCGTAGCTGGTCGACGTAACCTAAAAAGTATAATATTTCCCCCTGAATTGTGTGAAAAATGAGACACATCATGGCAGCGGTTAATCCGAGTACTGTAAATGTACAATTTTTTCACTGGACCCGAACGCAGCATACTGTGTGGCCCACCCTCCTAGTTTTCACTCCATGGTCGCCATTTTGCTGTGGCTTTAGTGCGGCAGCGGCAGTCAACGAACCGGGACGAGGTCTTTCCTACATTTTACAACTTTTTAAAATCTTTTTAAATCCGAAACTGGTAATTAACACCGTATGCTTTGTTTACATAATATTTTTGCTGTTATATTGTAGTGTTTAAATATGACCATTAGTTGCAAAACACCCAGCCGTCTTAACAACAAATAGCTAGTGTTAGCTAACGACTACTCAACGTTGACTAGAAGGTCGCGAGAAATTGGTGGTTTAGGTAGGCCTCTGCTATGTAGCATACGCTAAAACAACCCTAAACTACCCTAGCACAAGATTTTAAGTGTAAGCCAAGCTGACTAAAAAGAAACACCCGAAGTCACGCTATTGTGTCTTTTAACTAACGTTATTGTCTATCAAACTATCTTATCTGTTGCCGATCTCTATAACGTAACAATCATATACATTTTATTTTTTATCTCCACGGTTATTGTAGTGTCTTTCCATCACTGCCGGGAATCGGTCGTAGTTTGTTCCAGCTAGCTCTGGGCTACTTTTTTAATATTCAACAGTAAGTATCTGATTGTTTTCTTGACTGTCTTGGTTTTTAAGCTTTGACTACACATCTTGAACCAACACTGAAGGTGACCTGTGACGTATGTTATTTCCCCACTCTGGTTAGCTGTCTCAGTTATTTCTGTCCGTAATTTAACTTAAGATCTCCGACTTTTGTGGCTCCAGGGGAAGTATTTGTTTTACTTGGAATGCGAGCTAGTAACTCTCTGATCCCTTGTTGTTATTCCATTAGTGTTTCTTTAGTGTAAGTGTTCTGTTGCTTCTGTAGACTATATTTCCCCGTTCCTTAAGATGGAAGCCAGAGTTGTTCTTCAGGCTGATCATCTCTGTCAAAGGAGGGCCTTTATGTCCTGGGAAAATAAACAACCCAGGCCTGGATTTATTAAAATTGCACATTTAATTCTTCTAAATTTTGGATTAGATACTTGAAACATGTAAACATGAATAGATACTGTAGTCTAGTAACAGTGAGTCTGTCCACTGACATGGACCCCTGTTATAACCAAATTCCACTTTGCTCTGGAGTACCTATTGAGAGCATGTCTGTCTCAGCGTACCCTGTGTGGAAATGTCAATCTGTCTCCTCTGTATTTGTGCACAACTGTCTTTCTGTCAATAACACCTTTTCAGTTCCCTGGGGAGTGTTTTTGATTGATTTTGTAGGTTTTAAACCGTCCTCTTGGCCCTTTGTGGGAATCCCTGGATAAGGATAGCTTGCTCCCCATGAGCATACATTGCCAGAAGATTTTTTTCCTCTTCAGCATTGGCTGAAAATCTCCACAGGCTTGAAAATCCTGGCCAATTTTTTTTCTACAGCCACCACCCAAATCTCACCAAGTGTGCAAAATGTCATCGAGTCTAAGAAGAAGCTAAGGATTTTTTTCACCTACCTCCATCCCTTTTTTTGGCCACATCAATCAAAGCATTTTTGGATCTATTTTTTCTTTCCTGGCTGTTCATGTTCCCCTATTTCTTTCATTAATTTATTAATAAGATATAATAAAAAAAAAAATCCCCAAAGGACTCTGTTGAATCCAACATCAGTAATGTTTAGCAGTCTGGCGGAGATAAAGATGTCTCAGAAAAGGGATGTCATAGGAAGACAAGTGTCTCTGGGAGACCCACCCCCCTTTTCCTCTTAACTCATGGATCAAGTGTTCCTTCAGGACTCCATACCACCCCGGAGACACCCTACCAGCAGTGCACTCAAGAGGGAGACAACTGCTCAGCCCCCTCAGGTAAAGGTGGCACCATGCTTAAAAAAATTTAAGTCAACAGGTCACGTTGTTTTCCTATCTGGTGTTGTGGGTTATCAAACATTTGTGGACATTTCTTAACAGCACCATGGTTGAATTGAGTTCAAATTAATGCAAGGCTATTTCAACATTAGTGCACTGCTGCTTTAAAATGACTGCTTTCCCTCTCTCCATAGCCCCAGTTTTATACCTTGTAGTCATTGTTTTTACCAAAGACTTTTTCATTGATAGTTGCATTTAAAGCATAGAAGTAGGTCACAGTTTTTATCAGTTAACTTCGAGAAAGACCTAAGCCACAATAGGTTGTGTGTAACCTAAAAAGTTTGGGTACTGATGATATTGTACCTAATTCTAGTATGATTCCCGAATGTACAAGTTGGGGCTAGTCATTCTATTATGAATGGAAAAATTACAGCGTGTACACTTTCTGGTATTAGTTTTACATGTTCAGACCTGTTAGTGAATTGATGTAATAGAGGAGGGTTTCTGTATTTGATGTGTTGCTGTGTTCTGTCCTGTTGGCCCTAAAGAGAACCAGCTGCTGGGTTTGAAGGTCCTTACCTCACCACCTCTGCCACTCAAGACGCATACCAGCATTACTATGACCAACAGTGGAGATGACTGCTACTTCTTCTACTATTCCACCTGCACTAAAGTAAGCAAAGTTTTAGCACAAAGCACGCATATACACACACATGGTTGAACCAGTTGGAAAGTGACTGTTGATCAGAAAGAAAAGTGGGGTCTAACTGTGTTTCATTTGTCATGCAGGGAGACAGCTGCCCATTCAGACACTGTGAAGCAGCTATGGGCAGTGAGACCGTCTGCAACCTCTGGCAGGAGGGACGCTGCTTCCGTGCCATCTGCAAGTTTCGCCACATGGAGATCACAGTAAGCAAGATTCAAATATTATTTTTCACCTGGAGAAAGCTCAGAAATATCTCCTTCAAGCTTTGCCCACTCAAGGCTGTGTGTGTCTTGATTGGCCATTAACGAAGGATAGAAAAAGTCTCCCTGGAAACCTGGGCCAGGAGCTCAACTCCTGCCTCTGGATCTGTTAGGAGGAACACTGAATGCACTGTAGGGGCAAGCACACAACAAGCCCGTCAGTATGCTATAGTACAATGAACGCAGTCCATAAAAGACTTCCATTAATATTTACTTACATAAGCAGTTGTTACTAAAAACGAGAATTGAAATGTCTGGTAAGCGTCATTTGTTAATTATGCCCCATTTCAACTGCGTGGTACGACATGGCTCAGCTTAGCTGGCCTTAAACAGCTCTTTTTTTTTTTATCACCTTGGTGTAGGCTCCAAGTTGAATCGGTACTAAAAGGAGTTAAAACACTACAGGCCCGGATTGGTTTAGAGAGATCATCACTAGCGCAAAACTGGACATCCTGTACAAACCCATCATTTTTAAGTAGCCAAGCTACCTTCAAAAGCTTAAGTTACTATAAGCGAGTCGTGCTTAGCTGAGCCGAACCATGCAGTTAAAATTTGGTATTAGAGTCCAGTATAATTATGTCAAGCTCCTTTTATTCCTTGTAAATTTTTAATCTTCATCATATCTGAATGCTTGCCTTGAAGATAGGGTTAATTGAAATTTTGTTTATTCTTCTATAATAAGGTGCAAAATTGCAGTCCCAAGTCAAAGGCCACAGACTTGAGTCTTTTCTGTTCAGTCATACTTTATTTCAATAGGTGAAATAATAAGATAATCAGTGTACAAGTGTGAAAACAGGATTAAGATAATATATCTTGAAAAAAGCTATGCCGTTTTTTTTTTTTTCCACCCTCCTTTGAATTCAGTTGTGCTGTTGCATGTGTACGGAAAAGTTTATGGAGTTAAACTTATGTTTCATTAAAACAGAAAAAACGAAAGGAGATACCCTGTTACTGGGAGAACCAGCCGGCGGGCTGCCAGAAGCCACACTGTGCCTTCTTCCATGAAAGGCCCCGCTGCATTGACGGCATCTTTGTCCCACCTGATAAAAGTGAGTGGACTTTGATGAAGCAAACACGCTAAGAATTGAAATGTCGAGAGTTGGACAATTTGACACCCACCTGTGAAAAACAGTCATGATAATCGATGTAATTCTCCCAGGTCAAAGCAAGAACGAAGAACAGCCACATGAGGAACCAGCCCCCCCGCCGCCTGCCCCTCTCCCCACTGCAGCCAATCCTCAGCTCAGGAGTGTCATCAAGACAGAAACTCAGGAGCCAGTACCGAGCCCCACCCACCCGCCTGTGGTGATCAACCCAGCAGATGATGATGAGGATGAAGACGGTAAGAGGGATAAGATCTCAAAATTACCTCCTCTTTTTTAGTCCTCATTTCTTGACAGTATTTTTCCTGTGATCTGTACCACTCACATGTCTTTATGTTTCCAGATCAGTTCTCAGAGGAGGGAGAGGTTGGCCCATCTCCTAGAAAACTACCCAAATCAGGTGAGACTGTGCTCAGAGACTATGGTTACTTTCACACTGTTACTTTTTTGTTTAAAAACGCTTAATTATTGCTGTGTTTACACCTTGCGTCCACATTAATCTGCTGTTTGGAACCCCTAAATGGAGAAATTTTAAAGCTGTGCTTTAGTAAGTTTAAAAAACTGCGGGTATAAGTTTCAGTCAAGATGGGCAAAAACAAAGACTTTTGGAAACAATGACACAGACATCCACGTTTGCTCTCTGATTGAGTTTTATCAGTCACATCATGTCAGTCCAAAACAGCATAACTAGGCCTACATGCCATTTGTGATGGTAACCTTACTCCTTTCCCAATGTCATGGCTTTCTCTGGTAATTGATAATGTTCCCGGTATGGCTCAGATATGTTGCTGTATTTGCTTTGCAACAACTTCCAGTCTGTTTTCTACATCCTTGACCGCCTGATACTCATGTTACTGTCAGTAACAGTTCCACCTCATCTTCGATACAAGCAAAGGAATCTCTGATCCTACTTTTTGAGATCCAGTAATTCCTGTAACTACGCAACCAGCTGCAGAGTAGACAGTATGCTTCCTGTTTACACCAAAAAGCACATGCCCAGTGTATGTGAATGGTAATATGATTTGCGTTTTAAGACATATTAGTATGGATGGAGATTATTTCTTAAACTGTGCTAAAATGCTCATGTGTATGGAGATTGTTTTTGTTTTAAAAGATTTTGAAATGAAAGCAGTGTGGATGTGGCATAAATTTTGTAAGCGGGCATAATTTGCACCCAGAGCTGTACTACTCTCAAATCCTTTGTGACCTTTACTGAATGATTGTGTTTTTTATGATGTGTAATGTGTGTCTTGACAGATGACTCCCTGAACTTTGGAGTAAGCACCCTGGAGGAGATCCGGCTGAGGAAGGCCCTAAAGGCCAGCATGAAGAGAGCTGGTTACCCCATCCAGAGTCCCGATACCTCGGCCAATGGCGAGAAAGAAAACATCCAGTCATTCTTTCAACCACCCCCCCATGAGGCGAGAGATGGTAAAAAAACAAACAATCAATAAAAAAAAACCAACTAATTTGATTGAGATCCTACCTAAATACTAATTTCATAATGTATCTTTATGGTGGAATATGATTTTAAGGAATTGTGTTTATGAATTTGCTCAACATGGGCACATAAATGCATTGTGTAATCAGCTTAAAGAAATATCAGAGCCTGCTTTTGGTCTTCATAAAAATAAATCTAGGAAACTACATGCTAGCCTGACAGTTAGCTTGACTGCTGTTGCCACTGTACAGTGGCAATGCATTGTTTGGATAAAACAATGACTGGAATATCCATATTGACAGATAAAATAGACATAATAATCGTTAGTGATTCGCTTAAGGCTTTATACACTGAAATAAACTGCTCATGGTTGCTTTGAAGCAGTGTCTTACTTGGCTCTGTCTCTCATGTGATGATGAAATGAAACATGGATTTAAGATGTCTGGTCTGGATAAGTCACCTTTTGAAAACTAAAAATAAATGGTTATATTTAACTGCAAAAAATATTTCAAATTAACTAATTGAATACTAACTGTTAGTTTAAATCCCAACGAGAAATAAAATCATTATTACCCGGTTCTCAACCAGCATGGTCCTTCTTTTAACCTAGGTCCACTTGTATTTGAAGAAACTGCGAGACCAAGAGGCAGTTTGGCTGAAAGGCTTGGAAGAAAGATACCCGCCACGGGTAAATTTTCACTCTTGTTACACCTTATCAGCAGATTTAGTGCTAGTGCTAATAATGATTGTCTTAATTGCACCAATTAGAAGCTCATGACTTTTCCTTGCAGTAGATGTGATAAGCGGAGAAGGTTTCCCACTGAGGAGGGGTCTAGCTGGGCGTCTGGGCAGAATTGTGGATGAGGACGAGCCATTAATGCCCCCTCAGAAAGGTGAGCATTAGAACACTTCAAAAAGTTAATTCTAGTTAATTGGTAATTGCTAACACTACATATAGCATTTTCTTCAAAATCATGCTGATAATAGTTGATCTCAAGGTGGTAAGAGCAACCATATTACCATGATATGTGTCCAAAACAGGCTGTTGTTTTGATGGAGTTTATAATTTAGAAAGTCTAGAATGAAAAATGGGTCTGTTAAAAACTCTTTCTCTCTTTTGCTTTGACAGCTTTGAAGCCTATTAAGGACAGACTTGGATTGCCTAGATCTGGTTCACCTACGCAGCCAGGTAAGAAGTCATTGACATTGTCCATTATTTTGTGTGGGAGGATATTAATTATGCTCTTTGATTAAAACACTGTTTATTGTTGTCCACTTTCCCAACAGCTGAGACCAACATGGAGTCAAAGAAAGCTCCTGAGCAGATTCGCATCAAAACTTTGGAGGAGATCAGAAAGGAGAAGGCAGCAAAGTCTCAGCTTCAGAGCCAGAATAATAGCCCTTCAGTCATGGCTCCAGAAACAAACAACAAAACCCAAACCTCAAAGGGTGTCAAGCGAGCCATCACCATCAAAGATGTCTCCGTTGATCACGTGAAGACGTTCTCTGAGATCCTACATGCTAAGAAAAAAAAGCAGGAGGAGCAGGAACAGAAGCCCACTGCTAAGAAAGCCAAGCACCCTGTCGAGAGCCAGGAAGAGTCTGACACAGCAGGTCCAGATCCTGAGGCCGCAAACATAGGGGAGGTTAAAGTAAAGACTCTGGAGGAGATTCGCAGAGAGAAGGCAGCAAAGATTCGGGCTCAGCAGGCCCTAGAGACTGAAAACAAGAAGAGCTCTGAAAGTGAGGAGAGCAGTGCCAAGAAGCCACGCCTTTTGCGCATCAAGAAACTGGCTTCCCAAAGTAAGACAGCACCTACATTTTTATAGGTTGGTTCCTTGTGTGTTGACACAAGGAATGTATATAGAATAGTCGTTAATTCTGCTGTTGTAAATGTCTTTCAAATTGAATTGATTTTCCAATATATATCTTACGTGTCATGTTTTGAAATTTGCTTTGCAGGCAATGTCACAACATTAAAGAGTGCTGAAGTGACAGAGAAGCCACTGAAAACTACTGAGGTACGGTCTATTGGATACCACAGCACTGGCTGTGATTGCTTGTTATTCTGTCGACTCTGTGATGGTAATTTTCCTGTATCTTTCTAGACCAGTACTGCCACCAGTAACAATGTCAAGGTCAAGACCTTTGAGGAGATCATGCGAGAGAAACGCCTTCGCAAGCAGGAAATTGAGGAGCAGGCCAAAGGCTCAGCTGAAGCAGAGCCTTCTCAGGAACAGACCAGCGAAGGAACCCTGAAGAGGAAGGCTCCTGCTAGAATCAGTCTTAAAGGCCTGGGTTCATCATCGCCTTCCTCCACCACTCTGGCCGCTGACTCTACGCCTTCCACCCAAACGCTTCCTGTTGGTAAACTGATCCCCCTCAAAGCTAAGGCTGCTTCACCTCTGAACAGCACTACTTCTGGTACAAGAGGCGCTGCTGTTAGAGCTGCAACCTCAGTCCCTGTGAAGCTGAGCTCTTCTTCTCCGGATGTTGAGCCAGAGTCTGACTCACAGAGGGAGGTCCCAGACAAAAACACACGGAATTCCATTGCACTGTCACCAGCCAAGCAGAACAGAGCAGCTCCTCGGGTTCCCGCTGCAGAGGCCCTTACTTCTGATAAAACACTGAACAATAATCAGAACAAATCCCCAGAACCCACCACAGACACCAAAGGTATTGCACCTTTAACTGTCATATGTACTTCATTTTGCATACAGTGTTTGGGCTTGAGCATAAGGCAACCCAGTTTAGACTTGGATAGCCGGAGAAGATTTCTGACCTGTTTCCCAGAGTGCTCAGTGCTCTGGGTTCATTCTTTCATTGTGTGTATGTGTGTGTGTGTGTATTAACTTATTTTTAAAACTTCCTTCCTTTTTCAGTGAGGCCCAAGCTGAATGTGAAGCCTTCTGTCGTAAAGGTGAAACCAGGCCAGAAGAGGAAGGGAGCAGAGCGATCTGCTGTTGCTGCTGTTAAACCTCTGCACACTGCCTCCACAGTGCTGAAAGAGCCACTGCAGGAGACAACACACACAGACACACAGGTAGGTTGAGATGTTATAGGCCAGTAATGGTGATTATATGTGCCAAGACCTTTTCAAATGAACCTAAGGGGGCTTTCACATCAGGGACCAGGCAGCAGCCCTACTCAGGCATGGTACGAATCAGTCATGCCTAATGTGGCAATTTTGTGCATCTTCCCAGATTTGTGTTTTTTTTTTTGTATCTTTCACATTGTGTCTATACATTTCCACTCAACATTTCCTTAACCCATTGACACGTTTTGTTAAATTGATTAATGCACCCATTTACACTGTCAGTTTTAATAAATCTCACTCATGTATCTGGTCGCTTTTGTATATTCTGCTTACAGTTAATTGAATTTCATCTCATCCTAAATTCAAAGACAGAATATGCAGATAAAGTACGATGGGGAGTCTCATTAATCTAGTGCTGTTATTGACCTCTTGTAACTTATGTTCCATTGTTAGGAGTTTCCGTCGTCCAGTGCAGAGGCTCAGCTGAGCTCTGCTGTTCCTCGTAGTCCCGGCACCCTGCTGGACTCAGGCTCTAGCTCCAGCCCACTGAGAGAAGAGCTGCAGACTGTCCCCGTCTTCAAACAGAGTCTGAGCCAAGAAACCAAGCAGACTGTCAACGTTGCTGCAGCTAGAGAGGCCTGTGCAGTCCCCCAAAGGTAAAGGTCCACAGAGAGCTTAACTTTCACTTTGACTTATTAACATGAACACTCACTTCTTGGTAATGTCAGATATCACAAAGAAATATCTGTAGGCAGGTGTGGGGAGTGATATATTAGCTTCTTGGCAAAGTAAGAGAAAACTTTTCTAACTGTACGAAGAAATGTTGTTACAGGACACCACCAAAACACTTGTGACCTTGTATTGTTCGGCAGAAAATGAAGTATTTCCTCCCTTTTGAAGTGAGGAGCAATCAGTCCAAACAGTTTTTCTTACAAAATATTTACCATTTCATTTAATAACAAAAAAGTCTTCAATATATCTTTAATGCTGTCCTAAGACGACAAACAAAATGTACAACTCTGCCAACTTTTCCACATGACTGCACCTTCCGTCTGCATGTTATTTTCTTGTAAGAAAGACCCTCAAGAGTGTATTTTCACAGTTTTAAAAATGAGGGGAAAAACCTTGCTTGTTTTGGCTCTTTGTAGATTGTAGAAAATTGAGAAGTTCC
>JAPZEB010000012.1:36966139-36977259 GCA_029783705.1 Chaetodon striatus | reverse complement strand
CTTTCATTTGCACCAAAGCAGGTGAAACTGATTCACCATCACTTGTGTTTCCTAAATGGCTTTCCAACAGCCTTAGCACGCAAATGCAAAATGGAATACATTGTAGACATTGCAGGTATATTAATGGAAACACACTGAACATGCTAATCCACACTACGACATGACCCAGATGCACCGATCACTCGCACCCTTCTATAATATAGTCTGTAAAGGCAGGACACTGGCGGAAGCAGAGTGGTGGGGAATAAGTGTGGATAAATCAAAAATGGAAACAATTAACAGTTTATTTCAGGTGGTAATGGGTTACATGACATAGTAGATGTAATCATATTACCCAAAATCCTGCTGGTAACACATTATATTACTTTGTTACTGCTAAAATGTAATACATTTTTTAAACGTGTTACAACAATAACTTCCCCGACACTGTTCATGTGGTTCATGTAGAATAAGCAGATAATTTAATCATAGATTGCTACTGACTATTTTACAAAAAAGAGAAAAGAAAAGACAGTCATGATGGAGATGGGTTTGCATTTTTTTTAGAGCATATAGTCTATAGTAAATGGCATCATTTTTAATTTAATTTGAGTTCGTCTTTGAACATGTGTAGTTCTGAGGTTTCAATCTGAATTGTTTGCAAGTGCAATCTCATTGCCTGCACTGCCTGTATTTACGCCCCTGTACTGCACATTGCTGGATGAGAGTTTGTAAACGGATGTTTTGATATAATTTTGCCGTTGTTAAATGCGGTCCCCAATTTATCAAGAATTTTCCCGGTTTTTGGACTCTGCATTGTGGAGACATGCGAAAAAAATTCATCAAGAATTCAAGGTAGCATGGGGTGAATAATTGATATACAAATAATGATTTTGTGGGTGTAGTACACCTTTAAAACACCAGTCTGTGAATCTGCATTACAGTGTAGCCTCCTGTCCAGCAAGTGACGCTACAAACCACCAGAGTGTCTCTGAGCACTGACATCACGCGGGTAAGCCAATCAGAGGCCGAGTATGGCAGAACAGGGCGGGTCATACCGTAGCCGGTAAGCCTTTACTTCCGGATCAGTGGATGTAAACAGAAGGACGTTCCGCCTCTGGAGACGGCTTTAGAAAACATGACCAAACTGGAGCTGCTGAACGTGTTTCTGAACGACAGGCTCACCGCGGCCGCTGAAGAGATTTTCCGCGCCGTTAAAAACACGGTGTTGGAATATCAGAGCGAAATCCTGCGTTCCAAGGAGGAGAACGAGCGACTCAAACGGCTCCTCAATGTAGCCGTTCAACGGCTCCTCCTGCAGCCAGGTGAGGAGCAGCTGCTGCCTGTCATTGATACGATGTGTTTACTGACAGACTGAATGTCACACCAAACCCCATACCAAACATGTCCGTTTAAACGGAGCTCCGGTAATGGATCAAACTGTGTTGTAGCTAACAGTAGGATGCTTTGCCTGTGTCGGACCTTAGCCAGGCTACATTTTATTATGTTGGATGGAAACTGACAAATCAACAGCAGGAAAAATCGTAATACAAAAGCTGCATCAAAAATGATCGTAGTAATAATACACAATGACCATGACACAACAGTGGAAGAAAACAGCCAAGGATCCGGGTCACAAACTATTGTGTTAACCCCCTCAAAAATACAACATTTTATAGCTCTCTCCAGGATGGATACAGGGGTTTGATGATCGCATATGTTAAGCTATGAAACTTTTTAGGGCCAGCTGTGATTTGATATAAATTCTCCCCATACAGGCCGTATAGTACTGTGAAACATCAAAGCAAGATAACAACTGATTTATTCATTGAAAAGTTGGTTCTGTGAATACAGTATTTGGGTAATAGAACCAATACATTAACAAGGCAGAGTTCAAGTCATGGAAAAATAATGGTACATTATGATGATCATGTCGTCAGGAACAAATCTAGAGATGACTAGCCACAGTTTTTGTCTGTATGGATAGAGCCCTGTTTTAGTGTGAACTTTACATAAGCAACATTTACATAGATGTAGATAGTGAGTTTTAAGATATCAGTGATTTTGTGAGATAGTTTTCTCATGTTATGGGTAATTAAAGAGTTGTTGACCACAATTTTAATTTTCTTGTCTTGTGTTTCTTTTTTTTTTGACAAAGTTCCTTAGGAATGTTTTGAGGTTTTGTATTATTTATTGTTTCTGCTATTTACTGCTGCCTCAGTAACAGTGCCAATGCAAAGTTCTGTCAGAAACATTCTGCACAAAGCCAAGTTCACTCTGAAAAGAACTGTTGTAATTGTTGTTATCAGTTATTATAAAGCACTTTTGTGCTCTTTATATGGAACTATCTACAGGCACATCAGATCAATATGAAGTCACTTATAAAGTCCTTTGCAGAGGCATTCAGATTTTTCCCTATTTCAGCTTTAGAGGTCAAAGGTCAAATTCTGTTGCCCTCAGTGTTGTTAAAATGTGTCTAGAAGATAGATTACAGTCTTTTCTTTACAATGATATATGACTTCATGATTTTCTATGAATGTCACCCTCTGTAATACTTTTCTATGAAAAAGAAAATCATGAAAATAAAATGTCATGCTGGAAAAAGGAACGATAGCACATAGAAAGCTACCATTGCTGCAATGCTGTCATGCATTTTCCAACAGTTAGGACATTAAAGACCTTTAAAAATATGACTTTGAGACATGATCCCTTAAAATTGGCTGGAGGAGGTACCTTTTAGCCTCTTAATATAAGGGCTAATACAGGACATGCTAAAAGAATGATGGACCTTTATTTCTTGTGATTCATCTCTCATCTTAAAAAAATATATGGGCGAGAATAACTGAGAATTAAATGGAGAGATAACTAATATTGGAGCTGAAGTCGAACTGGCTGAATGAACAGGAGGTCAGACCCTGTAGCACGTACGTTTCACTGAGTAACTGCTGGAAGCATTTGGGACAGCAGGACAGTGTATGTGGGATAGCTTCAAAGTAAACCACAGTGCGTGTGCTCATGGTTATGAAGAAACATATCAGCCAGTGCAACAGTGTGGCTCATTGATGTTTTTAATGGTTTTTGAACAGTAGAATTCACACAACCCTACTATCAGAACATAGATTGAGAATATATATATGCTAAAGTAAGCAGGGTAATTGAGCAAGTCATCTTTTTTTCAACTTTATTGAAGGAGTTTTGCATTATATAACACATACACATGTGCCAACACACTGAACTCGTACAGACATACCCTGCATTGTACCTACCCCTTATGCCTCCTCACCGCCCCTGGGACCGAGAGTGCACTCAGGGAAGAACAATGAATTTAGGCAAATAACAAAAAAAATAGAATTTATGAGGAGGGGAATAAAGGAAAATAACAAATGCAATTAGCTGATAATAAATAATAATAAAATATATGAAAAATAAAAAGTAAAACAAAACAAATAAATACAATAATATTTTGATAGCAAAATAAAAGAGTAATTATTTAAAAAAATAAATGATCCCATGCACAAACATTATTTCAGTAGCAATAAGCTTATCAGAAAAAAACATCAATAAGGGGCCATGACATGTCAGAAAGTCAGTTTCTTTACATATCCGACTGCGACCCCTTGGGCCTCATGAGGACATGACATTTTGGGTTTGCCGGACCACATACTTCAGTCTGCTTAACTTAGACCTGTTGTCCTTGTTCGTGGACACTTTTATGTACCATCTAGTGGTAGCAAGACCACAATACACTAATGCATGTAAAATCAAGATGGCAGCCATCTCTGCCAGGTCAATCTACAGTCAATCCTGACACAAAAGTAGACAAGGTACAAAACCTTTCAGCAATAGTAACAAGCAAAGACCCTGATCATTAGAAAGTACTCGTTTGAGGACATTTGGACTTTATTATTGTATTATTGTAGCATTTCACACAGGCTAATTGGGGGTGACAGACTGTTCCTATAGACAGAAAGGACATTCCTAGCTTGGAGTATGGAGCATGGAAAATTTATTCAGAGTTACAAAATGAACAAATCATAAGGCTTTTAGATATGTTATATTTACAATTTTGTTTTGCACAGCCATGTTCAGTCATTGACATAAATTGTTTTTAACAGTTTTAGATTTGAACAATGATCCCTAACCCTTATAATCACAAAACATTGAACAGATGTTTGTAATTTAGTTTTTGCACAACAATTTTCCGGTATTGAAATAAACAGTTTTATACTTTATAACACACTTGTGAATATTAAAAAGAAACTCATTATCCCCATATGAGGACAGCATTTTTTTCAGCAACTACTTCTCCTCTCCCATTGCCAGTAGGTCAACGCTGTGTACACGGCTCTTGAGTAAATGAGTATTTTTTGTGTGTGTGGGTTTGTTTTCAATCAAAAGAGGCATGACAGGTGTAACATGAAACACAACAGCATCAACCTCTAGCATGACATATAACAGACACGTCAGTAGCTCTATCTAGACAACAATGGCATTAACATGACAACAACAATCAATTACCATCTCTGTTATATGGCAGCTGATCTCGTTTACTGCTTGGTGGGTAAGGAGCTCCCAGACCTCATTGTTTACCTAATTTGCATTTGCATTTGCATTTTTGGCCGCTGTTCTTCTTCATTGACTTAGCTGCTAGCTGCTATCAGTTACTTTTTAAGTCTGCTGCTGTGGGTCGCAAGCATAACACGTTGTCAAAACGTCACAACAGTGTTGCCCATTATGTCGTCTTGATGGCTGTCCTGTTGATACAGACATGGCGTTGTTGCTACCTCCGTTCTCGGCTCAGAGTCTACACACTCTGTGTTCATGCCTTGTACACAGAGTGTCAAGGTGGCAGGACGGTGCAAAATCCCCACCTTTAATTGGCAGTGTAAAAGGGAATGTTGACTAAGGAGGAACAAGAACAGAACATGTGACCTATTGAAACCAAGTTACTGCTTCGATCAGTTTATCTAAAACAAAGCAAAAAATTCATGCAGTCATGCAATTTCAAGGTTAAATGTGCAGTATTTTGAATGAAGTTTAGTTGAAACAAAGTGTAAAAACAGTAAAATAGGAGCTTTGGTGTATGACAATGGTATATCAAAAGATTTCTTTGGGTATCTCTGCTAAAGATACTGCAACACAGTCTTTTATGCAAATACACCTAGCTTAACTGTTGTGTTTGTAATGTTTCAGAACCTCACTCTGTCCAGTCCCAAGAGGATGGTCAGCCCTGGGAGTCTGAGTGGAGAAGCAGTGCGGAACTGCTGCCACAAATTAAAGAAGAACCAAAACTCCAAAACATTCAGACAGATTGTTCACCAGAAGCGAGCGACTCAGAGGAAGGAAACAGTAGTCATGTTGAGCCACCACAGAGGTCACATCCTCCAGCAGCCCAACCCGTGTTTAGCAGACAGAGTGTCTCCCCACCTCCACTAACATCCCAGGAAATTAAGGCAGAGAGTGACAGCAGGAAACAGCAGCCAGCCAACAGCTTACCATCCTCAATGACTGTTCATTCAAACTGCAGAGCCCCTCAAAGCGATTCTCGTGCCGGCAGTGCAAAGAGTCACAGGACTCAGAAAGCAGACCAGCAGGTGAAAGGGTTGCTTCGCTCAAATGGAAAACAGAGCGCGCACATACTACAGATCAAGAATGTGAGATCCCTGAGGCCGCCCCCGCCTCGCTCCTCTCACCCAAGCCAGAGCATTCAGAGGTGGCACAGCTGCAAAGAGTGCGGGAAGGGCTTCAGCTTTGCCTGCCAGCTGGAGGTCCACATGCGCTGGCACACCAAGGAGAAGCCATACAGCTGCGCAGTGTGCCGAAAGAGCTTCACCACAGTCAGCATGCTGAAGAGGCACCACCGAATCCACACAGGGGAAAAGCCCTTCCGCTGCCATGTGTGTGGGAAATGCTTCAACCAGTCAGCACACCTCAACACCCACTTCAGGCTGCACACCAGAGAGAGGGCCAGCTGGAGCCGAGCACCACACTCCAAATGAACAAAGACTTACAGCAGAAAACAAAGCAGACATCTGTAAACTTGAACATGCTTTAACTGGCCAAATTTCAGGTTCAAACAGTGTACAATTATAGTGTTTGACTGTGTGTCTTGTCTGTTGTGCAATAAAGTGTGGTCCATTATGATTTATGTTGCACTGGCTGTGTTGTTGAACACTCAAAGGTATTAAAAGGACAATTCAAACAAGTTAAATAAGTAAACTGCCAATTTCCTATTTAGGATGTGCAGACATGGATTCAGTGGTAGCTACAGCTGTACATGAGTCCAACAAGGCAAGCAACACAAGCAGAGAGACAGTTAGACAGGTTAGAGGTTGTCTAGCTATGGAAATGAAAGCAGAAGCACCCAACATGTCAGTTATATTTGCAATTTACATCCATCAGCCAAAACATTAACACCACTGACAGATGAAACAAACAACACTGAACATCTTGTTGCAATGCAATGTTCTGCTGGAAAACTTTTGGTCCTGGCATTCATGTGGATGCCACTTGACACGCACCACCTAGCCAAAAACCTTGTCAGACCAAGTACACCCCCTCATGGCCACGACACTCTCAGATGGTAGTGCCACCCCCACCAGCAGGACAGTGCTGTATGCCACACTGTAAAACTGGTCAGAAATGCCCCAAGGAACGTGACACCGAGCTCAAAGCATCGACCTGGCCCCAAAATTCACCATTCGTGGGACATGTTGGTACAGCAGAGGTATCCCTGATCCACGGTGGGGCCTCCTTGCATCAGACTTGGCTCTAACATTTCGAGGCATGGACACAGGACCTCTGGGGGGGTACAATGTGGTGTCTGGCACCAGGGTGCTGGCAGCAGATCCTTTGAGTCCTGTGGGTTGAGAAATAGAGTTCCAGTGCATCCCAAGGATGCACCAATGGATTGGGATCTTGGGAATTTGAAGGCCAGGTCGATGCCTTGTCACATTCCTTGGGCCATTCCGGAACAGTTTTTGCAGTGTGGCATGGTGCGTTGTCCCGCTGAGGGGGCAATGCATCAGGGAGTGCCATTGGAATGAGGGAAAGGTACTTGGTCTTCTAGGTCCAGCACTACCTCCAGACATGTTATTAACATAGCATGCCTGGAAAAATGATTTGTATGTCATATTTATTTTAACAAATTAGGTCAATTATCCAGTGAAAATTACTAAATAACATTGCTCCCTTACTAAAAAAAGACTCTGAATATGCAAATACTGTTCATTTCAAGAGTGTAACTGGTGAAAATACCACCCTCAGTGTCTGTGTGCAGGGGGCTTCAAGTTACCACACACACACACACACACACACACACACAGGATTGGACATTAGCACCAGCCAAATGTTGGTAAAATTTGCAAGTGGCTGCGAGATTTGCTTCACTCACCAGCCAACAGAAACAATGGTAATCTGCTGAGTGGCTGATAGATTTTGGAATCCACCAGCCACAGTGGCAGGTGGATGAAAAAGTTAACTTCCAAACCTGGTAAGTTGTATACTGGACCACGATTGGCTCCAGCTAATTGATTTTGTATGTACACATCTATAACTGAGGTCAGCACAGAGACACATTCCCTCTTCAGTACATGCATGTAAAACAAACCTTCAGGGTTTAAAGGCCCTGCACAGGTACATATATATGCCTACACGTTTTTTGTGTAGGAATATGGAAGTTATACTGTTGAGAAAATGTAGCGCCAGAGGAAGGGTTGTCTGATGGCATGGTAAAGTGGTGAAAATATTCTAAATACAGTGTACACTTAGACTGGTATTGGTTTTTAGGTAGGCCTTTTTTAAGTGACTAAAATATGTTTTGCTGTTAACCTTGATCCACAGCATTGCTGAGCTTCTGGGGTGCTAATTCTGTCCGCTCCTCCAAAGTGGGAGTGCACCGCCTGCCATCTACTGTATATAATACACTGACTATGGATAAGTATCTCATACAGACCCCCTTCAGAAAACCCACACTATCCCTTTAAGATATGATTTCACCATGAAGTGGAGGAAAGATCTGTTTCAGTCCTCTATGAGAACAGTATCTATGTTTTGTAACAAGCCAATATCTACAGAGTTTATTGTGGCCTGTGGCACGGTACCCAGAGCCTCCGTATGAATTGGTTTCCTGTTGCTCTGCACATCTAACAGGAGCTGAATGTTGTGATAAAATAGAATGACTATAAATAAAATGGAATGGGTCACATGTGCATTATGTACAAACAACACTGTCATCTGCTGGAGAGATACTGGTAGTATCAATTACAAAATGAACTAAACAATAACTAGACTTTTCTTAGAAAATGACAACAAATGAACCTTCTCTCTCATAAGATACATAATACAGCACAGAAACCTTCTACCATTTTCCAAAATTTCCACTGTTCACGTACCAGAAAATGGGAAATCCTCTACATGTGTAACTTTGTGTAATCCGGTATGTACTGAATGAGTGCCTCTAGATGAATCAAAAGTTTGAATGTACCTAATAATTAATATAGCTGCTTTATTGATCATGTATGTTTGATAAAGTTTGATGTAATTATATGATTGATGATGCATTTTTGTTTTCAGTTAGATTTAGAGTTGAATCTTTTCTGCCTCGTGTGTAAAGCAGTGATCACACATAAATGTGTTAAAACAACAGTGTTGAGATCTACAGGTACAGCACTTTTTAAAGTATTAGTTGAGGGATAGGGTTAACCTTAAAGAGATAGTTCAGATTTTTTGAAGTGGGTGTAGTATGGAGTACTTATCCATAGACAGTAAATTATATACAGTAGATGTTGTCTCCCAGTTTGGAGAAGCAGGCTGGAGTCCGACATGAAAGCCAAGCAATGCAGTGGAAAATGAAGCAGTTATATTGCTGTCTTTCAAAGCCAGACTCCACTGAGAAAAACAGTGATTTAACGTCCCTGGACACAGGAATTGCTGGTCTACCGCTGCCTCGATCAGTTAGTTAGTTACTGTTATTGTGTGGCTTTGGTTTTTCAAAGGGATAGTTTGTATTCACCAAAGTCACACAATGACACAAAGTAACTGATGGAAGCAGCTGTAGATCAGCAACTGAGCTACAATGACTGTTTTTGTTAATGGAGTCTGGTAGCTTTGACAAGAGCATAGAAGGGGAACTGAAGCTGTTAACAGCTTTCCTGACGGAACTCGCTGTCTGACGGAAAGGTGAAGTGGTGAAAATACTCTCAGTAGAGCGTACCCTTAAACTGATATTGTTTTTTGGGGTGGGACTTTTTAATGTGGCTATAATACACTTTGTTGATGATCCCTCCACAGCAGTACATTGATTAGCTTCCATGCCACACTCCAGCCTGCTTCTCCAAACAGGGTGGTGCTGAGGGTGGCTCTGCAGCTCCTCGGGGCTCTTGGCTCCTTGGCAGAGTTTTGGAGACCTTCCCAGACAAGAACGGCCCCGTGCGCTCAGTGCGTCTTAAGATGAAGACCAACGTATCGGAATAACCAGTAACCAAGCTTTGCCTGTTGCACGAGGCAATTGTCTCAAAGACTTGAGACATCTTATTAGAGGTTTTGTAGTACATCCTCTGTCACTCTTTGACTATTTATGGCACATTGGCTCTTCATTGCATTTACATGGTGTAATTGTTATGCCTGCCAACATGTAACAATTAGGGGCTGGCGTGTACGAGCCAATTTGCATGGTTTAGTGCCATGTTTCAAATTTGGTTATTTTCTATATTTCTTATGCATCCTTATTTTTCTGCACTATGCCTCTGAATGAATTTGGGTTCGTGCAATTTCTATATTGCCCAGTGGGCGGCTCCACCTACCTGTGGAGTGGAAATAGTTTGTCTTTTTAACGTGTATGGCTCTAGTGATATTCAGGTGTGTTTGTTGCCGGCGGGAGCGTACAAGTTTTTGACCATAATTTGGGTTTTTTCTGCACTTGTCAAGATATACCGTTTGTATCGGATCTTTTATGCAATTGTGCATTTTGAACTGTTTTTGTGTGGTGTAAATAAATACACTTTGGAGTGTCATTGCAACGGACCCGTGGAATCTAATTATTCAACTGGCAAGTGGCCCGTGAACGCGTCAATCATATGTTTAGCCCGGTTTCAGCCACCTCATGGCTTGTAGTTTTATTGTTTTTCCAGTCTCAAGTAAGTCAAGCCAGTATAATTACTTTTAAGGTGCTCAAGAGTTTCTTAAATAGAAGAGAAAATGGCAAAGAGGTACAGTAAGAGAAATAATCTTCTAACACTGGATGACAGTGAGTAAATGAAACACTGCAGACCAGATGGTCCAGGGATAATGTTTGTGATCAATCTTAGTGAAAATGTGCTCACATTTCCCAGCCAACGCAATAACGCCAGAAATAAAGTGATCAGAACACTAAAATATTTGGCAATTGGAAAAAAAGTGATGACTTGGGTCTGTCCAATGCTTCCAACAGTAGAGTGATCACACAATTTAATTTCCACTGGGTTATTTCCTGGAAGCAGTATGCAGTGCAGACCTCAGAAGTCTCATGTACACTACCTTATGCTACACATTCCACAATGCAATGCACTGCAACACAAAATGACAATGATTCATAACTATCCAAAATGTCATTTTACAGCTCACCAGCCCAGAGTAAACAAAGAAAAATACCATGTGGTAAACATATCAGAAGCATAGAGCACAGCAGTTTTAACTGACCTAAACCTCTGTTCATTCCAGAGCTATAAATATAATGTTAAATTCAGAGTGTCCACAAACAATCAGAATATCCTTTGAACTCCTTGTTGTTTTGATATGCTTTGTGAGGAAAAAAAATTGGGCCTTACATTATCATTGATGATTTCAATTGCTTTCACTTTTTTTTACTTGTATCACATGAAAAATTATGATAATGCAAATCTACTATAGTCCTTTTTTTAAAAAAACATAATTATTGTGTTGTAAGCCTAGACTGAGTCGGCACTCTTGGTAGAACTTTTATGACTCATTGTTTTTGTTTCTTTTTAACAATGCTTTTCTTTTACTCACTTGTGTGTGCAGATGTTACGGCAGGCTCGCTTCTTTCAGTCTTCAGTTCTTCATAAACATAGATCACATTTTGTGCTCCTGGTGTTGAGCTGTTTGTGTCTGTTGTCTCTTGCATATTTTCTCCGTCCCTGCAG
>JAPZEB010000012.1:36944876-36955835 GCA_029783705.1 Chaetodon striatus | reverse complement strand
CTTTTATATGAAGAAAGCTGATGCAGATAATAGAAATTTTCAATATAAGCTTTATCTTTTCTGACATTTCAAAAACTAATCCAAATTTTCCTTGACAGTCAGGCAGATGTATCTTTATCTCTGTGGCTATGGCTCATCCTTGCTGCATTCACTGCATCATCTAACTCTACAGCCATCCGTCCTTCAATGGAAAACCTTTTTTCCCTGTCTCCCATCCGTCTGCGGTTCCTCTCAGGTTACCTGAGCTGTACCTTCAAGTGTCCATCATTTTTTGCTTTTCAGCAGCTTCTATTTTTAAACGCTTACAGAAGCTGCCGTTTCCTCAGAGGGCAGGGAGGGATGGGAGGAGTGTCAGAAAGAAAAAAAGAAGATGGATGGGAAAGAGAGGAGTAAGAGAGGCAAAAGGAGACAGAGGCACATACCAAGATGGAAGGATGAAAATAGAATAGAATGTGAGTGTCTGGAGTGAAGGGCTGTGCTGTCTGGCGGGCTGCCAGGTGGAGAGGATAAATAGAGGAGGGAGAGAACAGAGGGAGGGAGGGAGGGAAGCATCCTGGAGTCTGGTACTGCTCCAGGCCTCAGTCTCCACTGAGACCACTGACTGGATGAATAGAAAACAGGGAACAAGGAGGAGAGAGTGTGTCTGACCGATATGATTCCACTGCTGATATTGTTGGATTAATGTTGCTTTAAGCTGATTTTAAAACATGACCAGTGACACACTGTACAATGTCTGAGATTAAATGAAAATTCAGTGATATACTAACCTTGTCTTCTAAGAGAGCAGGCATGGGTGTCGCTTAGCAGCTTTACAGCAGAGTCTAAGTAAGCCAAGAAAATATTATCTTAAGCTCTAAAGCAGTGTCATTGGAGATCCAAATGAAGGTGAACATCGAATGTTACCACCCCAATGGCTGCCATTATAGAGCAATTCCCAGGTTGAACCTGCAGGTTGAAATCAACATATCCTTAGACAACATTTTGAATGATATCCTGTAAATTAGCGCTCCACAAATGACATTATGTTCTTAGTGTAAAGATACATAATTAATCTAAAGTTACAGAGGTTAGGTTTGTGTAAGTAAAGATATGGACATTAGGTTTAGGAAGAGAAAGACAGTGTAGATATACCATAAAAAATGAATCCACGTTCACATGGTTCCAAACATCTGTCCCCTGGCACAGTACAAGGGGAAAGTCCTGTGTTTTGTGACTCATCCACCGGCCCCAACCTATGTCCAGAGCATCAACAGAGAGGCCGAGGGAGGGGGGAAGCGAGAGACAAATTTTCCGCGTTAAATACGTCTTATATATGAAATGTCTGTGTTGTTGTTGTTGCATTTTTTTAAAAAACACATCTGTCGCCTGCATCCAGGCACTGTCTCAATGTCACACAATAGACCACAGCTACCAAGAAGGTCATTGATAAGCTATGATCCACTTCACATACAAACCAGCAAATAAATGCTCACCTGACACAATCAAGCAGCTTTGTCTCCCACACCTAAGCGTAGTACTGTACTGCACCTGTGCCACTACAGTAATTTTATTAATTTCACAGAGAGATTTAGCGTAGCATGTGAAAAATATAGACTGATGACGCACTGCAGACTAATTAACAGACAGACTAAACAGAGGAGCAGCTATGTGTCTCTCATAGTGTTGCTGAAGAACTTGTGAGTGAGTGGGGCGGAGCTGTGTGGAGCGTGTGAGAGAGGAGAGATGCACACTGGCATGGCTTTTTGGAAGAATGGCGTTACTGTATGTAACGCAGTTTGACCCTATATTGATATAAACTGTACTGTGTAAATTTACATCTTGAAAATATATTGATATATTGCACATAGTCTTTATATTGCCCAGCCTCACCGCCTAGCGATTAGAAGTCAGACTAAGATCTGAGTGACACAATCTACACATACACTGTGTATTCCAGTGCGTCTGTTGTAGTTTGTAGTTCCACAATCCCTGCAGTGACTATTATAACGACAAAATTACATTTATTCATGTCATTGAATCGGGTGGAAAGACTGCCATAGTTCTGACTTGTAATTCTTTTTGTCTTTACTAGCCTTTCAGACTGAACACAGCACCACCTTAAAAAATCACAAGGGTCTGGACTGGTGTCAAAATGAAATGGGATCCTGGAATCCTGTTTAAGTAATAGATCCATTAGTTATATCAGACACTAAAACATAGTATGGTACACTACACTGTTTTATTCTCTGTCTCCAGAAGAATTACACTTTGACTTTGTTTATTTTGACTATCTATTTTGGGACAAGCTGTGACTGTGATGTCACCCATTGGTCTGTGGGCAACTATTTTGAAGCCTGGTGTCTAGAACTTTGGCCACCACCCTTTTATTTTTGGAGCCAGAGGTGACCATATTCAAACCTGAGGATAGCGCCATGGTCGTGACTTGTCAATCACAAGTTAGCAATGCCTTAAAGCCTACCCTGCTTCATTGTTTATTTTCCTTTAAATGGAACACTATTGACAAAGACTTGAAACTAGCAATTGAGACCATATACTCATTAGAAAAATGTATACTGAGGTAATAAATCAAGTGAGAAGTAGGGTCAATTTCTCATTGACTTGTATACAGTTGGACTTTTTGCAACTAGTGGAGTCGCCCTCTGCTGGCCATTAGAATTAATGCAGCTTTAAGGGACTTCGTATTTGCTTCTCTTTTGAGACCCAGAGGATATGTCCACTTCTTTTATACAGTCTGTGATCTAAACATGTTGCGTCAGTTGACGCATTGGAGAGTCTAACACCTGGAATACTGAATGAGCACCACCTAACAATGAAGGACAGTTGTACAATTACAGAGCTGGTCTTGTGAACCTTATATTGACTAAATTAGTTGTTGAATTACAACAATGTATGTTAACAGGAGCTTCACAAGTTGGAAGCTGATATTAACACTAATTTTTGAAACAAATATGGCCTAACCTGTAGGTACAATGTATTGGTTAAAACTATTAAAATGAAACCCAGATTATATCTGCCAGACATCTGTCATCACTGATTGGAGTTGGCCATCCTGCCAACTACACTTCAATCTGAAGGAGAGTGTGAATTTGCAGCTGTGGCAGCATCTGAAAAATCTCTTTCTAAAGTGTCATCTTATTACATTGAACCTATGTTATCAGTTTTAAAAAAAAAAGCTGTTATTGGCTCTGTATATCAGTCTAGCGCTGGAGGAGACAGAGACAGGGGCGCTAAGGAAAGCCTGATGGAAGACAAAGGTCATAGCTCTGCTCAGTCGATGCACACTGACGATGGTTCAACAAAAGCTTTGCCACAGGCTGCTTTCCAAATGTAGCTGCTCTGTGGTTAGGATTTAAAATACAGTCAGCAGATCTGATCCTCTGAGACAAACGTCTGATTGGGTAGAAGCTGCTATTCAGACAGACGTTATCAGGATAATTAAAGTTTAGGGCCTACTTTGTTTGTCTCGCCTCTCCATTTGAAAGCATTACTTCCCGTCTCCTGATTTATCGCTCAATTTTTCACATGTTGCAATTATGTCAAAAATATTAGGTTTCTCTCACTGTCGACTCATTGAATCAGTCCTTGGATTGGCATATTTCATGTGCAGACACTGTAAACAAGATATCCTTCAATGTGGTTGTTTGAAGTGCTGCTGAATCAAAGGTAGGGTCACAGAGTTTGTCATATATCCCATTCTTTTTTCCTTCCCTTTGCCGTCTCTTGTTCTACCCCCTCTGTTGTGCTGTAACCAGAGGCTGAATGGATGTATATTGGGAGAATAATGGTTAAGTTAATGTGTTGTGTCACTGATAAATGCTGCCTCTGAAGCGCCAATTTAACCTTAATCCACGATGATTCTGTCAGTTTTACAGCACTGTTGCTATTTTGTATTCTGTAATATTGCCTTTATCTCTCTCTCTCTCTCTCTCTCTCTGTATGCCTTAAACCATGCATATGCATTAGTGGCGGAAGTGACACATGGCCTTTTCAGCTGTGAAAAGGACAAAAACTGGGAGACACTCTCCTCTGATCTTTCCACACAACTTGACATGCATTCTAATCTGGAACCCTCTGAATGAATCTGCAACTTCTGTTTTTTTCTGCTCATTTGTCCTGTCCTTCATATGGAATAGTTTTTTTGTCCCTTCTGCAGTACACTAAAGTTCAGTCTGAATTGCTGCATCATAACCTCAGGCATAATACTGGTGTGTCATAGTTCAGGTTTTAGGCAGCAGGGTAAAGTGACCAACATGCAGACACATGAAAGCAGAGCAGATTAAATTTAAAACACTTTATTGAGGCCATGGCCAAAAGCAGACGTTCATTCCACAACAAGATGACAGTCCTAACTGGCAAAAACATCTGTCAGGGAGAGATGGGAAGCCATGTTACACACGGGCAAAAAACATGTAGCAGGTGACAAACAGGTTTTAAGAACAGAGGTGGAGACAGGATACTGACAGGCTGGGAAACTGTGTCAAGGAAGCAGTGTGGACAGTTTGCAGGGTTTCCCCTAGAACTGTGAGACAAGGAGGCAAGTATCCAATGCCCCGATGGGACCTGACAGGGGCCAGCAACAGACTTTGTTATGATTTCAATGTTAACAATGCAGCTAAGTGAAATAATATGATGCAGTCTGAGTGATTATGAGGTATTGAGACTGGGGGGCAAAACAAGATTTTGTGCAGGGCCCCCCATAAAAGCTAGAAATGGCCCTGCTAGTTGGTGTACAAGATTGGACTGGAGGCAGTTGTCATGGGGAGAGGCACAGCATGGTGCTGAGGACAAAATGCTTTGGAAAGGCTCATTGCTCAATGCAGCCCCATATGCCATAGGAGATGATGAGGAGTAGGTAAGTAGGTAGTTATTGTTAGGAATGCACCAATTTAGCTGCTAAACATCTGTATCTGCATTTTATTCCTTTTGTACAGCACTTTGGTCACCGTGAGTTGTTTTTAAATGTGCTTTATAAATAGATTTGAGTTGAGTTGAGATATTTGCCTTGTTGACTTGCCCCTATCAGCAAAGAAGGTGACATTCTTACACCTGACTCAAATCAAAGTCAAATGACTCTAAAGTAGTCATGGGTATTTATCGGCTCTGGCTCTGATCGGCATTGAGGGAAACAGAAGACCAGGGTGAACACGCTAATTTTAGCCCCCTAAGTGGTGAGATGCAATGACGTGTCAAAATACCATCTCTGCCCAAGCAATGCTCAGGTATTGGTCCAAATTATTCTGTACAGAGTTTAAAAGACACACTGTTTATTTTTTTGTTTATTTTTTTTTAAATTTTTTTAGTGGAAACATGGTATATATCGGTTAGGGCCCTAGATTAGTAATGTACCCTGTGAGGCTGACAGATGGACAGGTGTGGAATGGCAAGGTCAGGAAATGTTCATAAGAATGTGGGGGTGTAGGAATAGATTATTTGTCTTAGGTGTTAGGGAAACAGGGCAGGTGTGACCATGACATGGTGAGTACATCAGGCTGTCCTCACAAATTTTTCGTATCTTTTCCAATGAAAAGCAATGTGCCCAAATTTGTATGCATCCCACGTATTTTGAAAGTCTGCGTTGACAAAAGTGCACAAGGAAGCAGTCCTGAGCAGTCTCGTGAGGAGGCAGGTTGGAGTGGTGGATGGATCACAAAAAAAAAACTTCCACCTATGACTATCCTCTCAATTCGTGTGTTTGGAACTGCGGGAACTTTGAGTCATTTTAAGGTACATCCTCACCATGTTTTTTTTCCCTAAACTCAACCACAGTAACTTTTATTTCCTTAACCATACCTTTGTAACTTTACGTTAATTATGTTAATGTAAAGTAAGGACACAATGTCATTCATGGGATATAATATCAACGGTTTTATGACAATACGTTGGAGTACACAGGTATCATTATTGATCGCCTAAGTGGTGGCTGAAACTACTAAAATAAGAGTAAGGTTACAAAAAAAATCCCTTAATATGTGAGATGCAGAAATTTGGTAGCAACTGTAGGGGGTGTGTGTGTCTGGCCTGTAGACTGCTTCTGGCTATAAAGAGGAAGCAGATGCTGCCGTTGTGCAGAGGAAATGAGCCCCATTTAAAGCCTGCATGGTTAATCATTAACTCAGTCCATCCAGTTTTATCACCCTTAGGTAAGTGCAAATCTGTGCCACTTTGTGCAAATCAATCAGTTTCTGTTGTTTTGCTTACTGTGTGACTTAACAACTACAAATTTAAAGGTTACATGAAACCCAAAGGTGCAGTGATACCTTTTGCAGTGGGTCATGATTCACAGTACAGATGGTAGTATAAAATAGATGTGTTTGCACAGTGAAAGGCAAATCAATCAGTGTGCTCCTGTCCCCCTTTTCTCCCCAGAAGTTTGCAGCCCTCAAACTGAGAATCAATATTGATTTTAGCATCATGTTTAAATCCTTCCCACTCTACATTCATATTCATATTTTCACATTCTGTCTTTGTTTGTTGTTTTTATTAGTGTCCTTAGTGTTATCTAACGAAGTGTCGATGGTGGACAAAAGCTGTTAAATAAACAGTTTTTCATGTAGACCAAGGAGCTGGCATGGTCATAGGCCCTTTTCCACGTTCACCTCACAGTAACAGAGATGTGAGTTTTTCATGTGATTATTCAGCTCTGTTCCAACCTGTCTGAGTGTAACTAAAGCTGGATGCCTGAAGGGTTGTTCCCACCATATATCCCATCTGTCACTGCACTTTGTTTCTTCCTACAGCTGATTAGCTGCATCTGGCAGGCAGGTGAGGAGTGTCTGTGACAAAAGGCTTTCTTCATTAAGAAGCTGAACCACCTAAACCTGTTAACAAAGGACAGCCTTCCTGCCAGCAACAGTAACCCTGCAGGGCTTTCCCAGTGCTGTCTGACTAGTTGTCACAGCTTTATATTGATCATGGTTAACCCATCGCAGGATAAATAGCATTATTACCAGCCTGCCACCTGATATGATGGGCTTTGACACCTTAGAGCTGCAGTGGATGGGTGGGGTTTGTCACAGTGACTTGATGATTGTGACTTGAGGGCTGTTGAGGTCAAGAGCAAGGAGACAAAGACAGAGAGGGATGACAATGATGATGATGATGATGATGATGATGGTGACAGTTTGTAAAACATTCTTAAGGCTCAGTTATTTCAGTTTTCCCAATTTTCAAGATTTCTTTAAAGAGCTGATTGGTGTAAACCTGGGTGTTCAAACTTTTTTTTGAATGTGGACCAGATTAGATAATGTGATAATACCTTGGGGCAAGCTGCCTCTCACATCAAATGGGTTATTAAAGAAAAAAAAAAGCACACACAAATTAGACAAACACAACTGTCTCATCTTTCAGTGCAAAAGTATTCAACAATAAAAAATGTCTACAGATAGGTAACCATTTGTTTGCTTGCTTACCGTCTGTTTATGGCATCACATTAGGTCTGCCTGCATAGTTTGTACTTGGTTCATGTCTGCAAACTGTATGACAAACTGTATGACAGTGCGGGAGATGGATGGAAAAATGCAAAGTGATCTTGCTGATTTAACTGGGTGAACCATATGTAGTATATTTTGAAAGACAAGCTTCAGGCAGTTTAAAACTGGTCCGCACCCATGGTTAGCCCCTGGACATCGGACATGCCTGGTTTAAACTGATGTCCACTTAGGTTTTATGTCCCTAACATTCAATTATTGTGTTTTCTAATATACCAGGACATCAACCACTGACGCTTATATGTAACAAGGTGCTCTTGGAGTTCAGGAATTTTTTGGTTGACAGAAAAGGAGACTGTCCTACCAATAAAAAGACACCATAGGTTGTTTGTACATGCAGCTTATTTCAACCCCTGTCTACACTTATTTTAGGCAAGGAGGAGGTCAGGTGAATGGATTGGTCAAAACAAACACATAACTTTGAGCCACAAGACCACTGCTCCTGTCACGTGTGAAACCAAAAGTCAGTGTTGAATTATTTTAAATTACGTTAATTGAGGTAATGTAACTGTATGTAACATAACTGTACTTAACTATACATAAAGTAACATATATAACATCAGTTACGTAACATACTTATTTGAATCCAAACCATGATATCTTCCTGAAACTAACCAAATAGTTTTGTGGTGTAAGTTGAACCAAACTGCGGCCATTTCACAATTTTAAACGACGTGTATAAAACTGTGACTGTTACTGGTCACATGTCATTTTTGTGTTGAACTCCTGGCACAGTTAGGGGCATTCATTTAGGAGATGCTCCTGTGGGTTGTATTAGAGGTTAGGAACAAAGGACGTGTATGTGGTCTTATGGGTAGGAGGAATTATTGAATAAAAGAAGTTAAGAGAAAAATGGGGAGAAAACTCAAATGTCTTGTTTATTATGTGCCAGCATCTCTGCAGATTATAAGTTCCTCTACTGTGAGTAGTACAGTAAATCTACTGAAGATGTTAATTTATAAAAGGACTCAAAATATATAGTTTCATTTAAAACTAAGTTCAGTGCATTATTCAAACAGGATGAAATTGTTTATATGGTAAGGACTATTTTCAATGGTGGATTAACCCACATTTGGTGCGCTAATGAGTTTTTGTGGTAGCAGGATGATGAATGTAGGATTGATGTGTTTTGAGTAGTTTTTGGACAACAATGGAGCTCTATGACACGAAGAAAGGAGATATATCAGGCTGTAGATATACACACAATACTGATGTATTATATATATAATCCTTAAGTAGAGGGATCAATTTATTATCGGTTTTTGGTCTTTACTAGCACTGCAGAATACAGCTTGAACTACAGCCCCATGACTAAAGTGCATTGGGATAGTAGAGATGAAAGGAGAGAATAGCATAGATGATGCTGGATAAGAGTTTATTTTCTGGTCGCTTCTGATGAAACCATTATCGTATTGAGTCCAATTTTGGATGTTTCAGAAATATAAGCTACTGTAATTGAATTTTTTAAAGAATGTTAAAATGGTTGGAATTATGTTTGTTTCTGTGTTTAATTTGTTCTCTTTCACGAACTACATCTGAGATTACCATGATCTGTGTGATGACCACCCCACACACAGATGCCATTAGCATGCAGTGTTAATGGCTACTGATGGTATAAGGTCAGAGGTTATCCGCCTCTCCATTAGGGAGCCACGTGCTAGCATGGGACAGATGTGTCTGTGGTGTGTGTGTGTGTGTGTGTCATCTCCTATAAAACCTCTTTTTCTAAAGAGAGGCAGACCATCATTATCAGTTAAGCATTCCCTATGAGTAATCTAACTAAGGCCTGAAGAACTTACATGTACACGCATCCTGAAACTCATGTATTTGCTATCATACTTAATCAGATTTTTATGCCTCCACAGCAGCAATAGCAGAGGCTGGAGGCATTGTGTTTTAAGGTTGTGTGTCCATCCATCCATTCGTTCGTCCATCCGTCCGTCTTTCCTTCCCGTTCTTGTGAACATGTTATCTCAAGAACACCTTGAGGGAATTTCTTCAAATTTCTTCAAACATCCACTTTGAGTCAAGGATGAACTTATTTGAACGTGCAGGTCAAAGGTCACAATACCCTAAAGGAATTTCTTTAGATATGGCACAAACAACAAGTCAGACTCAAGGATGAACTGATTAGAATTTGATGGTTAAAGGTCAAGGTTACTCTGATCTTACGTACATCTAATTCTCGTGGATGTGATGTCTCAAGAAGGCCTTAACAGAATTTCTGAAAATTTGGCAAAAACGTCCACTTGGATTCTATAGTTAACTGATTAGAATTTGGTGGTCGAAGGTCAAACAAAGATCACTGGGACCACACAAAACATGTTTTTGGCCATAACGTAAGAGTCATATATAAAGTGGTGGTACTTTATATTCAAATGATTAAAGGTCAACTTCACTGTGACATCATAATGTACTCCAAAAACACCTTCTGGCCATTGCTCAACACCATATCCCTGGAACAGAAGTGGAGACATTTGGTCAAGATACTGGATTGGTGACACTAATCTTGGATGTCCACATGGAGACTGTGCTGATTGTATAGATCTTCTGTGCTGCCACAGAAAAGATGTGTGTCACTGAATTAAAGAAACTTTATTAGCAGCTTTTCTTCAATAAAGGCAAGTCTACTAATACCATAGTGAGGAAAGTAAAATCACAAACAGCCACAGTGAGATGTTAAATGAAGAGCTGCAGACAACAGGCTCTTACTGTACCTCTGCAAACAGCTCACCTCCAACAGGTAAACTTATCTTACCTGCCCTGCTGCGTGATGGAAAAACACTAATAATGGGGGACTTTACCTGTGGATCAGACTACTACATTTTAACATCACTGAAGACAAGCTGTCATAAATTAAAGACACATGAAAAGACAAAAGGGTTACGAATGGTAACTGTAAGTGCAACTCTACTGGTTAACAGAGGCATACAACCACAAGGCGGTAGTTCTAGTTGCTTCGTGCTTAAAAAGTGCTATAAAGATTAAAATTTTAATAAAACTATTGCTATTATTGTATACAAATGTCACCACACGAACTTCAGATTAAGACCATGATGCAGCAAGTCCCAGTCACAGTAGGGCACAGTCTGGACTTAAAGCTCAGTTTGTCATTAACACTTGAGCCTGTGTTCTTGCTGTTCTCCTTTAATGCCAACAAACCGTCAGTGTCTACATTCAATGAAAGTCTTGTAGCATACATTAACATCACATCCACTGTAGCCTGCAGGCCTGTGCTAGCTTCCACTGTGTTGATACGATACAGTACGCATACAATACACTCACAATACACACACACGTACACAATGCAAATATACCCACAATGCATCTGAACCCTGAGACATACTGTGGTCCTTTCCTTTTGTTCAGTGCAGAAGAACCATATAATGTAGAGTAAAATTAGCAGTGAATGCATTGTGTGTGTGTGTGTGTGTGTGTGTGTGTGTGTGTGTGTGTGTGTGTGTGTGTGTCT
>JAPZEB010000012.1:36903947-36914372 GCA_029783705.1 Chaetodon striatus | reverse complement strand
CACCCTCACACACACACACACACACACACACACACCCACACCCACACACACACACACACACACACAATCTTGTATTACTATACATGTGAGGGTCTGCCACTGAAAGCTCATTTCTGAACCTCAATCTAAAACTAATTAAAGTCTCAAACCCTAACCTTGGTCTTAAACGAACCATTCACCTGTTTCTACATGTTTGTTTGTATTTCACAAAAGTCATGTTCAGAGTCATGTTCAAGGACACCCGCTTTAATCGGTCAACCTGATCTGCCACCTGAGCTACGAACGTTATTTGGTGATTTTACCTTCCAGGCAGCAATCCATTTCCATCTTTATTAGTACACATTACTACTCACTGGGCCTCATTCACCAATATCTGGGAAAAGGTTCACTTAGATCCATGAAGTGCTCTCAAATTCACGCCTGTGTTACTATGTTAACAAATCCTATTGTCTTTGTAAGTTGACAGTGCACACACAAAAACTGAAAAAGACGAAGAAAAAGATGAAGACGAAGAAGAAGGAGAAGAGGAAGCAAAGTTGTGGGAATGAAGTCAAGAATGTCCAAACAAAAGTCGAAATAGGGTGGACTGGACTCTAAACATTAACAAAACCTTTAGTAGTTCTAAAATGGAGGCATATTTCTGCAGAGACTGAACACTAAACAAGCTGTCATAGTAAGTAGCGTTTGGAGCGGATATAAAATAACACAAAAAATGCATTGGATGTGAAAAATACATGGCAATCAACCACACGACCCACATGCAGCAAACTTTATGCGTTATAGTAACACAACTGTCAGGACTGAGGACGAAGGCAATCAGGGCGACACTCTCTAAGAATTGTGCATGTTTTAATAGAGAGAGACAGCAAGAGTGCAAGGTGGACTTTTTCACACAACGTCTAAGTTAATGTACGCTATTAATAACAAACTTACCCTTTGTCCCGCACACCTGAACCACCCCTGATATGTTTTGGTGTGATCAGTCACTAACTATTAGATGACATGGCTTCCAATAACTGATATGAATTAAAGTGGTAGTGTGGTGTTTAAAAGAACATAATGTTTTTCTACCATAATCGAAATGGTATCATACATTTTAAAGAATGTTACAGTAATGTAAATTCTGTAATATCATACAACTATACATATACTATACTACTCTGTACAAACATGGCAACACACAATGTGCGTAAGAGTGCTCTTGAGTGTGCACTGATTCTGTTTTTACCTAAGAACAAATCCTAAACAAGAAAACACTGGAGAGTGTGGAAATCTTGGTGAAAACTGTGTGTGTAAGAGGGTTTTAAGGAGAAATTTCCTCCTAAGAACAGTTAGTGAATGAGGCCCAGTGTACTTCCAAAATCTCTGGGGTTTTGACTGTTGATGGGACAAAACTACCAATTTAAAGATGTCATGTTGGGCTCTGGGAAATTGTGACAAACCATAATTAATAATGACAATAATTGTTGCTGCAGCCTGAGTATATGATATGGGAATCAGCTTGCAGTCTTGAATTTGCCTGTAAGGTAATCAACGATGATCATATTGGCTTGAACTATGGTCAATGATTTGAGGTGTTTAAGCTAATTTCTGTAAAACAGTCTTGGCCTCTGTCAGCCTAGTGTCCCTGTGTATGTCCTCTATATTAGTCAATACTGCAGTCCACAATTTATGTCCACTGCCAACAGTTAGTGCCAATGCAAGAGACAGTTATTTAGGAAGATAAAAATTAAAGATCAGGAGGTGAGTTTTTTTTACCCCAGCATCCCCTGTGACCTCACTGCAGCAACCTAGATGCATTAACAATTAAATTTATGAGAGGACTTGTGTTTTTACCACAGCACCTAATCTGGTGTGAATGCAACCTCATGTTGGCTTTACTTTTTTTCCCTAACCTTAACAAATTGCCAGTTCGTTTTTTCAATGTCTGTGTATTGGTAATTAGGTTAACAACCAGTGAATGCTATATACAAATAATATGAAATATGACAAAAACAGAATAGAATTTACATACACAGACACACATAAAAAACAGAAGGACATGTATAGTGAATCCATCCATTTTCGTAACCGCTTATCCTCTTCAGGATCGCAGGGGGGCAGGAGCCTATCCCAGCTGACATTGAATGAGAGGCGGGATACACCCTGGACAGGTCTCTAGACTATCACAGTGCTGACACATAGAGACAGACAACCATTCACACTCATATTCACACCTACGGCCAAGTTAAAATCACCAATTAACCTATCCCCAACCTTTGTGTCTTTGGACTGTGGGAGGAAGCCGGAGTACCCACGCTGACACGGGGAGAACATGCAAACTCTGCACAGAAGGGCTTCCTCCTGTGCTGCCCATGTACAGTGAATATACAAATATTGTCAAAGGGACAAAGCTGTTTTACATGGTAGTTATTGACATCTCATGATGGGTATTACTTAATTATTATAGCAAACACTAAAGAGGATACGTATCGCCTAACCTGTGCACACTCAATAAAGGGTTGCCAAGTCTTATGGAATACCTCAATGGAATTGCTTAAGGCACATTTATACTCCCTTAATGTATGAAAATAGATACGTCCATTTCAAACATTGTAAATGTCACTGCCCTCTTACTGCCATGCATCCTTGATGATGGCATAGATACAGTCAATAGATGGCACTAGATGGCAGACTCAAAAGTTTCACACGCAACGGCGGTCAAAGTGGTAATAATGTACCTTTAAACTGAGGCAGTGTTATAGTCGAATCTCATTTGATCTACGCTACACTGCCCCCATGATCTCCAGTGGTAATGCTCTGTGTTATCTTTATTCAAAAACTTTCAGAAAATATAAAAGAATTAAACACAGAGTTAGGACAGAGGCTTTGTCCGTGTCTGTATACGTATCTAACACTGAGCATAAATGAGCCTTTAAAGTGAATCTGATTTTTTCAGGTTTAAGGTGTTGCATGAATTCTTTGATAAGTGGGAGGTTCAATGGAGTTAATCTGTGTGCTAAAAGGGTTTTCAGTTTTTAACCACAGTGGAAGTGAATGAGGACTTTTCTCTCTCAGTGTAGCCCAAATATAGCCACGATTTGCCAGTTCTTCACTATAGATAGACTGTATCTTAACTACAGTCAGGTCGTTATAACCATCTTATAAACTTACTAACCATTGAAATAAACCACCTATTCTTGAGAACTGGGACAGATCATGACCTACCAAAAAACAAACAAACAAAAAAAAACTAGTAGAACTTTTCAAGATGCTAATTCCGTTTTGGGGGTTAAGTATTGTTTTTAAGGGATTTATTTATATGAAATAAATATGTTTTAATTGTTGTTTGTTAATTGTTAATTGTTTTAACTTCAAAATTGGCCTTGTACCAGAAAAGAGCCTCCCAGACAAGAATTCATCACTTCAAACAATTAAAATTTGTGTTAAAACCCTTCAAAATCTAAAACTGACTTTTTGTACCGATAACATAGTTGTAATAATGTACCGCTATAAACATCTTTGTTTTTTGAATATATCTTTTTTGAAAATGTTGGCCCTGTAAAGATGTGTCCCAGATTTTTGTCAAGGCCTTCAGAGTTTTACAAAAACATAACTTAATCAGGCAGTAAAGGGGTTCGCAATATCCTAAGGACTCCAATCTTCTAGAAATCTTTTAAAATATATTTACACAGCCTAATTCAAGAGTAAAAAAACAAAAAGCAAAATAAGGTTTGTATCAATTCTCAAGAATAGGTAAAATTAGAAATATGGGAAATGTTCACACTCTGAATTCCAGTTGTAAAAATGTTTGGCAAAATGTCTGAACCTTAAGCTTGTGTATACCACAAGATGATATCATTCATGGCAACATTTTATCCATGCTGACCTGCTCTATTTAACACAGACCATTCTAGACTCACTATGATCTTACAAATCATTTGTCAGGTTGTATCAGTGTCGTAATCGGGCTGTGCAGTGGTCTCCTAGTAGGGCGTGGACAGTTTTGTCCTCTTTGCCTTAGTGAGGACATCAAGTATGGAAGCATGCGCACACACACACACACACACACACACACACAGGTAGGTAGGCAGGCTGCAGTAAGGATTCAGCCTTAATAAGCCTTTTTCAGTGGAGCAGAGCAGCAGCAGTCCTGTCATAAGCCTCTGGCTGAGCCCTCAGAGCCGACCTAACATTTATTTAACCTCCAGCTGGCTGCAGCATTCTCATCTGCTACAGTGCACGCTTACTGACTCACTGCTGCTGTCTGATGGCCCGGCTGTGTCGACTCAGAGCTAAATACTGTACAATATAAAGAGCATTATTAGATTTGGAAAACTATATGGTAATGGTCACATTAACATAAGAGAAATATTACTATGATCACCACACCATATAATCAAATGGTTAAATCGTGTCTAAAGCAATATGGGATGGTAAACCTAACATGGTCCTTTTGTTCGATTTTTTTTTATACCATATTGGAAAACCTTTAACAGTGCCGGTGAACATATTTGGCTGGCTGCCAGCTCCCAGTGGGTGGGTGTGGTTTTTGACTGTGAACAGTGTGCCTGGAGGGATCACTAAATAGCCTCTTTGTATGTCATGAATACGTGATGTCGTGACAAAGGTGAGAGGGGACGTCTTTAGTGTGATTTGGATGTCAGCAGGAGGTCTTCAATATTTCAGTTGAAGGATGGAGGACGAGGGTTCTTTGTTAAGTCGTGTAGAGACACACCAAACAAGAAAACTGTCACAAAGCCTCGCTGCAAACAGGTCCTGATGATTGATTTTTGTTTTGTATTTTATTGCTTTTGAGCTCTTAATAAACAGGAAGTCTGACATGAATAAAAATGACTTAATTGGTCTATGAATTTCTATAACACACACTAAAACAGACAAATTTCATATTCTATATAAAGAGGTTTTCTTTAAAATGTAATCATGGTTTAGGGAAACATGAGAGAAACAAACATCAAACACATGCCAGCTTGTCCTGAATCTGCTATGTTCATATTAGGGGTTATCAGGTGCAAAATCACTGCTAACAGCTCAGTGGAGAATGTCAAATATTGGCCAAACCATAGAGGTAACCTACTTCTGCTTTTGAGCGACTGTATTGGTATGAGGACAGGTGAGAGGTCAAATCAGAGATTATGTGAAAAACTATTCAGTGTCATGACTTTTGGCTTATACCTTAACTCAGCTTTTGTTTCACTGTTTTCCTTAAGGAAAGGGAATGGGGGGTCAGTGGGAGGAAAAAAAGATACAACATGTACTGTACACAGCTGGAGTTAATGATATTGAAAGTACAGAGAATACAATGATATGAAATAGGAGAAACAAATAGAACTCATCCTGACATTAATAAGCAACGTTTTATAAAAGAAAGTCCAGAGCTGAGGAGTCCTAAATGCTAAATCCCAATCACCTTGTAGCCCTGACACACCAGGCTGTTGATCAATGCCAGGGTGAATCAAAATCCTGATCAAAGTCTTGGGTGAAAGTCTGTTTTTTTGTGACCCATCCACCACCCCAACCTGCTCAGGGCTGCTTCCTTGTTTAATGCCATCAGTACATTGGTCACATAATCGCAACCTTTCAGATACCTGGGATATGTACAAATTTGGGTGCATTGCTTTTTATAGGAAAACATACAAAAGATTTGTGAGAACAGCCTGTGTGTTCTGGTCTTCATTCACATTTGTATCCATCTGTCTAGACTATTAGCAGTGTGTGTAAGTGTAACACACGAGGACAGACAGGAGGATTGACCTCCTCGTTCCTTTGTGAGGCAGTGTTACAACATCTGGCATGTTATCAGCCCTTCTGTCTTCTCTCCACCCCGTATTTTCATTTCCTTTTTCTCTCTCTCTTTAATGCTTTTTCTGTCTTTATCCTTTCAACCCTGATCTGTTCATGTTACAACCCTTTTACGCCCCACACATCTTTCTGTCTCTTTGACTCTGTCACCAGTATTTTCAAATTTGTGAATCCAATTTGATCACTTTTTCTCAGCTCATGTGGAAACTACAGTGTATTTGAACCCCTAAAAATTCCCTCATGTTGTTTTAATTGTTGATTCAGTGGTGTCCAACCACTGTAATAACTGTCAGTGCTGCAGTCGCCAGTCATATACTTTATTGTCTTTATCTAACACCTCATCTTCTCTGTCTCTCTGGTCCAGTCTGCTGATGTCTTGCTGTCTCCATCTTTAACCTCTTTCCCTCTTGTCTCTCCTCCCCCAGCCTCCCTCTCTGCCTGCCTGCCCCCATCCCGTCTATGTGGGTGTGATGGGTAGAAACTGACAGGGGGTAACGAGCTGATTGGGGTCCCCCCGCCTCTCGTATTTACTGTTCAGACAGTATGAGCTGAAGAAGATCTGGGTGGCTTGACATGATGTGGTTTTGGTTTCTGCTCCGCTTGGTTTTTTTCTTGAGTGAAGTGCTTTCCGTGAAACTACTGTGAATATGGTCACCAAATACATATTTCTGATCAAGGCTAGACTGATACAAAGTTTATGGCTGGGATTGGTCTTCATCTGATATGATGCATATGGTGCAGTTTGACTGATTTTATATTTATCATTTCAGTGGTTATTATAGTGTTGGCTCATTTCAAGCTGTCCTTCACTGTCTCACACCACTGTGGTGTGCTTTGTAATCTGAAATTATTAAATGTAGAACACTGTCATGGAGGATACAGCAAGATAAGCACAGGTGTAATAACATTAATGATGGCTCTGTTTCATGTAGATGGACCAGAAAGCAATGATCCAGCATGAACAAAACCAGAGCCCTGGAGGTGAAACATCTACATGATATGCAGCCATGATTGATGTTAGTTATTACACCTGTGTTTAACAGGTCAAAATGTCTGCTGTGAGAGCTGTTGCTCTTTAGCTCCAGCTTTACTTTCCATTTCACCTTTCAAAACTGTTAAATAAATCTGCTCTATGATTTGACAGCTAAGGTTTGGTTAAGTTTAGGGAAGGATAATAGTTTGAGTTAAAATTAGTAGCTAGTTAAGGTTAGGGAAACATTATGGGAAGGAGAAACAAACTGAGATCTCCTGTGTTAACACAACTTAATCACCAGGATAAATGTTGGCATTGTACGTTTCTGCAAACCAAGGATACGTCATATTTGTACGTTATTATGAGGGGGATATGTTGAAACGTAACGTTTAGGCACAAAAAACGCTTGGTTATAGTTAGGGAAAGACCATGTTTTGGTTAAAAATATTCAGTTTTGGAAGTACAATTCCAGCTGTAAAAGCAGGGGTGTCTCAGTAAAAAACCAACTTCTTTTATCCCTGCTGGAAAAACGGTTTACCGATTGCTACAAAACATCCATGTTTAGAGCCTAGAGCTAAGTTCAGACCAAAGAAGCCACACAGTGTTCCTTAAAGTGCAGGTTATGAGAAGCTGCTGCTAACAGCTTGTGAGGGTGCTGGAGAGGAACTTACAGAGTTTTATGTGGTCAGGTTCAGTCAGAAAGCTGCTGGATGAGAGATAACATTTCTGCTTGTGCATCAAAAATCACATAAGTGGTCTGTATTGAGCATGGCTGGTGCTTGTGCAGATTGGTTACTATTGGAATCAGTAGTATTTCTTTCAGTTCATTTGAACAATCAATCAACTCTGCATCCTCTCCTCTCTCCCCGTCACAGCTTCCCTCCTCTGCTGTTTCTTTCTTTTCACCTCTCCTCTCTCACTTGACCCTCTGGGACATCTTTTCAGTTCTTTATCACCTGTCTTTCTCTCTGTCCACCGCTGTCTTTTCCTCCTGCTCTCCTCTTTTTTTGTCCAAACCAGTGAACCTGCTTGTCTTCCCACTTTGTCTCCTCTACTGCTCTCTCTTCCTGTTACTCGCTCTTTCTTTCCCTTTCGATTAAAAGTAGGTCATTCTGCAACATTGAGCTACAGCTCCTGCCAAGCATGACATCCACATATACACATGTATTGCCTGGCAACCACGCGTTCACCCCACAACCCCCCTCATCCTCCATCCTCATTTCCTCCATCTTACCTTCCCAGGAGGTTGTTCTCAGTACAGAGGGCTGGGTTTGCAATCTGACACTGCTGTGTTTTGTCCCTGCTCTGCCTCCATAGAGGGGCTGAGGGTTAATTGAGCAGTGTTTTGTTGAGGACAGGAGGGTTAATTTCACACATACATAATGTCCATAAATTACTATAGATGTTCAGTGGAAGGGGACAGTCGAAACCATGTGTTGTAGAGGTGAGATGCAGAAAGATGATTTATGTAATTTGATGGCATATATTATATGAATATACTATAATGATGTTATGGGCCATATTACAATATTTTGAACTTTGTTATGCCATAATTCCCTAAAGTATATAAATTCAGTGTAACCCAGTCTCAGCAACAACATTCAGACTGCACATGAAAGTTCATTTAAGGCCACAAAAAATATTCTTAACTCAAGTACCAATGAGTAGCTGTTCCCTGAGCTTTTAAATGCATCTTAGTTTTTCTCAGCAGATGGAGGTTGATGGAGAAAACTCATTGTACGTTTCTTCTTAATGTCTCTAAACTGACATAGCATATGAACTGCCTGTCACCAGGAGGTGGAGGAGATAATGGATGGTGTGACACCCATGCAAGATGCCTGCCAAGCTGCACACCACTGTTAGAGACCAACAAAACCTGTTGTTTTTTAGTGACTCGTCACTGTTTTTGCAATAGGGAGTTTCACGTAAAGCATTTGTTTTTTTTTCCCGAAACAGCACAGTGATTTCTGCTGGGATAGTGCCACAAAAAGTTGGCAACATAAAACATAATCTTTTCCTAACCAGAACCACTTGGTTATGGTTAAACATTAACCACAGCATTGTTGAGACATAAAGACATGTGAAGTTTCAACATATCATACATACAAACATAATAACATACAAATGTAACACCACTGTGGTTTATAGAAATATGCAATGGCAACATTTTTTTCTGGAGTGGGTTTGGAATACAGTATTAATCTTTTCCCTGAGCTTTCAACCACATCTCAAGCTTTCAAGGATAAACACTGTGAGGCACTCCAGTTAAAGATGGTAAGGGAACCCTGAGTTAAGATTTTTTTTTCTTTGGTCAAGCATTTAGAGCAGGGGTGTCCAAACTATTTTTAATGGGGGCCAGGTAAGATAATGTGAAAATGCCTTGGAACCAGCTGCTCCTCACATCATATAGGTTATTTAACAAAAAAAACCCCAAAACAAACATACACACACTCAAATGAGACAAATGTAACTGTTTTCAGAAGAAGGAAAAGATATATTTTGTCATCAGTCTCCGAGGGGAAATTCAGTTTTTTTAACTCTGTTGTCATGAACAGAGTTCATGTGTGTGTGTATTTCAGGCCTGAAATACACACACATGCACAAATTGGACGTATACATGCATTAAATGGAGAGATGTCAGAGTGAGGGGGCTGCCCATGGACAGGTGCCCCGAGCAGTTGGGGGGTTCAGTGCCTTGCTCAAGGGCACCTTGGCAGTGCCCAGGAGGTGAACTGGCACCTCTCCAGCTACCAGTCCATGCTATTATTCCCATAAACCAGTTGGTCGGTAAGTAGAACAGTGAAGAGCAGTGTTTTAGTTGCCAGAGTTTATGTTAGCTCATTAATGTGTGTCCTCTGGATTGAGGTTGCCCTCTTCACTAACACAGAGCTGTTCAACAGCCAATTCTAATATCTCAGATTTCAGAGCCCCTCACCAGCACACAAATGCATCCCAAGTCAGAGTTCATGCTTTTCACTGCATTACTATGCAACAAGGATAATGTTGTCACAAATGTTATCACAAAATATATTTGATGTGATGGACTACCCAGCGTAAGCAAGTTTCAAGTTTTTGCTTTGTAAGTTTGAATAATGAACTGATGTCAATGGCTGTTACTAAGGTAGGAGAAACACTCTACAGGAGTGCCGCATGCTATAGAAAATGATAAATGGTAATAAAGAGAATATGTGATCTGTAGGGATAAAACATAAACAAACCAAAACAACAAAAACAATCTAGTGACAGAACCCAAAGCTAAAATACTTCTTAGTTACCAGGTGACAAACTGTAATATATACTATAATACCATAAACATCAACAAATTAAGAAACATAATCATAATATTTCTGTGCTGTGCTGAATATTTAATCTGGATTCATAAATACTGTCGTTACACACGAACATGATCCAAACACCTCCCACACTTTTCCCAATTAGCTCATTAGCTCCTGAGAGTGGTTGTCATGTCAACCCCTTTAAGAGTGTCTATACTGAGGAAATGATGTCACTGTCATATAGATGTTCCCCTCACAACCTCTTTAGTATGTGACCTGTGACCTTCCTGTGTGTGCATGAGCACATGTATGCGTTTAGCATTAACTCACGGATGCAAAGAAAGAAAGACGGGAAGAAAAGTTACATTCAAATAA
>JAPZEB010000012.1:36878548-36889307 GCA_029783705.1 Chaetodon striatus | reverse complement strand
GAATCCTTCAGAATTTTTTTTGTATTACTGTGTTAGTATATTTCCAATTTAGACATAAAATATAGGGGTGGGAATCATCAGAGTCTCCCTGATATGATATTATCACGATACTTAAGTCACAAAACAATATTGTTGCGATTTTAAATATGTTGCAATATGCTGAGTATTGTGATAAAACACCTTGACATTTATTGTGATTTGTTACCTTTTTAACTGTAAATTATGTCTCTAAAGAAAAAAATTCTGTCAACATCTGTTTTATCTAATAAGATTTCACTGTTTTTTCTTTTTTTCAAAGCAAAATGGATCTAGTAGACTGAAAAAGCAAATTGATCATATTATTCTAGTAGGCTACCATAAGTTTACTTTGTATTTGTAATATTAATGATTTATGTAATAAAAGACATTGATACTTGATACTGTGTGACGATACAATATTGCTACACAAAAGTTGTGCAATACTATGCTGTATCAATTTTTTCCCCCACCCCTAAAGTAGGTACATTTTTCTCATCAGAAATTTATAATAAATCAGTTAGGAATTAGTGAAAACCCGGGAACACAACTAAAATGTGTATTTTGTCACGTTATTGCTTTCCCCCTCTAAAAATCTGGAACATTACACAAGTCATATGATCAACAGGACATAGTATCATTTGCGTCTCCTGATGGCCATGGGAAGACCAAAAGGCAATCCTCTCTTTTTTTTTTTGTTTACCAACAATAGATTTGGCAAACTACTTGAGGATGCTCAGTGTTGTCATGCTAAAAGCATGTAGCTACATTTCATGTATTTGCTAATGCAAGACTAAAAACTCAGTTATTCATATGAACTGTCTTGAGAAACCCAATGAAGAAATAAACAAAATGGCCTGAGATTGACCTCTGCACATTTTGAATTGTTAAACACGTGTTATTAGATACAATGCTAAAAAAAAAAGGTAAAAAATGAAGTTTAATTTTCAAAAGGTACAGCAGGCAATTGGCACAGATTCGACACCGATTAGCCACCATAAGCTACTGGTCATACCATAACAAGTAAAGCTGTAGCAGTAAAACCCTATACTGTGTTGAGTGAAGGTGCGTTAAATTGCTTATGAATTCAGCTTTCCATTTATAAAAAGAAGTTTCCTCTTTCAAAGGTTTAATAGTCTTGCTGTAATTAATACAATGAGGTAATAATATTAATGTATTATTTTTGGAACCATACTAATAGAATAATAACAGCTGAAGTAATTGTAACTATATTAAACATTTAAAATAAGGGATCTGAGTCCAGTTTTCTTTGTTTATTCATACCGTAGACAGGGTGTGCCCAGTGCAGTCTCAGTCCTCCTCAGCACCTCAGCAGCCCTTTGTGTTATGTCACATTCTCCACCCTAATTTTCCCATATTTTCCTGGAGATATGAAATGGCAGCCTTATGGTAAACACCCACCCCCACACTCCCACCTGTTTTTTTTTTTTAATTTATCCTGTTGTCATAGCTTTGAGCTCTGGTGTGATTTGAAGCAGAGTGAAGGATTGATCCTGGTGGGGGATGGCAGCATGAGGGATAGGGATTAACAGTGGGCAGGTGGTCCTGCCATGGTTGCCAGTACACAGACCTGACTGTCATGTGGAAGTGGTGGGGAGTAAATTAGAAATCTTTGGCTTGTGGGCTGGCTGCTGAATACTGTGGGTTTAAACCGAGTTTAGGAAAACATGGGTATAGTGTCTGTGCTTTCACCAGCCTACAAGCTCCTGCAAGATCAATCTAAAGCTCCTTTTTAGGTTTGTTACTGAGGCCAGAAAGTGGTATGAGGCAAAAGGCAAGGAACAACCCAGTTGCTAGAAAAAATGTTGGTGTTGTACATTTTTGCACACCACGGATATGTTACATTTGTACATTATTTTGTAGCTGATACACTAAAACTTTACATCTCAACAGTGCTGTGGTTAACATGGGGTTAGGTTTAGACACAAAAACCACTTGGTTATGGTTAGGAAAGATCACGTTTGGGCTTAAAATACACAGTTTTGGGTGCACAATACCTGCTGGAAGCACAATGGTGTCCTGGTAAAAAATAATCAGTCTTCATGGCATAATCCTTGCAGGACAAGCAGCTACAGAATGCTACAAACCATCCACTATGGTGGCCAAAAAGCAGCTGGAAACACAGTAATGACTTGCTGAATCGGAACTGGTTTTGTTGTCTGTTTGTCTGGAACAGTGGTCTGCAGCTTGGCAGGCATCTCACCTAGGTGACATACCATCCACCATCCTCTCCACCTCCCAAAGACAAAGTCAGCTCATACGCGATGTCACTTTAGAAATTGTGATAATTTAATATATCCATGGTTTGCAGACACATACAATGCCAACATTTTATTCTGGCAACTGGACTGTAAGGAAGCTTGGTATGGGTGGGAACACATTAATCTTTGCTCAAATTGTGACATTTAGTTTTGTAGAATTACATTTTGCCAAATGCAAAAGGAGTTCAAGTATCTTGCGGCCTTGTTCACGAGTAAGGGTAGAATGGAGTGTGAGATGGATAGTGGGTTTTGTGCGCTGTTTGCAGTGATGCAGGTAAAAAGGGAGCTGAGCCAGAAGGCGATGCTTTTTATTTACCGGTGCATCTATGTCCGAACCCTCACCTTTAGGTAGTGACTGAAATAATGAGATCGTGGATACAAGCGGCCAGAAAGAGTTTGCTCTGTAGGGTGGTTGGGCTCAGCCTTAGAGACAGGCTGAGGAGCTCAGATATTCAGAGGGAGCTCAGAGTAGAGTCGCTATTCCTTCGTGTCCAAAGGGGTCAGTTGAGGTGATTTGAGCACCCTGATCAGGACGCCTCCTGGGCTCCTGCTGTTAGAGGTTTTCAAGGCATGTCTAACAAGTAGGAAGCCCCAGGGCAGGCCCAAAACATGCTAGAGGGATTAAATATCTCATCTGGCCTGGGAACGCCTCGGGATCCCCCAGGAGGAGCTGGAAAGCGTTGCTGGGGAGAATGGCGTCTGGACTACTCCCATGACCTGGCCCTGGATAAGCGGATGAAAATAGATGGATGGATTTTTCCTTTTAAATTTTGAAATAAAATATACGCTCTAAGAATTTAACATTCAAGATATTTAAATTCAGTATGGAAATTCACATATATATGAGACCTGTGAGCCAGAATGTCTTGTCACTGTAGTACCATATATGGGGAGATGGTAAGTTGTAATATAATATATTTCCTAGTCCTATAGAGTCCACAAATACCTCTTTGTAACTTTAAATTAAAAGACTGTGCAAATGCACATTGTAGCAATGACACTGTATCATTGGGATCATTCCATCAAATCAAGTCTTACTGTTGTCCATCATCATTTCTGGGCAGATCATTGGAAACATTTTACTGTAAAGCAGCTTGTGACTGCAGCTGTATCCCGTTTCAAGAATCAGTGCCACAGAGTTCCTCCTTGGCTTTGTTTCTAGGCTGCTCTCTCCAGGGAGCCACGAAGGGACTCAGCTGTGAATGTAGGCCAGAGACGACACACAATCTCATGCCAGAATATAAATACAGATACACACTCACCTACGCACACAAACAGTTCATACTGTAGATATACTGTGTGGTCTACTACGCCATCTTCATCCTAACCATCTGTCCCTGTCTCTGGGTCTATGCTCTTAGGTCCTTGGCGCGGCTGTCAGGAGAACTGCCCTAGCCAGTCAGGAGAGGTGAGGGACGAGGCCGGCCAATCGGAGGGGGAGAGATGTTGGGGCAGGGCGGCCATGTGGCCCTGGCTCTTGTGTCATTACTGCTGCTACTGTGGCACGAAGCAGCACCAATTGAAGTCCCACAAGACCGTAAGTCACTCAGCAATCATCAAATCCACTGTAAGGCAATATGTTACAACAAATTGTGATACAAATACTGTAGTTGGCTGAGCTAGAAGGCTCAGGGTTTTGTGTGCTGTTAGGATTGCTGCAGCCCCACTCACTCGCTGTCTGGAAAACAGTACTTTGGACAAAGGAATGGTAGTTATTATGTTCTAGTTATTGTCGGTAGGGTTGCAGCGATATACCGGTTTCAAGGTATACCATGGTACATAAGTTGACAATTATCAAACCGTTTACATTTGCTTATCTACGATATTGAAAAAAAAAAAGTGCAACTGGATGTTGAATCCCCCCTTTATTTTAGTTATTTTCTAAGAGGAGACTTTTTATATATACTTCCATCAACAAAATGGTTTCAAGTTTCAATTATAGTGTTAAAATGTTTTTTCAACCAACAATAACCCTTCCATTTTCATTCCTTTAAGGGTCAGTCTGACTAATAATAATAATGATATAAATTCTTTAATACCATGATGCCTTGAAAAGGCAATATTTTTAAGACAGTTATCGTACTGTGAAAATCCCATACCATTGCAACACTGAGAGTCAGATTCTGCCAAACATTTCTAGCTCAGGTTTTTACAAACTCTTTAAACTGCATACTGTTGACACACGCTGACACAAAACAAGGGAGCTGTTTGCAGGTTTGCCTCATCAAATTAAACGTTGTTGCTTCAAGCCTTTTTGTAAAGGGCAGATAATTTTAGAATTTATCACAAGTGAGACACATTTTGTAAATTCATTCAACCATGTTTTTGTTGGCATTGTGAGCTCACAGCGAAGATACTGACAGGAACCATAAAGGAGAGAAAGATGCATGACATACTACTAGGGATGCCTGATAATACTGACATGTCGTTGGTATTCGTCAATACTGGCTTTAAAATCAACGAATGAATCAGAATTGTTCAACATGTTTTGTCTTATTTTGCACAATGAATGAATATCACATACATTGAAAAGTACTGTATTTCATGTCTCCATCTTCTGTTGGGCCATCACCATAAGAGTATGCATGCATAATATGATGTTAATTCTACTGCAGAAGAAACTTGATGATCACTGAAATTAGGAAACTGATCACTGAAACACAACTTGGAAGTAACAGAAAAAATCACAAAATAAATAAATAAATAATGGTCCCACCCTATAAACCAGTTTTAAAATTCTTATCACACAATAAAAAGCCAAAATGTGTTGACAGGTTTCAAAATATTTTAGCATTTATTTTGAAAATATGAAACCATAAGCGTGTTGCTGGAGCTGTGGCAGTGGTAACATTAACATGTGATTATCATGTGAATAGACTGCATCATATCCCTGGGTAATCGTGTTTCACTTTGGGTGGCTCCCTCACTGCAAATACAAAGATGATAGGTCTGCATTGGTTCCAAAATGCACATATTAATATATTATATAGATAAACATCAAACACACACACAGTCAATCACATTCTCATACCTGCCATTATGAAGAGTATAAAAGCCTGACTGAATTCTTGTGTTAAATAGATTCCTGAGGGAATTGGGAACAAAAGCACAAAGGAGGAAGGGAGGAGTCATGGCTTTTTCTCCTCTCTCCTTACTCGCACTACACACAAACACACTCCTTTTTCATAGCAAAGATGAATGTTTCACAATGAAAAATGATTTGATACTGAGAGAGCACCAAGGACACCTGGCCTATATGTCCCATACACAACTGACACACACACACACACACGCACGCAGCAGTCAGCCGTCAGCTGCTCTGCCCTCTATTTCTCAGCCCCCCAATGGCGCCTTCTTTCTCTCTGTTTTTTTTTATGAGCCTGACCTTTCAACCCCAGACTTATGATGCTCTATTGATCTGATACAAACACACACACACATACACACACCCTGCCCAACCGAGACAATTAGGATAAAACCCTTATAACCCAATGACCTCTCTAAAATGTATTCTCCACACTGTATAAAGTGACAGTGAGGGATTTTATTTATTTATGACAATTATATTATCAGTTGGTCACTTTAAGATAGATTCAGCTCATGGTTCAGGATGATTCACAGTAAAGAGTCCATGTTGTCCCATGCAAGAATTTGAATAAGTAAAATATGCAAACACTGTGATGATTTGGAACAATTTCTCAGTGTCTTGTTATGTTTTTATTATAGGCTTTTGTGCAAAATGGAAAAAAAACACAGAATCTCTTATGATGAGTACAGAATGAAAGATAACACAAAGAACAAACCTCTAAATCTGGGGGGATGAGATCTAGAAAACAAAGTCATAAACCAAGCGTAGGCTGGCAACTAACATATTTTATTACCTACAGGTCTTCACCAGAATAAAAAAATAAAGGTTGCTGTACCTTATTAAAAGCTATAATTATAACCTTTTGCTTCAGGTCTCATCTCTTTGTCCCTGGCTGTAAAGGCAGTAGTTAAATGCTCCAAACTGACTAATGTGCCGACATTTAAAGTTTTAAAGTTTTAACGTTATCCTTACCTGCTGTCAGGCACACAAAATAAGTCACATTACACACGTCACTGTCAGATCAGAGCTGTCCTTTATCAGGCTGTTGTTGTCAGTCAGCACACAGCTCACTCACCAGAAGAAAATGTTGGCTTTGTCTGTTTCTGGGAACTATGGATATGTTTCATTTGTACATTTCATATGTAGCAGGCACATACAACCCAATCACCAGAAAAAAATGTTGGCTCTGTAAGTTTCTGCAAACCATGGAAATGTTACATTTGCATGTTGTTATAGAATGGATGGGTTGAAAATTTGTGTGTCTTTACATTTAAACAACAGTGTGGTTAACATGTGGTTTAGGCACAAAAGCCACTTGGTTATGGTCGGGAAAAGATCATGTTTTGATATAAAATACCTGGTTTTAGGGTTAGGGCAGGGTTAGGCAACCTGTGGCTCAGGAGCCACATGCAGCTCTTAAGTCCTTCTCCAGTGGCTCTCTGTGACTTTAACAAAAAAATATATGGAAATAAATAAGTTATTTTTTTAACATTTTATTTTCATTTAACATTGTTGTAGCCCTAAAGCGATTCTTACGTTTTCCAATTGCATTAATGTGTAGCCTATACGCTGAATTAAAAAAAAAAAGTTTTAAAATCTCGTCCACTATGTGCGTCATATGTCTATGGCTAAGTGCCTTTTCCTAAAATTTGCCAAATCTCTATAGCGATGGCTAAGCCTCCTTAGTGAGGCTAGCTATTGATGCCAATCAAAAAAGAAAACGCCTAAAATTTGATGGAAAACAGAGGAAAATGGACAGATTTGTTTGCTTTCACTACTAATGCTGCAAAGTTTAAGTACCAAATAATCACAAATAGCCCACTGCAGAGTAGCTTCTTTGTCATAAAACATATCAGTGAATGCTCATTTAGGCCTGTTAAGAATGTTGATAGGCTAATTTGGATTAAATAGGCTGTGTTGCCATCATTATGATGCTCAAAATGTATTGTGGCTCAGACAGATTTTCTAACATTATTTTGGCCAAAAAAGGCTTTTGATAGTAAAGGTTGCTGAGGTTTTATGCTGCAAAAACAGCTTTGAAAAGCACACATGTTTGGTGCCTAAAAAGCCGCTGGAAACACAGTGCTAACATGCTAAAAAAACAAATAGGTTTTGTTGTGTGTTGGTCTTGAATAGTGGTCTACAGCTTCACAGGTGTCTCGCCTAAGTGTCACGCCATCCACCATCCCCTCCGTGTCCTGATCACAAAGTTAATTTCTTTACTACTTTACTTGAGAAACAGAACGTATTCATGGTTTGCAGAAATGTAAAATGCCAGCATTTACTTCCGTCAACTGGGCTGGGAATTTCAATTGGTTCATGGCGTTCTATTAGCTCTCTGTGTACTTAGACACAGTTGCAAAAACAATTTAAATATGGGTCTTTTAAATGGCCCATTAGGCACTGAATGTGTTTTAAAATAAAACCACTAGTAGCCTCTTGGTAGATGCATAGATTGGATTTATCTCATTTTTAAGCTTTGTAATGAAAGTTATCACATTTTGACCCCCAAAATGATGCTAAACCCTAAAGACTCTTTCTTTGTAGCTTTTTGTCAAAGCTGACAAAGGGACCACATGCTTCACAGTGTGTTGATGGTTTCATTCAATAGACAGAATGAGAAGTCCCATCCCCCTCTTTTCCTTATGTCTCCTTATCTGCTTCACAGCAAACTGCACTACTGACCTTTATTGATGAGTGCTTTCCGCACATCCCTACAGGAAACACACACACACACGCACAATCACACACCATTTTTACATAACAACATCTAAAGTGCATATGATGAGAAATATTTCAGTTTAGTATAAAGATCTGTGGAGTTGTAGCTGACAGAACACAATCATCATTATTCACTGGATTAAATTTGGAAAACATGCAGGTGATAACACACATAATAGCAAATAGCAGCATGAATGTAAGTGTGGACACATGCACACACAGCACACATCTTATATCAAGGCTCGTCTGTCACGCACAAGGTCAAGCTGCTGACACAGGGTCACTTTATCACTGTGTGTGTGTTCCTTTGTCAGTGGGAAAGGAGCTTAAATCAAAAACAGACTGGCAAATACATATTACTGCTAAATATCTAGAAATGCAGGTGTTTAGTACATTTACAGCATTTGGTCAAATTACCGTGATCTCTAGTTCAATAAATTCTTATTAGTGTTGCATTACATCATCTTCACATGCACCTAAAATAAGTAACGTTACACACTTCACTGTCAGGTGAGAGTTGTCCTTTATCAGGCTGTTGTTGTCAGTCAGCACACAGCTCACTTGACAGAAGAAAATGTTGGTATTGTACAGTGATGTAAGCCATTGATTGTTGATTGTTTTTTTTACCAAGACATCGCTGTGTTTCCACCCGGGATAGTCCTAAGAAAACCAATGTTTTCAAGCTCAAACATATCCACTCCAGAATAATGTACAAATGAAATCTCTCAGTAGTTTGCACAAATGTACAACGACAACATTTATTTTACAGATTGTCTTGCAGCACTTTATTTCAGATTGTCAATTAAAAAGCCAGTCTGATCATATCCAGCATGCATTACGAAATGACTGCACCAACATAAACTAGATTTTTACCTTAAACATGTATTTACCAAATTGGACAAAATGATGGAAGATGGAAAAAGGTGTTTTCTGACATTCATTTAATCAAATTATTATAACCCAGTCCACCTCCTCGCTTTCCTTTTGCACTTCAGAAACCAAAACTGAATCATATACAGAATCTGGCTGCCGAGGAAGAGCGAGTCATGGCCCCACTTACTGAGATGAAATAAAATGAAAGTCAGAAGGAAATACAAACTGCCTCCTTGCCAGCAGTAAGCAGCAATCCACTCAGACAGAGCTGAGCTCATCAACAGTAGATCTTACGTCTCTCGTGTCTTTTATTTTGTGAGAGACTTCATGAGTTGGCCGGATGAGAAAAATGAATGTAAAAATGGAAAAATAGACTTCTCTGTTTTTATCACAGTGCCCACTACAACTGGGCATGTGTGAAATATCCTTTTACAATTATAAAAATACCAACCCACATCGGTAGTAAAATAAACTTAATATAGCCCTATGCCGACTTTAAACATGTGCTGGCCTCCCAAATACAGCCAAGTATGTACTGTAAAGCTTGAGAGGCAATTGGTTACTTCTGTTACTCCTCAGTCATTTGCAATTGAAATGTACAGCATGACACTGTGTTAAAGTTTTGGATTTACAGTCTTAAGCATAATTTGTGTGTTGTCTTTCTCCTCCGTACTGTTCACCTTTTGCTGATATGGGAACTCCTTACAGGTGAGTCCTCAGTCTTCTGTTTTATTCTATAGATCACAGTTCTCTCTCTAATGTTTAGAAGAACTAATTTAGATATTTTATTACACAAACTCTTCACAACATAACTGTAATCTTAATAGTGGTTCTCAACTGGTCTGCCCTCCAGGGTTCAAATTTCCCCTAAAACAACAGGTCACAGTCCACAAAATGCAGGCCAATGGACCCATTCATTTTATTTCAGTCCAGTCATGCTGACCATTGTGCTATACCTTTTCAATTTGAGTCCACAAAATTAAACTAAACCAACTTAATCAAACTACCAAAACAAAACTTTTTTTATTTTTTATTTTTTTAATTATGTTTCCTGGTTGTCTGTATGTTTTTACATTCCATTCTTGTGAATGTGGTACCTCAAGAACGCCTTGAGAGAATTTCTTCAAATTTAGCACAAACATATACATATATCATTTGAACTAATGAACTAATTAGATTTTGGTGATTAGAGATCAAAGGTCATGGTGACCTTATCGGTTGCATTCTTGTGAATGTGATATCTTAAGAATGCCATTAAGGAATTTCTTCAAATTTGGCACAAATGCTCAGTGATGAAGTGATTCAATTTTAGTGGTCAAGGGTCAGAGGTCAAGTTCAGCGTGTCCTTGCATCCATCTCATTCTCGTGAATTCAAGAATCTCACGAACAGCTTGGGGGAATTTCTTCAAATTTGGTACAAACATACAGTATACTTGGATTCAATGATAAACTGATTAGATGTTGGTGGTCATAGGTTAAAGGTCAAAGTCAGTGTCATCTCATCTTTCTCATTCTTGTGAATGCGATATGTCAAGAATACTGTAAGGGAATTTCTTCAAATTTGGCACAAACATCCCCTTAGACTAAAGAATAAACTGATCAAAGGTCAGAGGTCAGAGGTCAAGGTCAAGGTGACCTCACAAAATGTGAAATTGGCCATAACTCAAGAATTAATTATGACAAAATTTCACACAAATGGATTTGGATGAACTGGATGAAATGATGATTGTATATCTAAATGGTAAAAGGTCAGCTTCACAGTGACATCTTAATATTCTTC
>JAPZEB010000012.1:36853630-36863704 GCA_029783705.1 Chaetodon striatus | reverse complement strand
AGTATAAATATCCAAATATAATCACAAACTTATTATTATTATCCAAAAAGGGTAGAACATAACTCAACAGTATAGAGTATGTAGTACAATAGCCATTATACTACATGTCTTACATAGTTCTCTTCATGAGTAGGACAGAATTCAACTGAATAGATTTGAATAAAATTGAAATCTTTATTGTCCACTGATATGGAAATTTGTCTTCGGCTTCAAACTTTCTCTGTCATGGGTTAGGCTCAATCCCAATACACCCCTTGCCCCACTGCTTCACCCTTATCCCTCCATTTTGTGTGTTCATGTCTTGTGGTAGGGCATCGAGATTCTTATTGGGAGTGTTTTCCAGAGGCACACACCAAACTGAGTGTTATGAGTAATAATCAGCAAGATGGCAAGACAAGCAACAAAAGAAACCCACAAATGTGTTTTCTTTGTAAAAGGAGACTTAAAAAGTACAATAAAGATAATTTTGTCTTAGTTTAACATTGTTTTAATGTATTCTGGCCCTCTTTTTTTAATAACAAGCAGACACATAAGACATTGCTAGAATGTCAATGTCTAGATAGGTAACTAGCTAGCTAACGTTACATTGTTATTGCTGACTGGTGCATGACAGTCCCGCATTTTGTCATGTGGCATCCCCCTCTTTGATGGCATATGATGCCCGAAATGTAACTGAAGTTTAGTGGCAGTGAAGTAGCTGCACTTCTTGCCTCTCCTTTAATATCAGTGCAAACTGGCACGGTAGGAGCATGGGTTGTTAACGTTAGCCTACAAAGCACCACTTGTTGCCTGGTAATGAAGCAGCATTTTTTTTTTCTTTTTGGTAATTTCTTTGACCAATTGGTAGTGTGAAATTTAAGTTGTGAACAAATCACAAGCACCTCGACAATTTCAAGAGGCTGCCTTTAGCCAATGCGAAACGAAAAAAAAATCACTACAGCCTAGGCCACGCCCATGCAGTGCAGCTGAACTCGCAAGCAAAACTTTTGAATTCGCAAGCAAAACTTTGAACCCGCAAGCAAAACTTTTGAACTTGCAAGCAAAACTTTGAAGTCGCAACCAAAACATTGAACTCGCAACCAAAACTTTTGAACTTGCAAGCAAAATTATCATACATTTTTGATTGAAACAAAAAGACACAAAAATACCTCCATACTGTACAAATGAAATTGTTGATGTGAATTCATTATTCCTCTATCTCCCCCTCCATCCTGCCCTCCCTCTTCTCCGTCCTGCCCTCTATCCGCCCCCTGTGTCTTTCAGCTATGACTCCGATCCCTCAGGATAAGAGAGTGTCCATGGGTCTGAACGGAGACCTCTACTTCTCAAACGTTTTGGCCAAAGATGCTCACACTGACTACAGCTGCAATGCTCGCTTCCTTTTCACACACACCATCCAGCAGAAGAACCCCTTCACACTCAAAGTTCTGACCAGTGAGTAGACAACACACACACACACACACACACACACACACACACACTCTCTCTCTCTCTCTCTCTTTCTCTCTCAGCGTCTGCTGTGGGTGTTTTGATCATATGCCAATCCAACCCAAATGGAGTATGACATATCTCCATCTAGAGGTGATGTCATGACATGACATAACATACTTTCATCATAACCTTTATTGATATTTTCTCAGGTCTTTGCAGAATATAGAAGACAATAAGATGTTGTATTATCATAATATAACATGAAATCTTTTCCCTCAGATTTGTTCAGTGCTCAGCACAACCGAGTGTCGTCAGGTCCTGTAAGTGTGTTTGTGTGTGGACTCATGAGCCACTGTGTGTGCCTGTGTTTTCAGAGGAGCCGTATAATGACACATCTTACAATGCCAGTGACCCCTTTGGTGGTGAGTCACTTCCTATCAGGACAGATCCGCTTCCTGTCCACCTTCTTAGTCGTGTCCTACAGTAACATGGCTGGCACACTAACCTGCTAGCTCAATAAAGTCATCCACTGACCTCAGACACAAATTTAACCTCCTAACTACTCTCTACGTGTATACTGTAGAATTCATTGTGTGGCCTTGTGTGGAAAAGTAAATGTTTCAGACTGGATCAAAATCTACATGTATTCACTATGCTGGAGTTCTATTCTTGTCTGGGTAGTAACCAAACTTTAATCATTCTAAAAAATAATTTTTAAAGTATTTCCCTCATTACATCTAACAAAGATCATACAACCTGGACAAGAAAAGACACTGCCACATGAGATTTAATGAGCAAAAATATTAGAATGTGCTTGAACTGTTGCTTCTTACATACTAATTAAGTGCCCTCAGAGCGAGGGAGCTTTGGATTAATATAACACATTCTGGAAAGTTGGGCTCACTGAACTTAGAGATATTGCTGTTTGTTTAGGACAGGTTTGTCAAATCAAAATTGATATCATACATCTGCTTTTAGAACTGCCACTGCTTCTTAAGATACTGTTTTTCAGTGTAAGTTTCCTCATCTAAACATTGCCCAAAGTTTAATTGGACCTTGCAACAGTTGATTTTTTTCCCAGATTTAAATCTCAAACACTAGTGAGGTCTAGCCTGACCTCAAAATGCATGGTTTACACTGTTTTATGGTACAAGACTCCAAAATGTTATTGACATTGTGCAAGCATAGTGAAATTGTACTTGTACTGTGTGAGTGCTTAAAAATGTGTTAAAGACTTAACACATTTTTTTTAATACAAAGATCACAATATGGCATATAAGAGATAATAAAGACTCTGATAAAAAGTACAGAATCTAAGCAATTTAAGTACAAAAACAACTATGTTTTTGATAAAGGCTAATGGTATTTTGTGTCTGTGCGCATTATGTTTAAATCTGACCGTTCCTTGCCCACAAGTGCTTCCTAGAGCAGAAGTTTTTGTCTCTCCTTAAGATTAGAATAAACTGTGTAAAACCCTTTTGACCATCTTGGCACATAACAGCTCTCCACTGAAACATGACAACACCTGAAACAACTACGTGCCAAATGTTGCAGCAGTATCCAATTTCTCCTATTCATTTTGTGTAGCGTCAGTCAGCTGTTTATTAAATATAGACTCAAATCAAATGACATCATATCTAATGTAGGCGAGGAGAATGAGTGACCGGACCAGATGTGATTTCCAATAAAAGGCAAACTCAAATCGCTCTGACCCTAATATGCACTCACACAGTACAAGTAAATATTCATCTCATTTAATCCATAATCTGTTTATTCCACCTTTCAATCAGTGTTAAATGATCACATGTAATGAATAAACATACAGTAATTATCTTGCAAATGACTCTTAATTCAAGTGTATTGCCCATACAGTATGCCATACACCTTCTCTGAATCAGCCCATAGCTGGAGGGAACAGATCAGCCAAAGTGGCAGCATATGTGCCATTGGGTGAACTGGGAGGGGCAGTGAAGCCCAGGGGTAGACGGGATACGTCCCAAAGGGACAAGATGCTCGCAGTGACAGACCAGACTAGCGGCTCTGAGGCCCAGTGGGACTGAAGACGCCGACGATGCTCCAGTACAGAGGAGGATTAGATCACATGATGAATATTCAGTCAGGATTCATGCTGTGGTCATTAATAGTCATATATGTATGGAAATAAGGTTTGCTGCCTCCTATTTCTGCTCTTACACACATTTCTGTGTGAGTGTGGGGGAGTGATTCTAACAGCTGTCGAAATGCTCACACGCAACCACTCAAACACACACTCATACACACATGCTAGCTACTTTATCACTAATCTCTTATGAACGCACACAGAAGCAAAAAACACAACTCTTGTCTTTTTTGTGGTTGGGAGGGGGTGTTAATAGCAGCAGTGCATCCTGGGAAGCCCTGCCAGCATCAGTAGGGTGTTTGCCATGTTTGCCACATTTCCAGGGTGCTCGCTGCATTACTACAGCTCCCATTACGTTGTTTTGACTAATCTTCTTCTGTGTGTTTCCTCCTCTTGTCAGTCTTCGTCTCCTCCCAGTGTCACTAACAATAACAGATACGCCTCTGCTGACCACTGGTGACGCTAACCGCTAACAGATGCTTTAATCCCATACAGCTCTGCATCACAAAGGAGGCTAATGCTAATTTAATCCCATACACTTCACAGCAAGATGTAGCTCTCTGCTGACTGGATTTTATGTCCACAGTGTTAACAGCATTTGTTTTGGGATTGGATCAGACAGGAAATGTGCCATCTTGAACTCTAAGCAATCATCAAAGAGTAAGACAAATTAATCTGTATGATACCATCACTTAAAGAAGCTGCCTTTGGTTTAGTCAGTGGTGAAGTTGCAAACAATAATCAATAAATTATCATCACCAATGTTGCATAAAATTGGATATAGTGCAGGGTCAGCCCAAAGTGATAAGTGTTGCCCAACAGAAATGACGTGTTTTTGACCACAAAAAGTGCCACTCAACACTTTCCTCTTTTTTGCGCAATAAAAGGAAAGTGTTGAGCGGCACTTTTTGCGCCTGGAGAATTTTGTAATGTCTTGGACACACACATATTTTGCCACACAATGTGATTGGATAGTCATGGCGAGCCTCTCTTAAACTTCATCATAATTTATGACCCAGCCCTTAAACCCTAACCATAACCACCCAGCAATTTTTTAAGAGAGTCATCACAGAATCTGACAGGTCACGAATTTCTGTGTTACTCCTGCTCTGATTGACCAGATCATGATAACAGTTGGCAGACATCTGAAACTACTTAAAGTGCATCTTCTGCATTAATAACCTCCTTTACGTATTGCTCCTGAAGTCTTCTCAGTAGCAATACGTCTAAAATCTCCTCCTCTCCAATTTACTCACTGATTTCGTCAAATTCCTAAAACTAAGAATCATTGTATGTTTATTACCTTAGAAAGAGCTGTTCATATCTACATATGGAGCAGGTCCTCTTCCATGGAGTCCACCATGTTGCTCTACAGTAGCCCACGACAGACAAATCAAACACTGGCTCTAGATAGGGTCATTTGTGTTTTGTGTCAGTAGGGCTGGGTATTGCTACCAAGTACAGCGTAGTTGAAGCATCTCCAGTCAAATGATATGTGCATTCCATGCCAGACCATCCCAACTCCTTACTGGATCAGCAAGCTCTCTGTTGCTCACATCTCCAGAGTCAGAGCAGCTCTATTCCAGACAAACTGATAGAGTCTGCGCAATAAGCACAAGCTATCACAGCAGCAGTGGCTAACATCCAACATAAGCTGTTAAATGGTCCAAACAAAATCACTTTGACACCGAAATGGCTTAACCCTGATGTTAAACTAGTTGATAACCATGACATTAACTATGTGAAGCAAACAGTTAGCCCTGTCCCTGTTTGTGACCTTCGGTAGACTTTTTAAGCAGTTGATAAAAATGAACTCAGTCAAATCTGACACTACTACATCTGTTTAAAAATGTTTTCTTTTATGGCAAGCCCAAGTGTAGAGCATAAAAAACACAAGATAGTTAACTTAATATTTGACTTTCTTGGTTTGTCATGAGGTAAGTGTCTGTGAAAATAAGATAACGGTGTTTAACTCTTTACTGCACATAAATCAGGGCAAGTAAGTTTCCACTCAACTACATGCCTGATTAAAATGCCACATGTGTTTGGGTGTTGTAGTGTGCAAACAAAGACAGCACTTACCAGTTTGCTCACACACAGACTGCTTAGCTGAACTGACGGATTCATTTATGCTCAAATGTTTTAATCACAATTTTTGTTCAAAAGTTTTTTCCAACTGACTGAAACAATACTGATGCTAAACCACCCCTCAATTACTGCTTAAAAGCACCTGTACAATTAGCATAGGTTTCAAATAGGTTTGTATTATCTCCACTCCCAGTCATTGCACTGTGTGTGTGGACTATAAAAGGCCTTACAACATAAAAGCCAACCCCAAACAACACCAAGGCTCTGTTCTAAAGGTTGTTTTGGCAACTTTACTGCTGCTCATTGCTTTAGCCAAGCCCTACAGGGAGGTTTAACATTAGGCTGAATAATGTTATCAACAACATGATCTTAAATATACCTCAGTTTTCTATTAAACTAATCTCATTACTTCAGAAAAACTGTGCATGTTTTATCAGCTGCTCTATTAAAGCTTTTAATGTCAGTCTCAGCCATCTCTGTTCCCTTGGCAAATATAAAGCAAGATCAATGACCCTGTTGTTGTTTCTGCATCTCTTAATGTCTTCCTGTGAGAGAAGCCAGAGGGTGTTAAGCCCGTTTACAGGCCGCTTTGGCCTCACAACAGACTGCAGGGAGAGCCAAAGCCTGGCGGAGATGGAACACAGCCACAAGGAAATGATCAGAGTAATAGTGTTAGATTTATGTGGCAGCGCCTACAAAAGACAATGCTCAGCTCCTTGTAGGAAGTGAGTCATGGTACAAAGATAAACTGTGGTGTGTTTTGGTGTGTGTGTGTGTATTAACCCCACCTCGCTCTTTCATCTGCAGGCCGTAAAGTAGCCGAGTCCACGCCGACCTTCCTCTCACCCTTAGGAACTGAGAGCTCCAAAATGGTGCTACGAGACGAACAACTGCTGCTGGAGTGTATCGCTGCTGGACTGTGAGCACACGCACGCACACACACACACACACACACACACACACACACACACACACACACGCAATAGACTACACATGTCATTTCAAAGGTCATTTTTGGTGTTTGTTGAAACTTCTTTAGCTTCCTTAAACTGTTCAGAGGTTTAATATGTTTCCCCTCTTTGTCCTCCCTCTACAGTCCGACGCCCACCATCAAGTGGTTTAAGAAGGGCGGGGACCTGCCAGGGCGCAAAGTGAAGTTTGAGAACTACAACAAGACCCTGAAGATTATTAACGTGTCAGAGGAGGATGCTGGGGAGTATTTATGCATGGCCAACAATCATTTAGGCAGCATACGCCACTCCATCTTTGTTGAGGTCAAAGGTGAGGCGGTCGCAGTGGTTATGTGTTTGTATATCAACTTGTGTCTGTGTTTGAGTAAGTCATGCTAACCTGACTCCCTGTGTTCCACAGCTGCACCTTATTGGTTGGACAAACCTACAAACCTGGTGCTCGCTCCGGACGAGAACGGGCGCCTGGTGTGTCGGGCTAATGGCAACCCCAAACCCAACATCCAGTGGCTGATCAATGGACAGCCTATTGAGAGTACATATCCTTTCTTTCTGTCTTCCTTCCCTTGTTTTATCCTTCGTTTCCTTCGTTTATTCTCTTTCTTCCTTTTCCCTTTTTCTTTCTTCCCTCCTTACTTTCTTCCTTACTTTCTTTCCTCTTTCCCTCCTTCCATTCTGCTTTCTTTCTTTCTTTCTTTCTTTCTTTCTTGTGTTTAGGTTATACTTTTTTCATTATATAATATTGTGATTGTGGTTAATTTTAATTAACCAATTTAATCATTTTTTTAACATTACCGCATTTGATTACAAACTAAAAGAAGACTGAAGGCTACAAATCACTCAGTATTTTTTTTTTTTTTTCAGAAAATGGTTTTATGCTAGCATTATTGTTACAAAGCTCCGTGTGAGTGAGACTGGTGAGACTGACATATTTACACTAGGAGCTTCCCTGTATGATTACAGTCGTCTACATGGTAAATGGAGCTGCATTTGTATAGCACCTTTTTAGTCTTCTGACACTACATGTTACGTTCACCCATTCACACACTGATGGCTGAGGCTACCATACAAAGTGCCACCTGCTCTTCAGTTAAACACACTCACACACAGATGGCAGACTGATGGAGCTGAGGACTGAACCACCAATATTCTGATTAGTAGAAGACCCCCTCTTTCTCCTGAGACACAGCCATGTAGCCTCTGAGCAATGGGGTGATTACTAAGTGAATAGAGGGTTGATTACACACAGTAAATTACAGTTGTTCAACAATATTATCCAATCAGCCCTTGTCGTATCCAGTTACTCCCTTGAAATTTTTCCAAACACTGTGTCTAATTTCTTCAATTTCATGCTTTTTTCCCGATATATTTTATTCAGTATTATAATATTTGTCATTACTCATCACTCACATATTGAGTTTTTTTTTTTTTTTTATAATACTGATATTGATATTTGATGATATCTGGGCACAGGCACCTTTCCAGGTCAGTAGTTGTCTGGAAATTTCTCTCACTCCAACAGCTTCATGAGGGTCTCCGTCCACTATCATCCTCTGTTAGAACACCTGACAAAGTAACACCACCAACTGTAGGCTATAATATTATCTTATGTAATACAAGGTCACATCTCTCAAAACATGTAGCTGCTCATGAACAGGTGACTTTCATCAGACTGAAACCAGCAAATTCTAACAGGCTTGTAAACTCGAAAGAGTTTAAATAATCACATTTGGAAAACATTTGGAGCCTCATAGAAAAAAAGTTTTTACAAAATAATATGAAAATGTTTTTTGCACGAGACCCAGTGTCTTTAATATAGGCTGAATGCAGCTCAGATAGAGAGAGATTTCAGTCAGTAAAAATGACAATCAGGACCAGGTAATGTTATGACGTACTCACTAAAGTTTGTGTTATGGCCTATTATACACCGACTTTTATCACTCAGATCATTTTAAAAGTTAACAATGTCTTGACTTTGCAGATGTATCAAATTGATTCTGTCAGACTTTCTTACCGTATTATTTTTGTCACTGCCCTCTCCTCCACTGATTCCAGTTGCACCCCCCAGCCTGAGCAGGCAGGAGCTTGGTGACACCCTCATCTTCCGCTCGGTGCAGATGGGAAGCAGCGCTGTCTACCAGTGCAACGCTTCCAACCAGCATGGCTACCTGCTGGCCAATGCCTTTGTCAGCGTCCTCGGTGAGACATGGGGGAGGGAGGTTGATTTCAAAATGTATACAGAGCAGTAACAAACATTGACATATGTCAGTATTATAATACTCACCTGCAAAATTACCATTTATATATCAGTTACACACTGAAGTTTCCTTCAATGGTAAATCCCAAACAGGCATACCCTCCTAATAAAATGAAGTAAATGGGGAGCAGGTTTAACAACAGCAAACCTTTATCAAAACATCAGTTTACAAACTGTCACACAACTCATGCAGTATAATCCAAGTCTCATTTATCCAGTCGTATACTCAGGATTTCCTAAACACATGCATTGTCAGTAAAGCTTTATGATTTGAAACACTTCTACCTATGAGTAACACACGTTGAGCGTGTCCAGACATGCTACTTGGCAATATAATTATAAATTAAACATGTGCTTCTCCTACTATGACAAGTCAAAATGTCTGCTGTAAAAAAGGGTCTGTTGGTGTGGAATGAGTTGGAGAGTTTTTATGACAAATTAAATTTTTGCTGAAACATTAAACCAGATCACTGACTAAACTGTTCAAACCTTTAGATTTACAAATGCCCAAAACTCAAATACAAGAGAACTTGAATTGGTTAAGATCTCATTCACTGTCCCTCTCTTTGTAGACATGCCTCCGAGGATGCTTGGCCCTAAAAACCAGCTGATTAAAGTCATTGAGAACAACCGCACCTTCCTGGAGTGTCCCTTTTTCGGTTCCCCTCTGCCAGATTTGCGCTGGTGAGCATTTAATGTTTATTTTTTCACTCAAATGTAAACATCATCCACTGTAAACCCACATCCACATGTTCTTGAGCGTGACACTTAATTCATACATCTATACTGTATTATTTATTAGTTCTTATTTTCTCTTTCCGTTTTTAGGTTTAAGAACGGACAGGGCAGTGGGCTGGATGGAGGTCAGTACCGTGTTTACATCAATGGCACCCTCGAGATCAAAAGGGCGCGAGCAGAGGATGAGGGTACCTATACCTGTGTGGCCAACAGCATCCTGGGCAAGGCCGAAAACCAAGTTCGCCTGGAGGTCAAAGGTCAGACATTACATCACTTATATGAGGCATTCAGCACCCAAACTATAGACTATATATAAATATGGATGATGCATCTCCATCCCCTCCAGCTGTACAAAAATTAAGCCAATACATCCCAGATACAGGCGCTGCCGTCTTGTACTGGTGACGTCATTTGGAGCCAGAGAAAATCGCAGTAGTGTTTGGGGGGGGGGGGGGGTGGAGGGGCCATGTTTT
>JAPZEB010000012.1:36808965-36819517 GCA_029783705.1 Chaetodon striatus | reverse complement strand
CATACATACATACTGTATCCAAAGCACTAGGGGATGTCTTATTGTTGCGTAGCTCTGCTTTGGTGTGAAATGTCTTTGCTTTAATTATGAAATTACAGTCTTTGATTGATGCAGCATTGCATCTGATGGCACTGAAATTCAAAAGATGGCTCTGTATGAGTGTGCAGGGTTATTTCAAAAGAGGTGCGATCAGCATTTATTATCACCTGATTGGGGCTGTGCTGTTGAGCTTATAACTGTGTGATTAATCCAACTCCAGTGTGAGACCCTGTTTTGTTTTTCAATCAGTAATAAGTCGAACATTAATACCCAACCCCTTCCTCCCAGTCAAGGTCATTGCTTTACTCTGATTCTGACCCAGACTCCATCTCTGGTGCTGATCCCTCAAGTCCACTCAGCTCTCAGCTCTATGTGTATGTGTGTGCTTGTGTGCATGCAAGGATTTACATGCATGTATCATGTGGAGCTTCCTTCCTCTTTCTTTCTCTGCACTTCCTCTCTCTTGCTGTCTCCCTTGTTTCCTTACGTCTCGTCCGTCTCTTTTCCCCACGCTGAAATGGGTCATCTGTCCCTGACAGGAACGAAAACGAGAACAGGTACTTTGGTTTTGGCACGGCATCTCTCTTGGCCTGTGCATGTCGGGGGTAGGAGGTGTTTCCCCTGATCTGGGGAAAACGTGCTGCTGGTTAAGGCGTAGCTTAATTGGGGAGGCCAAACAGGACAATCTGCCTGATAAATGCATTGCTGGCTCTTTGGTCAGTCTGCAAAGAGTGCACAGATTTCATTCATGATGTAAGCAATATCAGTCCAGCTGGCCTGCTTTAGTTTTTAAAGCACTTTTTGAACAATGTGATAGACAGAGGACACATCATAGACAGTAGCTGACATCAGTAATTAAACATGATTATCATAGAGATGGACAGGATGCAGCGGAGTGCTAGGCTTTAGTTCCTTTATGGGTGTCAAACTGTCGATCCAATAATCACCCAAACTATCACATTTTAAGAATTGTTCATTTGATAACATGGGGAGGGCTTCCTGGCTCTGCAGCATTCTGCTTCCATCATGGTGACATCACATCCAAGTGACACACACAGAAACACAAAGAAGAATTGACAGGGTTGTGCATTAGTCAGTATGTATGTTCAACCATAAACTGCATAAAATAATGGACGTAGCCACAATGACATCGCCCATTGTTTGTGGGCTCCCGTTCTGAAGCTTAGAGTTTGGATTTTGCCTGTCACCATCTTGGAATTTTGGAGCCAGAGGTGACTACATTTGGATGAGAGGGTAACCGTAAAGCTAGCGGCTAGCTTGGTTAGCATGGTTTATTTACAGCAGCAGTTAACTGTAATAATGCTAATGCTAACTTTTGCCAGTGAAAAAGAGGCATGGAACCATTAAAACAAAATGTACTTCATGGAAAAAATTTATGTCCAACTCCGTAGACGGTCTTTTAGTAAACCAAACCCTGAGCAAGACTTTTTAGGCGACCAAAAAGTTACAATTAACTTTCATGACCTGAAAACAAACTGAAAATAGCAACAGGTGCGGTCAAACCTATACTCTGTGCATATGGGGTTACATCATGGCTATATTACCTAACCAAAGCCAACATTCCTGCAGTGAATTACTTCTTTAATATAGGTTTTGGTTTAAACAACATATTGCTAGTTTGACCTTTCTGTTTATCCACTGACTATACAATTAAGATACAATGAGTAATTAGTCAGCTTTAAATTCATTTGTAGGCATATTTTGAGACAAGCTATCTGTTTCCAGTCTTTATACCAAGGTAGGCTAAACACATCATGAAGTCGATATTGATCTTCTCATCACACTAGTGTAAAAAAAAAAAAAAAAAAAAAAAGTGTTTTTCCACAGGTCATGCTTTTATACTCAAAGCAGAGACATACTCTATAATAACAGATGAATCCCAAAATATCCTCCATCACCTTGGTGATAAACATTCTGTTTTTAAACTGCATACTTAGTACATAGAAAATGACATAATTGCACAGTCATTCATAGTAGGCTAAGATGAGGGGAAATTATATATCAAGTAAGATGCATTATCTCTGAGAACACAGGAGAGCAGCTACTGAGGCTGTTCAGGGCTGAGTAAATGTTCAGAACTAAATATAAAATGTCTGGTTAATCACGGCCTTGGCTCAGCCTTAGGCTCTTATACAACCACATGGAAAGAGGACATTAGCAGTCAAACCTCAGTGAAAACGCACAGGCCATGGTCCCCTGCCACAAAGTTAAAAAATAATATAAAAATCATTTATTCTTGATGGCTCAAAGCTGCTTTTTATCAAGCTCATTATTGGAGCAATATTACACAACTCCATCAATCTATGCCTGCGCAATTCTGTTATCCTGAGTTGCATATGGATCAGTCTATACCAAAAGAGCTTGTATTGAACTTCTGTATGAATAAAAAAGAAAAGAAGAATCCCCATCCCCCATAACCACACGGGCTCTTCATGGATCAGCTGTTCCAGCAGTACAAGGAGACGTGATCCCAGAAAGCTGCCCGACTGAACAGTATGGGAGGTCTTTTTTTGTTCCAGCTAAGGCACTAACATGTTTTTCACCCTTCTAGAGGTTAATTGCATTGTTTTTCCTCCGCCGGCTGACATTTAAAAAGCATCCGCCACCAGGTGCACGGGGTGAGAGATGGCAAGGGAAATCAATTTGTGTTGTAGTGAGTGCAGGGAGGCAGGACGATCTATGTTTTGCACAATTTGACACCCTTAAGGAACTGATTAGGGCAACAAACAACTGGAGAACAGTTGGAGGACAAAAGATTGAACAAACACTTCTAAGATCCAACCAAAGAAAACATAAGACCTCGGATCCATCAATCTTTGAAAGTAGAAAATGCTTCAAAGTAAAAACATCAGGAATGACACACTATTTCTTCTGTGCATAGCTTCTTCTGTGCTCTTCATCTAGTTTTGCATTATGTCTTCTTTCAGAGGGTTGTCCAAAGTTTCAGTTTGTAGGACAAGAATTAAACACCATTAATTATTCTAAGAAAAACAAGTTTTACTTGTCATATTGCATGAAAAAAAAAAAAGTTTAAAGTGTAGATGATAAAGTTAAAATCCAATTTGTTACAACCTGGGTCTTAATTTTTGAGACTGTCCTTCCCTAAAAAAACGACACCATAGGTCATTTGTACAAGCAGCTTATCACGACCAATATTTATGTTTAGTATTTGGAGGTGACCTCTAGTGACTGTAGAAATTAGAAGGCGAGCAAGGGAGAAATTCAGATGACAAAATATAATGAGGGAAATAGTCCCTGTGGAGTGGAGATTGGGCACATGGATGTATACAGAGACCTGGATACAGTGTTAAAGGCATTTACTCGTTCATTCCTGTGGAAGTTTCTCAGTGGCACATGAAGCCAAAAAAGTTCAACTTTCCAGGTATAAAATTACCCAGATCTTCTACATCGTTGGGCTTCGCCAGCTGAGCCAGTAACTTCTGCTGACTGAGCAGGCTACTTCTAGTTTAGCCCTTGCAAACTGAATGGAGATAAATTGATTTAATCATGCGGCTCCTCTGGACTTTTGAAATGTTATCGGCATGTTGTTAAGTTATTCTAACTTGTGTACATAACATAACTTATGTGTACATAAGGTGCTGTTACATCACGTTACATTATGTACTTAATGTCACATTGTCACATTATGTTCAGTATGTAAAGTGATGATGTAAAGTTACATACATACGTACTTATTTCAAGCCAAACCAGGATTCTTTTCTGAACCTAACCACACTGGCAGGGGCGCTAAATTAGTAAAAACTCTTTTGAGTCATATTAGCGAGTAGAAACAAATGAACTATGTGGTCGTATGGGTTGGTGCACTTGCTGTAATATTTGTAGTTGGCCATTGGCCTTGTACAAACCAAGTTAATTGCTGAGATATGGGAATGCAGCAACATTGTTAAAAAGTAAGGTAACAAGGTCAAGTCAAAAAACAAGTGAAATTAATTTGGAAAAGAAACCAAAGGTGTACAGTAAGAATTTCCAACACATTTTATAGACCAGCTAGCTACTTCAACTTGGACCTGTCATACTTACAGTCGTATGTGCACAGTTTCCAGTGTAACAAAGGATTATGATTGGCAGTTCAGATGAGCTGAAGTGGTTTAGATAAACTGTTGGCTTGTTTACAACCCAACCCTACTGCCAGAAAAGAACATAGATATTGTAACAATCAGACAGGGTAGATCATGACGTGTGAAATTCTTCGATGTGTACTAATTCAGATACTGAGCTGTGACAATCATTTGTCTGACTGCTTGAATTTCTTACCCCATCAAACTTCGTATTACTGAAGTTCCCGTGTTCCCATATCTCAGCAATTGGTGACATCAATGTTTTTATAACTAATAGCTATGATGGCCAAAACCACAAAAACAAGACCCAAGTTGTAACAAGCTGGAATTAGATGGCTCTGTCTCCGACACATGCTATGCTGCCTATTTCTATCTGCACAGAAAGAAGAATTTTCATGTATTTCATTCAAAGCTCAAACCTTTACTATATTTGTTTTATGTCATTAGGATTATGATGACTTTAATGTATTTACCTCTACGCTTTATACATGTTAATGTTGGAATATTGTCCCCATCTCCCTTTTCAGTATCTCTGTGTAAAGCATGTCTGGTTGTCCATTTGTGTCATGACTGTCTTTCTGTTCTACCCCTCCCACTTTATGTCTGTGTCCTTTGTCTCTTTTGGGATTTATTTTCCTCATTGGTCCAAAGGTCTCTTGAAAGGTATGAAAAGAGAGGAGTCTCCACCTGAGTCCTCTTGATCTTGCTCTAAAATAATCTCATCTTCTGTTGCTCATTTGCAGTGCATTTTAATGGATTAATGTCTGTTTCCAATTTGTTAACACCCTAATGAATTTTATCTGTCAAATGAAAGCATTTCAAAACATGGTTAATCCAATATTGGATAAAATTAAACCTATGCAACGTCCCCAATACAAGTTTAGCAGAAGTAAGAGCTGACTTCTTGATTCTACAGTTATGTTAATCTGTGTCATTTTCATGAGATTTCGTGAATGCTGCAGATGGGCGAGTTAAGTTTTGTTATGCAAGAAGGTTATCTGAGACTCACTCCCATTTTCTTAGTTACTTCTCCCACCTTTGCTCTTCTACTCTAAAAAATCTCCTAATCAGATAATTGAATCATTCCCAACTCTGCCCCCTTTCATTCATAAGACATTTTGAAGTCACTGAAATAAAAGACTCCCTCTTAAAGCCTCCGGCTCACTGAGGCTGCTGGTGCAGTGCGGTCAACAAATGAAAGCAAGCTTGGCAAATGTGGCCAGGGCAGGCGATTAAAAAAAGACTCTGCCTCTTGGCCACATTTATTTAATTAGCTGTAAGAGATGTAATCTTGAAGCATTTCAGTGGCACTGGTGCATGGAGAGATGTCCTTCTGATCTACTCCTGGTACACTCAAGGGATATTGAACCACAGAGCCACTTTCTTTCTGCCCGCTTCTGTGCTGCTTACCTTACTGTACACTGAATCTGATGTACTGATGAGTTATAAGGACATGAACTGACAACCTACAGGCATTCTGGGCACTTTTAGTAACATTTTTCTTTCTTTACAAATACAAACATGCTGTCTGCAGTCTTTGGGCAATGATACATTTTTTTCTGTGTCGGCTCTGTGTACAGTGTGCTTTTGTCATTTCACTCATTGACATAAAGCCAAAGCTGCTACCAAGATATTAAAACTAAGAGGGGACATTCTTGACTAAATAACATTCTAATGGATTATATAACAACGACCTTTCCCTCACATTTATCCACTTCATGCTCAACTCCCACTCTCTTCATCTTCTCATTGCTTCACCTTGTTACATGTCAGCATGTGCTCTGAAAGTGTCCATTGTTTCAATATATTTGCTTCTTTCATTGTCTCTCACTCTACTATAGAAGATGTTTTTGTTGACTGATAAAATAAATGCTGGATTTTGGGTTCAATCAGAGTAGAATTTGCTGGATTCGAATCGTGACAGACTTTGATCGTGCTGCATCTGCTGCAGTCCATTTGTACTCTTGATTATTAACATGTATGGTTTCTAAAATGTATCAAGTGATGTCTGTGGTTCCCACAGTGTTTCAGCATGGAGCATGATGATTCAGAGAAGCTACAGTGTCAATTCTGTCCTCTCCAAGGAAATCTGAGTACATAATGTTTGGTAACCTTGAAATGCAATACACAGAACCAAGTGGAGAAGAGAAATCAGACAGAAAAATATTTAACTTTTGCATCCTTCAAGTGCATTTCCTGCTGTTATGCTACTGGCTTGATCTGAGACAAGAAAGCTAATGCTAGCCCGTAGCTCTTTCTTCTTGTGCATGAAGTTCTCTTCCCCTAAAAGCAGAGTTAGGAGACATGCAACCATGCTCTGAACTGAAATCAAGCACAGCTCCACAAATGAGGTGCAATGGAGTTTTTATGCTTAGATCTAATGTAAGAATATGGCCACCATTTAGCATGTGTATGCAAATGTCTTTTTTAAATTTTTGAGGACAGTATTTATCTTTTTTAATTGCCCCTGTCTCCTACCAAAAAACTGTATGCTTACTTATATGCCTTGTCAAAGATGTTTACATCTGTGACATTTTTACTGGCAGTATTTTTCCAGTCAAGGAAGTGTAACGTTCTTATACTGTACAGACGTTATGGGGATGACGTTATCACTGACAATCCAAATGCCAGGCTATGACAGACTACATGTCCTGTGTTGTTAATAAGGACAGTTCAACATACACGTTTCATCCTACCTGTAGTGTTGTTTGTCAGCAGATGAAGACATGAAATAGAATGCTTTTCAATGAATGCAACATTCATTCATTGTGCAAAAAAAGGAAAAAGCACATTAGCCAGTTCTTAAAGTGCATTTTAAAGCCACTATTGGCCGATACCGATGACTTGCCGATATCATTGTGCATTCCTACAACAATGGTGTCCTCCTTGGCTGAGGTGTAACAAGGTGAGCTAGCCAACACCTTGCATCCATGAGTAGATGCAGTTCTCCTTCTGCACGATAACACGGTGAATAGCACTACAGGTAAGAGGAAAAATATGTACCTTTGATTTGGAGTTGAGCTGTCCCTTTAAGGCTGCATGTTGATAGTGAACGTTTTCCAGATTTATTCACTTTAAACATTTAGCATTTATTTTTTAAAAATATTTTTAAGGAGACAGGGTTGCTTTTAAAACATAGATGGGAATACTGTATAATTTTCTGTAAAACTGACATCTAACTTTAGATCAACAAGCATCTTTAGTATAAAATGCAATGCAGTTATCTTTTTAAAGAGTAGGTTTGGATTTTCTTAAGTCTATCTTAACACAGTACTCATGTGCCATAAGTATGTTGAAAAAGTGGTCATCTATTCTTCTGTCCAGTGGGTCATGATGCAATTCTACGGATATACGGAAAGAGATGTGCGACGAAATCACTCCTGGATCAGTGCAAAAATGCCTTCTAAAGCCACTGACATGCTTTCTGCGTCTATGGAGAGCTGCGATAATGTAGATGCGCACGCGGTTGTATTCATAGTACAAGTGACGGGCCATCTCAGGCCCCGGGAGCAAACAGGAGGGCGGGGAGGTAAGCTTACTGTCCCACGACTGCTAGAATAGAGTGAAAGTGAAACAAAACAATGGACTTAATGGATGTCAAGTATCCAACTTAAAACTAACCTTACTGTGGTGAGGCAGCTCCAGCTCTGCAGTGTTGCGGTGCAAGAGACTGGAGCATGCGTTGTGTGCTTGTTATTTTTGTTGCTGGCACCAAACACCAGCAATAAACCTGTACACACTTACCAGGGTTAGGTTTAGGAAAAGAATCATGGTTTGGGATAAAATAAGTATTTTTTTTTAATGTAATGTTAGCACTTCAAGTAAAGTGACACTGTCATGTTAACGTATGCAACGTACATAACACAAAATAACACTAATTTTTGTTTCACACGAGACAAGAACAGCAATCTCCTGGGGGGAAGTCCTGTGTTTGTTTGACCCGTTGATCCACCCCAAACACATCAGTACATGGACTTTGTCACAAATTAAACTATGTAGCCTGACTTCCCTCTTTGCTCCCGTCATGATTACTACGGGCACTAGAGGTCGCCGCTTACACCAAACCTAAATATGTGTCGTAATAAAGTGCTTGTACACACGTCCCATGGTGTCATTTTTGGGGGGACGACAGTCTCAAATTACTTCATCGCCAATGGAGGAGGAAAAGATAAAAAGAATTAACATATCGCATGTGAGTACTGTATCTATGTAAAAACTGAAATGATTCAAACCTATCCTTTAATGAAAATATGGAAAAGAAATGAATCCAAAAGATCAAAATTCTAGTCTGACCAGACCTGAGTGACCTGAACATTCAGTCACTTCACCAAGAGTTAGAAATGCTGAAAATTAAAATCATTTCTTTACCTGCAATCGCTATAACCTTTCACTTTCCCCTTTTTACCTGTGCCGAAGGGGACAACAGGGTCCTGAACTCCTGCTGACACCGTATAACAGCATCCTGCTCCCATTTCAACCTTTAACTCTGCTCTTCATTCACCTTTGCAGCAGCGATGAGGACAACAAGCCTCTCCAGGGCAGCCAAACATCGCTGGATGGCAACGTGAAGGAAAGTGACGACAGTCTGGTGGACTACGGCGAAGGCGGAGATGGCCAGTTCAATGAGGATGGCTCATTCATTGGCCAGTACACAGTGAAGAAGGACAAGGACGAAACGGAGGGCAACGAGAGCTCTGAGGCCACCTCACCCGTCAACGCCATCTACTCGCTAGCGTAGCGTCGTAGCAGCACACGAGGGATGCGGTTGCACCCTTTGATTTGAGAGTGTTACGACAAACCACAACACCATACACCGGACACAAACACACACACGCGAATATATTAATATATGAAACACATTAAGGAACACAGCAGGGCCTGTCTAGAGACTGTGTAGGCTTTCCTCTGCAGATACAGTAACAGGGGAACACAGGAGTGGAATTAGACCACAAGCCTTTATTTTAGTTTCCAGCTCTAAGAAACTGGCCCACTGGAGGTGACGTTTGGACAAAGAGGACAGTGCTGGTTCTCCTCTGCGCTCTGCCTGCCCTTACACAGACTTGAAGTGTGCCTTCGGGGCAGCTTTCGGCACTTGGAGGCATCACCAAGCGTTCTTTAGAGATTTTTCTTTGGTTTGTTTCTGCTCTGAACATTTTCAGTGCCCCTGCTCTCCTTCCTGATAACAACCCTCATACCTCTGTGTAGCATCCCAGTTAAGTACACACAAGAGGTCCCTTACACACACACGCGCACACACACACACACACACACACACAGACATACACACACTGGCCCCGTCCTGTAACATATCAGCTTCTAACCATTAAACTCAACAGGATGCCGGCAGATATGTTTATCATATTGATATTTACGCAATGAAAGATTTTAGTTTTTCCACAGCTGGTAGACGAGTCATTGAACCTTAATGAGTGCTGTATACAGTCCTGGCACACATTTTAGTGCCCTGCAAAACTATGCACTGTCACCTCCTCCATACCATTTTGGGTTTAATCTGGTTAGTAGAAGTACACATTTTAGGTTTCTTTTTTACCACTTGCAGGCTCAATCACATGCTTTTATTCACTATGCCTTGTACAATGTGGTAGACATGTTTTTCTTACCTCTAATCCAATGTTGTAGTGGCCGCCACGAGAGAAGCTATTTTGGCCACGAGCACCAAGCTCTGCTACAGTATGTTGTTATTGAATCCCATTTTTAAAAAATTTAATAATTATTATTTTGGAGCATGGTATTAACTTAGCGCAAGAGAAATGGAAGGCAACAGAGAAGAGAGTTAGTTTTGTTTGAGAAACACCACTAGACCACAACCCAGTGAATTCCCTAGTTAGCATGCTGGCTAATGCTGCATTCATGTCAAATTGGAACAACAGTTGGTTGACGGTTGTACACTTGTATATTTCTTTTGACTTTGGTTTCTTAGTTGTGACACACACGAATAAGTGATTGGAACTTTTAAAAGTATGTTTTATACCAAACCAGACAACAATAATGAAATGTGGTGATCAAATAATGCAGTCCCTCCAAGATGTGAAAGCAAATTCAGCCATTCCACGTGATTTCTGCGCGACCTTGCAAATTTGTCCAGTCACAATAACATTATTGCAAATATTACTTTTAAAACAGATAAAAATCTGCATGCAGCTAATCATGACACTACTGCTGCAGGACTGTAAGGCCTGTGCCTGGGAGGAAAGAGTCACACACAGTGACAGGGCTAACTGTTACCATCACACGGCTAACGTAACTCAACTGTTATTGACGGTTTAACATCACAGTCGAGCTGTTTTGATGTTAGTGTGGGATTAAAGGCTTGGTGTTGGATGTTAACCAGGCTTCTGCCCAAACAGCAAAATATGATGAGATCACATTGTGCTGCATTAGCTCATGCTAAC
>JAPZEB010000012.1:36770143-36781767 GCA_029783705.1 Chaetodon striatus | reverse complement strand
AACCATCTAAAACTTCCCCCTGCTAGAATTCCTCCATTGTTCATTGTTCAGGAGGTTTTTATCCAAAGCTAAATTATCCACAGAGGTCTCTTCCTCACCAGAACAAACTGACCAGGCAAATGAATCCACTAAAACACTGTGTAAAGCAGTTTAATGTTACAAATCTGTGCATCTCTGATGCTGTTTGGCATCTCAGAGACGGGAAGCTTGCCCACAACATGCTATTGCTCATCCCTTTTTTCTCATAACTTATTGTCTGCTCACCTTTTTCTGATCTAGACATTTAAGAAGTTTTTATTCTGGGCTAAATTATCCACAGATGTCTTTTCCTTTCCAAAACACACAGACTTGGTGATTTAAACTGGTAAAAAAGGAGAATAACACAGATTCACATTACAATAAATATAAGCGGCTTATTCTAAGGTTAGGAGAACAGTTCATGTTTTCAGATCATTGTGCACTAAAGAAAACATACTTATTATATTTTATTCAATTTCTGCCAATATATCCCCCTAAATCCTGCATACTGGACCTTTGTATGAAGTCTTCTGCACTGTTTAATCCATATACAACACATCCACTGTTACGTTTTTGGTTTTCAAAAAGTGATAGAATATGAAGAAGAATATGACAGCTTCCTCTAAACTTTGACAATATCTGCTGTCAGACTCACAGGTTCCACATTCATACAGTTTCAGCATTTTCCTTTGTTCTGAAAGCTGGACACGCCTCTTGTGCTTAGTTATGGTTGCAAACGTAGGATTGGACAATGGCCCCTCTGGAGAGGAGCTGGGAGAAGGGTCAGTTGTCCTTTGGCAATAGGCGTGGCCAGAGGTGTTATGTTTTCGGGTTGTCCGTCCGTCTGAACATACGTCCTATTCTCATGAACCCGATATCTCAAAAACTCCTTGAGGGAATTTATTCAAATTTGGCACAAATTCCACTTGAATGGACTTGGTCTTCATAAGTCAGGGTCACTGTGACCTTGCATCCATCTCATTTTCATGAATGCAATATCTGAAGAAGGCCTTGAGGGAGTTTCCTCAAATTTGGCACAAACATTCACCTGGACCCTAGAATTAACTGGTTAGAATTTGCTGGTCAAATTTCAAAAGTCAAGGTAAGTGTGACCTAGCAAACATTTTTTGGCCATAACTCAAGAATTAATATGCTAATTATGGCAAATTTTCACACAAATGTCAAAAAAAGATAAAATGCCTACATTTCATATCCAACAGGTCAAAGGTCAACTTCTCTATGACCTCAAAATGTTCTGCAAAAACACTTTTTAGCCTTTATTTTAACATCATCTGGAGGGTGTCCACCTTGAAACTGTGCTGGGGGAAGATGTGTGTGAAGCATCCATGTTTTCACAGGCAATGGATGTAAACTCTAAGTGCAACTTCACTGCTGTGCAGAGGCAGGATTCCAGTTTAGTCTTCCACCCTGTCTGCCATCCAGTCGATGGATAAACAATCATGAAAATTTCTCATTTTGCTTTTTGAATAATATTTGACATGTGAAAGAGGTATCGTCTGAACTGACATGAACTTCGAATGTACATGTAACTGTGACTAAAATGACTAAAATGACTATTTCAAATGCTGCTGACTTCTCACATACAGTAATGTCATCATTTTTCTTGCCTAACCTCATAGGAAACCTTCATTTGCTTCATCACGAAAAAAGAGAAAGTATGTCACAGACTTTCCCTTTTCATTTGAAGAACATTACAGTGAACTGTAAGACTGTATGTATACTGTATATTCATCCACATTTATACTGTGTTAATTTATATACAGTAGTTTTATGGTCTTTTTGTATCTTTATGTTGTATTGTTGTCCATCTCACATCTTGATATTCCTTGTTCATTCCGTTTTATTTGTATAGTAGTCATTGCTGTATCTGCTGCTTTGCTGCAGCAGCATTTCCTCCTGTGTGATGGATTAAAGTCTAATCTACTCCACACTGAAGCCAACCAAAGTGTAGTAGACAGAGCAAGATGAAGATGGAAGGATGAGAAAGAAGACACAGAGAGAAAGAAGACAACGGAATCAGTCAGTCAGTCTTCCTCCCTGTCTGAGACATGATCTTGTTAAATATTCTGCTTCACTCCTGCACTAAAGCTGTATTCAGTCGGCCTCAGTTTAACTGGCAGTGCCGATGCAATTGTGATTCTAATGTCTCTAGCATTCATTAGCATCTATAATTCTGATCCCCAGTGAGTCTGCAGAGTTCTTACAAGCCTGGAAAGTAATAAAAAAAAGCACACAAAATGTCTTGAGCTAATTGCCTACTTCTTTTCAGCTATTTAGAGAAGCAGCCCAGTTAAAGTGATGTCTGGGTGACATAATGAAGGTGTAACATTTCTCCAGGCAAACTCAGTATCATAACACATAGATGAGTCAACTAAAGTACCCTAAATTGGTGCAGGAGAGTTTAAGATAGAGATGGTAACTTTTATTAAAATGATTTTGTCATATTTACTGAAACTGTCACTATATTCTGAAAGAAGTACATGAGACAGATAATCTGTGAAAAATATCATGTCATTACATTTGCTAGAATAAGACCATGGTGCAGTCAGTAACAACCAATCAGAGCCGAGGAGTCTCTAAAGTAGCTGTCAATCATGTCAATTGCTCCGTTAACTGCCGTCAAACTGTCAAAGTAGGCAGTGTTGATAAAATGTGAATGAAGATTGTGTTACTGCATTGCCTAGTTCTCACTGCAAATGTTTTGTTTTTTTTTGGTTTTTTTTCCGAATCATATTTTAGCAAATGGTTTTGCTGTAAAATGATAAAGTTGGTCAGGCTGGTGCTTAGTACCCCTGTTTAACTGTATCTAACATGGCGGTTGGATCACAAACTCTCTCATTCTCTCTATTTCAATCAGGAAAGACTTAACAACTGTAGAGATGTCACGATATGTGCCTCACTCGTTTTTCCCCTCTTCATTACCCCCTCATTGCCACTTCCCATTCATCCATAAAATGTCCTCGGACATTCTTTCCTTTTCCCATCACCTCACCACCCTGGTGACTGCCCATTGTTATGGCATCTCATTATTTCAAAACCCCAATACTAAAAAAAAATCCAAACACTGGTGTAACAAGATAATGGATCGAAAGCCGATTGCTCCAAGAAAGAATGCAAACTCTCTCAAACCAAAGCACATGGCTAATTATTATGCAGAATTATGTCAGTGGACCTTTCTACTACAGCACCCACCTAACTCTGCCTCTGATTGGCCAATGATGATAATAATAATAATAATAATAATAATAATAATAATTATACAATTTTATTTAAAGAGTGCTTTTCATGGTACTCAAAGACACTTCACAGTAGTTAGTAATGATCATACAATGGAAAACAGTAAAATACACAAAACATCATTCACATATTAAAAACTGTTTAAAAAAGATGAGTTTTGATGAGTAAATTGAACAGGGAGAGGGTGTGCAGTCTTGAAAGTGTTTGGGGTGTTCCAGAGGGAGGGGGTGGCTTTGGAGAAGGCTCTGTCATTCTGTCTGTGTCTGGTGCTTGGTCCTGAGTGCTGGAGGCTGGCTTCAGAGGAACCAAGGCTGTGAGTATGTGAGTTTGTTGTAGGAACGGGAACCAGTGGAGGTTCTGGAGGACAGGGATGTTGTGATTGGAGCGGGAATGGGTGAGCACTTGAGCAGCAGAGTTCTGTATGTATTGGAGTTTATTGAGGATTTTGGATGATGTACCATAAAGAATGCTGTTACAGTAGTCAATTCTGGCTAGTACTTGTTGCATTTGTTGGTTAGGTCTAGGCATGAGAGGTGAGATTGGTTAGGGTTAGGGTAAGAAAGTCAGAGGCAGAGTAGGCTGGGTCGTGACTTTGCCATAGTTGGGGGAAAAAAATACTGTGAAAGCTAGGCTGTCAGACCTCATGGTCAGATATGGTAAATTTATTAACAGAATGATAACAATTGAGTTTAAATAGCCAGAGTCCAAGGCAAGGAATGGAACAGGGGAACTGAGCTGGGCAGGGCTGGGGGAACTGGCAAAGGGAAACCAGGCACATAGGAGAGCTGAACTGATCCACAGCAGCTTATGAGCAGAGCAGGAGTGGGTCACAGAGGCAGAAGTCAGACCTGAGGAATACTGCGGGCACAGGAATGATAAGTATTAGTAAAAATCTTGACAAGCAAAGAAGTTCTAAAAAGACGGTGGAAGAGGACTGATTGTGAAGCAGAGCCTACAATCTGGCAGCGTGCTGGAGTTGAAGCCCAGTATTTGAAGCAGAGAGGATTGTAGATGGACTGCAGCTGCTGCCCAACACCTGCACACCTGATCCTATCTCGGTAATAAGAGGCAAAGACAGAGAGAGAGAGTTGGAGAGGGAAGAAGCTCCAGACTTGGAGGGAGAGGAGGCTGAAGCAGAGGCTGTGACACTGTCTGCTGTTAGCTACCTGTCTGCCTGCAAGCAAGCAAGTCTGCCTGTTCCTTGGACCTTTTTTGATACGTTTGCCATATTGGACTGCCTTCCAGTTTTAACCCTTGCCTTCCTCGTGACCCTGTAAGGTTTTGCATCCTGCCATTAAATAATTTAACTCTCCCTGTCTACCTGAACTGTCTGGATTGAGCCCTCTTTTTCTTTTGCCCACATATTTATCAGTGTGTCTTGATGCTTAAACAGAAGTAACATTTACTGGTGGTGGACCATTGGTAAGTTGAAAAAAATTGAAGAGTCTCTGTCAGTTAGATCCAGTCTTTATTTCAAGAGGTAATGATGCCAGGAACTGCACAGGAATATTCCCCTATGGTGTGTTGACACTGGTGGTGGTGAAGGGGTGTTGAGCAATGCTGAAGACAAGGATGGATACGATGTTGAGCGAGACTTGATGAGCAGCAGAGCATCAGAGAAAGGAAATGTTTTGGCAGCATCAGAGTGGTGCAAGAACAAGTTGCGAAAAATTACTTAGCATTTTCGGTTTCCCCATCTCTGTGTCAGTGGGTTTTTTGAATGGGTTTTTGGTTAGATGTCTGTAACACAAGCTCAAGAGATTTTCATGTTATGTATTACAGCATAAAACTTTAAAGCTTTTATGGTCTTAAAAGCAAATGCTAAAAAGTAGCAAATTCAGGATACAGAGCGTTGACTATGGCTTTACAGCCCTGTGGTGGTGGTGGTGACGTCGAATTCATGCGATCATGGTGTAGTTCGTTTCAAGCCTTATGTTAGCTTTTACTTCAGGCAATGGCATTTAGCCTTCAAGAATCATAAAAGTGCCGTCTTTTTCTGAACATTATAATGCTTAACATGTAAATATTATGAACCTTTGTTTGCCACAGAGCTTATTTTCTGTGATAAACAGAAATCTAATGGAAAATTCCTATTGGCTTTTGCTGTGGGACCTGAGGTGATTCTGGCCTACAAAAAAAAAAAAAAAATTCATCCCTGCAGCACTTGATGAGATGATAGAGATCGGAAAGGTTGAGGCAAAATCTGATTGATTTAATTGAAAGAGTGAATGCCACCAGTCGGCTGATTTAGTTGGAATTGGGAATATGTTCAGAGAGAGAGCAAGAAGACAGTAAAAAAAATAAACATGAAGATAGCCAGTCCTCCTGGTGTACCTTTGATGATACCTTTGTCTATTTCTCCTCCTTGCAACCCTCCACTTATGAGTTTTCCCGCCCCTTCCGATCACCTGACTCTGCTCCTTCCTGCACACCTGAGCATCATTTTCTCTTTGAACCACACCTGTCGCATGTTGTTTCATTAAGCCCCAGTGTATACAAACTGGTCACTGTCCCTCTCCCCTCTACAAGATTTACCTGTGGTATAACCTGTCTGTAGCCTGATTTCGAGTGTATGCCCTTTTGGACTCATGTGCCTGTTATGACCATCTGCTCCCTCATTCACTTACTCGATGCTTCCTATACAATGTACACATAGTTCACTCTATAGTGATCAGTAATTGAGTTCCAGCTGCAGTGGCTCCTTTTGGCCTATTTTCTATTTTAATTGTGTTTATTGGTGGTATTAACAATTTCGTTGTGCCAATTAATAACCAGTAAAAGTCCAGTTATGAATCTATCAAACAATCAAATGGATCACATTGATCGAAGAGTGTGGCTGTGCTGTAGTTATTGAAAATACATCCTTTCTCATTACATTGTATCTATATTTCACATACAGTGGCTGTTAGCGGGGGAACTCAGACTGCTCTTTCCAAAGCGCTGCAGCGTTGTCATAAACAGACAAGGCTTGTATTTTTATAAGCGTCTATGATACTTCTGAAACATGCTGCAACACGTCTGCTGGAGCAGAATTGTCTAAAATAGCTGTGATCACCTTGAGTGAACACCTGGCAGAGATCTGCACTCTGCTGAGAGTTTTTCAGTCATTACCCTGTTTTGTATATAGTAATATGATCTACACTTTTAAATTATATTTTGGTACGTAGAATTCTCCCCATTGTTTCATACTTGCTGGCCAGCCTTGAATTTAACCCCACTCAATTACTTCAGTGAGTGTTAAAATTGCAAGTTAAATCAAATTTCTTCCCTCACCTCTATATTTCCTGTTTTTTGTTCAGTTTCTTCTATTATCCCTTTTTCTCAAAACAAAACCCAACAAGAATAAGAATGAGTTGCATAATACATGATCACTATCCACAGAAAGAGACATAATCCATTTACGGTGGAGAAACATGTCACATCCACATTAGATTTTAAATCAGTGGTCAGATGTAGAATGCCCTCTATGTCCCCTGCTGTGTCTGTCCCTGCTGCAGCTCCACAGCACCAATCAACTCCTGGGTTCCATACACTATGTTATTACACTGTGCTATTTGTGGGCGACACATACGTTGAGGAAGATGTAGTTGAGGTAAGCGAGGTGTAAATATGAATTACCTCAGAAACCTGTGTTGGATCTTTAGTGTAAACCACATCTCTCTGTCACCATGAGGCTCCACCAGAGCACTTAACCTCTCCAACTGTGCTCAGCCCCTGGTGAGACGCCATGCATCATGGGCCATCTTAACACTTTATTTTAGGCAGCAGGTTCCAGCTCTATCTCATTCATCATCTTCAGCTCATCCTCTCCTCATCCATCTCTCTCTCAACACCTTTCTCTCATGTTGTCCTCACAGTGAAAAAAATGGAAATGAATGCTGCGGTCTTCCTTCTGTTGGGGCAGTGTTGTTCTGTCCATTGTCCATCTGCTCTCTTTCTTTCACCCTTCATCCATGTCCCCCTTCCTCTGTCTGCTTTTTCTACATTTACATATTCTGTCCTTCATACACTGTTGATGTATCTGACATCAAATTAACATGCACATAAGGGGGGCACAGCTGAATTTGACCTACACTGCTGACTCCATCCCAATCTGATACAGACTGACTGCAGCAAACTCTAAACTCTATGAAACAAGTGTTAGCTACATGTACTGCCAGACCCTGATAAACAGTAACAAATAAGTATGCTTCAATGACTCACCGCACTGAACAATTCACACAAGAAAACCTAAAATATGTAAAATAAATGTAAAATATATTTTGGAGACTTAGTGACCATTGGAATAACTGCAGAAATGTTCGGTAGTCATTTATTGCTGATTAACAAAAATAAAAAAAAAATTTGAACTGCACAATTGAAATGTAGTCCAGTTGACAGAGGAAAATGTTGGCATCGTATGCTTCTGCAAACCACAGATCTGCTATTTGCTTCTTTCATGGGTATCATATCAACATTTCTAAAGAGACGTAGAATATGAGCTGACATTGTCAATGGGAGTTGGAGAGGATAGTGGATGGTGTGTTGTCTGGGAAAGACCCCTGCCACGCTGCTGACCACTGTTCAAGAGTTACAACCAACAAAACTGGTTGTTGAACAAATCACAACTGTTTTTTCCAGCCACTTTTTCTGTTGTTGTTTTGCCAGCCGGAATAGTGCCCACAAAATCTTTCCTAACATAAGCAAGTGGTTTTTGTACCTCAACTGAACCACATGTACAGCTTTGAAACATGAAGTTCCTATGTATCCCTTACATAATAACTTGAAAATACGATGTATCCATGGTATGCAGAAATGTACAATACCAGCATCTTTTTCTGGTGATCAGGCTGTTAAAATAACATTTTAATATTGCGATTTAAAAAAAAAAAGAAAGAAGAAAAAAAAACACCTTCAAGAATCTGCAGGCAACAACCAGAGCATATCTGTGATTCAGAATCTGGGGCAGAATTGTCTGCACACGGTTCTCAACATGGAGGTGGCTGAGCCAGCAGTTAGCAGCTAATGATGCTAATTCAGTAATCAGCACTAACAGCAGCAACAGTGCTGACAGAGCTTACATTGTCGACCAGGTAGAACCAGAGGGTGGATGCTATACTTCTGCGACGACCCTGTCTCGATATCAGCGGTAACTGCTGACCAGTTGGATGCACACACAGGGACTCACATGCACTAAAAAGGACATGCAGCTGGACGAGCTACCTGGACGGAGAAGTTTGGAATACAACATTTATTAGTTTATTTTATTATTATTCTGTTTGATGATAACTCCTATTTATTGGCTTAGTAATTATTTTGTAAGTCCTCTGGGCTCTGGTAAGAAGAGCCTCTCACATCAACTAGCAAATCAGTTACAGATAATTGATAATAATTCATCTATGAAAAAGTCTTTGATTATTCCAGTGGCATGGTGCAGCCTGTACTTGTCTGGCCCTGTGGGTCTCCAGAAACATGACAAAAACCAAACAACTGAAACGCTTACCACAGGAAACACCAGTATTTGTCGAAAAAGGCAGTGTGACAAAAATCAATGTGAGACAATGCCCCACTGCAGAAGGAAATGGAGCTAATTTGATGCTGCTGTCATCGTAGTGGGACGTCTCACCCAGCGTTTTACCCCTCCTTCTTTCCCTGCTCCCTCTGGCCTTCTCTTGGGAGTTACTCTGTGACTCTTTAATGAGCTGCATGTATACACAGCAGCCAGATGCCAGCGGAGAGCCATTAGCTCATATCACAGAGTGAGACGCCCCCCTCCACACACCCACACATCATCCAGCCCAAATTCCCTATCCCTCCTCCCTCCCTCCCACTGTCTCAGTGTGTGGGACCAATAGGTTTGCTGAAATAGCAATGAACAATGGCAAATAATACATTTTTAACCACAGAAAGCCCCTCAGTGTGTTGCTGCAGCAACATGGATTATAGGATTTTCTGCAGGATTCTAAAACCTGCAGGAAATTCTGCCTCATCTTGAACTTTTGAAGAGTTAACATCACTATGACTTGACTGTGACTATTTCATTTTCTCATGATGGTCTACAATGAAATTACAGTCAATGTTTATATTAAATGCAGCACAAAATATAATCTATCAAGCCTAAAACAAACAGGTCTGACTCAGTGAGACATTAAATGTCCTCAGAGGACCTTCAGGGGCCCTGGAGGCAATTCCTGAGATCTGATAAATAAGTAAATAAATGCTAAATAATTAAGTATATTGTACTGTTGAAGCATAATGTAATCAGTTGGGTTCAATCTCAACACTCCCACCTCTATAGACAACGTAGATATTTCTACACCATACAGTATAATTAGATTTTAAGGCCCAAATCAGACAGAATGCTTTTTAGCAGCCAAGTAGTGGTGGCAATTGCTGAATATCTCTTGCTATATGACTTTACCATGATCTTATCAGAAAACAGCAGGCCTGGAGGCAAATAAGTCCGGTGGTTTCCTTGAGATTTTGGGTAAGTTGTTTTTATTAATTTAAACTGTAGGCTACTAGTAATTAACTATTATGCAGCATACAGTAATGGATTGTGTTTAGCTAACATTAGCTTGTTTTTAACATAGCCCTAGGCAAGCTGCAAGACATATCTGAAGCCTCTGCTACATTTTAACATTAAAGGAACTGTTCACCCCAAAAATCAAAAATACAGGAGCCAAATAGCCAAATACAGGTCTGGCTATTTACAGTGCCAGACCAAGCATATTCTAGGCATTATTCTGCATCATTTTGAGGTTAGCATGAGATGTTTGGAAGCTGCTGGATTTTGGTTATTAACAACACAACTTAAAACAAACAAGATAGCAATGTCATCAGCATTCTGCATCAAATTGTAGTTGACATTAGATGTTGTCCTTACATTGAATTTTGGTTAGTGTCACAACTTAAATTCAACCAAACAAATACCTTCATGACACTGGTGGCCAGCTGGGGTGTGTCGAAAAAGTTCTGCCAAATTAATCAACTAGTCTGATACAAAAGGAAAACAACCAGCCAGCCACAATTAGCAACATTAATTAATCACATTTCAATGAACTGTTTACTCTGTAAAATGAAAACAAAACAAAAACAACAGATGGTCATCATTAGTGCCATCAAAAGTTCTTTTTTTTTTTTGTAAGTCTGCCCCGCAGTCCGAAAACCCCAATTGAATTAACAAAGACAAAAACAACAAAACTGCAACTCCTTACCTCTAAGGAGCATAAACTAGTTTTGACTGACCTGTTATCAAAATAAACTAATATTCAGGCAGGTGAAGAGGCTGCACCAGTTAACAGTTAATCAGTTTCTAGAATTGCACAGATTCATTTGGAAAGGTTTTGCGGTATTCGCCTCAACATTAACCATTGCCTCCTGTGTTTTGTGTCTTTGATTAAAAAAAAAAAACTACAATGACCAGCTGTTTTAGGGAGGCTTCTCTGTAAATGAAACTATGTATTTGTGAGATGTTATTAAAGATTTATATCTCCGCAGGATCTAATGGGCCTCAGACAGGGTGTGGAAGGCTCTGGCCTTTAAAAAGTCAAATGACTACCCTCTGTTCCCTTCACCCCCATTCTCTCCTCCTCCTACCCCAATCCTTCCACTCCCACCCTCTTCTCCATCCCTCTGTCGAGCTCCTCGGTGCCGCATGGCTAGCAGTGCCTCACTGAGCAGACACCCAGCCCAAACACTGAGTCCCATCTGGGAATTTCACTGTGCACTGGCTGTCTAGCTGGAACAGGATGGAGGGGCTGGAGGAGAACAGGCACAGCAGGGGGGTTGAGGTTAAAACAAGCACATATTTTATTAATTGGGGGGAGCCTTTAAGTGATCTTTATTAATCATTCACATTGTACGTTCATTACAGCCGCTGTCACTTTGGGTTTAGTTTGAATGTCGGGGGAGGGCAGAGGGGGCATGTTAATTAACGTTCATGACTCTGACCATCAAATGCTTTGTTTGAAGCTCAGTGTTGGAGATTATTGTCACAAAAAGTCACACACTTCTTATTATTTGGACGATCTCTATTATTATTGTTTAAACATGGTGGAGCATGCAGTACAATAACACTAAATACCCCTTACTGACTGCTTTGCCAAATGCAGAAAAATTGAGGCAAAAATTTTGGAGCATTCTGGAAAGTTGCAGTTACATCCTCCCAAGCAACAAAAATTTATATAAAAAAAGGTGGCCATTTACATGGACATAACTTTTGCAGCCCATATTTCTATAAAATACATTTACTACCTTTGTGCTTTGTTAAATGCATATTAGAGAAAAAAAAATGTTTCTAGCTCAGAGTAAATGCTATTTTCCAGTCCAGGTGGCGTGAAACTCTCACACTGTGTAAAGCATAGGGG
>JAPZEB010000012.1:36753621-36770043 GCA_029783705.1 Chaetodon striatus | reverse complement strand
ATTGCTACAAATCTTTTATCCATGTCATTCATAACTGGTCTTTGAAAGGTATTCATTTTGTCTATAGGCTACAGCACAACAAAATAGGAAATAATAACAAATAGAATTCAAACAGACAAAAATAGAAACCATTTTAGGATTTGGCCTGCTTACTTACTTATAGAAGCACAAATATCAAGTAAAAATTACTTAAATAACAAAATCTCTAAGTATAAAAAGTCAGGTAGACAAAACACTGTGCTTTTGAAATGCTCCTCCTTGTCCTCCTTGTAGTCAAGATGGCAGCAGAGATAATAAAAATGGAAATTTATTCATCTTGTATCGTACCTAACTTTGGTGGATCATAACATATGGGTTACTGAATTATTCTGCAGATGCTGTGGTTCAAAATAAGACCAAACCTTTTTATGAATGTCAGATTTGAGCCACAACAAATGTGACCTGCAACATTTGTTGGGACTTGTTGTTTTTAGCCAAGCATATTTCCCGACCACTATATAACAGTCTACCACTATAAAACAGTCAGTAAAGAAGGTGTTCCAATAATTGTGAATCACTGCAATTAAGAGAGATCCTTGAGCATACAGTAATAAATGTGCTGACAAATTTAAGCTGACCAGTCCAGTAGTTTGTGAGACTGGCTGCAGACAGATACACACACTAACACACATGACCAACTGCATAATCCCCTCCAGGTCTAAGCCAGGAAGCAGCATCTTCTCTCAGGCAGAACAGGTAAAACATAGTTTAAAATAAAGACTGGGACTTGGGGGAAAATCTGGTTAGTGAACTGGTACATTTATCAGCAGGTTAACAGTTGCAAAATGACTCCAGTACATATGAACATGTAACCTGGCTAAGTGGGGAGAGCAAGTAAATGCACAGTAGAGCTGGTATGAGTATCACAACAGAGACTCACCCTGTTTTAATCTAATATTTGATAAAGTCCAAAATGTGCCAGCAATGCTTTTCAGCTAGATGCAGGTAGTTTACATAATGGACCTGCATTAGCTACTGTTTGCTGACTAAAAATGTGATCACATGATTCGTTGTGGTTCACGGTTTCCCATAAACCATGGGAACTTCACGTAATCAGTGATGCAATGATGAAGCTGCAATTAAGATTCTCAGCATTTGTTGTTCGTGGAATCACACACACACAAAGAATTACTGTCTCACTGAGCACCAATATTGTCTGACCTGAAATCTTTAATAACTCCACTTTATGTAAATATAGCCGCCTACACTGCGGGAACCAGGCAGTGAGCCATTCCACACAGGCACTTAGCTAGATTGAAGCAAAACAGCACAGTACCAATGAGTGTGTGCAAGGTTTCAGTCACCACCTCTACAGTTTGAACAGAAGACAGAAAACATCCACACAGCAGAAAGATGAACAGTGACCCACAGCTGTCTTTGTCACGTGTCACTGAAATTCATCTGAAGTCGCTGATAAAATCTTCCGCCTGGGTTTTGAATTGGCCGTAGGACTGTTTTTAATCACCTCATGATTTATTTCCACAAACATGCCACTATAAAACAGGGCTCGAGTTGAGGGGGCATGTGAAGAAATGTCAACAAGCCGACTCTTGTTGAGTTTGTGAAGGCATATTCACAGTTATTTCTTTCCAGTTTTGCACAGTTTGACTGCAGTTATTGAATTTTATTGAAGAGAATGAATGAGTAGTTACAAGATGAGTTGTGCAAGCCTTGAACCCAACCTACAGAAAAAACCTGGGATGCTAAATATGATGGAAGCTTAAGCTTTTGGGGGTGACATTTGGTAGAAAGCTTTCTGCATAACGCATGATAAAAACACTTGAAGTTCACTGAGTGCTGCCAAGTACAGTATGTATCATATACAGAACTCACCAACAAACTAGCTACAGTCCGATTAGGTAACACATCTTAAGGCAGATTTAAACTTGTGCATCAGTTCTATGCAGAGCCTGTGCCGTAGCCTTTGCACGTGGCCTCTGCTGCATTTGTACTTGTGAAATGGTGCGTCTGCGTCACTCTGCAGTTACACCTCCAAAACACTAGTCAGCAGTGGGGTTTATATGAAGTGCTGTAAAGTTTACCTAACACACCTAAAACAAACATTAAACATAGTTTAATAGTGATAATTTCAGTTTGGGAAAGTCATCCACAAACGCGGACTTGTTATTTTTCTTTTCAATATTTTTATTTTAAACTTCTATTGGACTTCGGCCACCCAGTGTCTAAAGAGAGAACTGTTTTTTCCTGTTCACCTCTTAGAAGAATCAGCCTGATAAACCATGGCTACACCTCCATCCTCTAAATCATAGCATCTTGTGTTGTGCTTGTCTCATCATATTTGGTTCTTTAGTAATATTTTAATAACAGTATTTTGAGGCTCATACTGATATTTGAGAGATTAAAATATGTAATGATGGTATTTTGGCTGATGTGTTTTTTTTTTTTTGTTTGTTTTTTTCAAAAAAACATGAATGGACATGTTGCAGAGGATCCCTGTTTTGTTACAACAATCATGACAAAATACTTGAGAGGGTCTGTCTTACCTTAAGTGCATGTTCCAGGTTTGATGTTTGCCGTTGGCGTATGCTGGCATTGTACTTTTCCAAAAACCACAGAAACATTTGTTTCATACATATCATAAAAATGTTTCTAAGCATCTCTTGCATATGACTTTGTCACTGGGTGGTGCAGGGGATGGTAGATGGCATGTACTCCTAGATGAGCCTGCTAAGCTGCAGAACACTGTTCAAGACCAACAACAAAACCTGTTGTTTTTTGTGAGCCATTACTATTTCCAGCAGTTTTTTACCTACCAAAACTGGGTATTTTAAACCAAACCAGGATCTTTTCCTAACCCTAAACAAGTGGGGTTTTCTGTGCCTAAACCATATGTTAACCACAGCACTGGTTAAACATAAAGTTTCAATGTATCCACTACATAATAACATGCAAATGTACTGTAACATATCAGTGGATTACAGAAATGTACAATGCCAACATTTATTCTGATGATTTGGTTGGTGGCTCACTGCAAAAAACTTATCCAAGTGGGTATAAATGCCCAAATATAGATGAAACCCACCTTTGCTTAACATGCCCTCATTCTGGACTGTTGCTCTTATTAATCTCTTTTGTTAAATCTTGGGTTTCTATGCTCTATAGAAATGTAGAAGGTCAAACAGAATAAAGAGCACAGACAAGTCCATCATGCTTGGCTAAACTTACTGGATACGGGATCAGAATTGTTCTGAAAGGCTAATATGTGCCTCGTACATCAGTGTAACCCCAGCTCTCACCTCTCTGTCTTCTTCTTGCTCTGTCGCTCTTGGTACTGCTTGTGTGCAGTGTGACAGATGAGCAGGGATAGACAGACCAATATTACCAGGGCTGGTTCCCCATGGGGACTCTGGTGGCGCCAGTGCCTCACTCCAGAGGTCACAGTGTCTGGGTCGGGGTCTCAGGAGAGCCTGGGTGCCTCCAGATGGAAAGGGTGGGTGGGGGAACTTATCTGTTTTAATGCTTGCTGGTTCCCTACTGGGTGACACAGGGCACAGAGATAAGCAGGATCATCACTGGCAGTATTAGCAGTCGCTGAGAAAAATCCATTGTGGGGCTGTGAATAACAGCCCTTACATCTTGATAATGCACAGTATCAGTTGAAATAAAGTAGAGTTTTACAATGTAAGTGCATACTCTTCATGAGTTTTGGTGCAGCAATTGGCTGCACTAAAAGTTTTAAGATTTACCCAAAACGAGTCAAGAGATTTCGCTACAATGATACACAGCCACAGATCCACAACAATCTTTTTGTGGAACTCTTTAGTAATAAAATAATAATAATATTAAAATGTTTACAGTGTCAGGCAGCATGATGGTGTGGTGGTTAACACTGTTGCCTCACAGCAAGAGGGTTCCTGGTTCGCTCCCGGGTGCAGGAGCCCTTCTGTGCAGAGTTTCCATGTTCTCCCCATGTCAGCGTGGGTTCTCTCCAGGTACTCCGGCTTGACCGTAGGTGTGAATGTGAGTGTGAATGGTTGTCTGTCTCTACATGTCGGCCCTGCGACAATCTGGCGACCTGTCCGGGATGTACCCCGCCTCTCGCCCAATGTCAGCTGGGATAGGCTCCAGCCCCCCCCGACCCTCAAGATGATAAGCGGTTAGATAATGGATGGATGTTTACAATGTCACGTAATGCATTACTGTCCGAAATTAACGGTTTATTGTTTAAATTTTTAATTCATCCACACTGATCCACACCACTCCATTTCCGTTAATATACCTGCAACATCTACGGCATATCCCCTTCTGTTTTGTGTCCTAAAGCGGTTTGAGAGGAGCGGGGTTAAGGAGCTGGCTTCCTCTTTGATTTTTCCTTGTCACTGTGATCGACACATCTGAGGGATATTAGTTAATGTTGGATATGTTTCTATTTACAACCAAGCAAAGCTGGCATACTCTTCCATTTTTATGCATAACTCTCTCTCTGGTGCTGTTGTAGCTGACCGGCACAGCGGGAACCAGCAGGTGGGTCTTCAGTCTCTGGTGTATTAATTTGCGCTGGTCATAGTGACTGACTCACACGCCATTTCGTTTGTTGTACCAAATTCAATATTTGTTTATTGTGTTTCATATCATAGGCCCATGATTAGGATTTTAGTTCTCTGCCTTACCCTCCCCGTTTCCAAGGCTTTTCGTTTATTTAAAAAGGTCTAGGCTATTTGATGGTCCTATGTCATCACGCTATTATTAACATAAGCAGGGGATTTTAATACAAAGTGGTAACCACTGTATGTGAATGCATGAATGTGCTGCGCTGGTCTTACACATTCATGAAATGAACTGTAATAAACTTAAGCTTCTGTGCTTTGATTACTTGCTGTGACAATTGACCCTCATCCATTTAAAATCAACATTAGTTTCTCTGATGTCATTTTGCTGAAAGAAATTCAAAAGAAATGTAAAAAGTTATTTCTTACTCTACACCGAGAGTAATATTGTAACGTAACTTTCTACTTTCAAATAAAAGGTACTAGTAATATATTACATCTTGAGAGTATATATATATATTCTAATAATACACACTTTTATTGAAAGAATTATGGAAGAGAAGATTTTTGAGCCAACTCTACTACTACTCTCTGGTGTAACTTTACTTGTTTAAAAAAATAAAAACTCCTAGTGTTATTTGAACATTCATGACACGGACAAATCAAAAGACATGACCCTTTGCTTTTAATCATCTTTATTTACAGTGGAATCATTTAATATTTTTGGCAACTATAAGCACATTCACCATTGTTAAAGGAGATTTTCACATCTCTGGTCTAACTTTAAACCATACTGACATGCCCATATGTTATATTGAAAGGGTCATTGGGCACTGTAAAGCCCCAATAACACAGAAAGTGTTTTGCAGGTTGCAAAGCACCTCATCACCTCCTTACCCTAACCATCCTGTGCAATCAATCTACTATTTATTGTTTTTAATTATTATTTTATTCATTTGACAGTAATTGGTATCTAGTTACTAAAATGTTCAGGCAGAGGGTACCTGCTGTAGCTCTGGTTGAGGGTGAGAAGCAAGTAGTTTGTTGGGCACAGGGACGTGGACATCTGTGTGGGTACATGAGACCCTAAAAAAAGAGGATAGGTCAGAGGAAGCACAACCAGTTTCTCCACCATTGTTTACCAACTGTAAACTTGTTGTCATGACCACCATCGAAGGGCCGCGTCTCAAACCATCGGCATGAACAATGGGAAAAAAGTGGAGATGACGTTGGGGGCTTTTCTGCTCTGAGTTGAAGTTTTTCAACTTGAGTAGTTCAGAGCGCTTCAGGAAAAAATGCTAGCCTCTTGGAGCACAGAAACGCAAGGCATATAGCAACCTAATAACAGCTAGCAAAAAGCTTCATTCTCATTAAAAACAATCACAAAAGGCCGCCTCTAGCTGCCAAAACGCTTTCTATGTGACTGGGGGCCGAATTGTTCCTCTTGTCCATACTGTCCTCTAAGAAATCCCTTTTCAATGTACTTCCATTGTAAGTGACAGGGGACAAACGCCAAAGCCCTCATTCTGTTTAAATATGCCCTGAAGTTCAGCTAAAACTAATATGAGGCTTCAGCAGTTTGAGTTATATAAATCAATTTTCCAAATGTACAGTCTTTATAGTTTAAAATTGTGTTTCCCCAGATGGAGTTTCCTTGCTGTGCTGAGGTGGAGGGATAGTCAAGCAAAGAGTTATTTTTGGACTAAAGAGACCGTTGCAAGAATACCCACCTGGTGTGTCAACTAAAGCCTCACGTTCACTCCAGCTGACCTTTAGAATGTATTTTAATACTTAATGGTGGATTTTGTCGACCATTGCTTCCATTGAGTGAAAAATGGATCTCTTTATGACCCGTATGGAACGCTTCCAACAACCAAACTGTGTCAATGGATATATGGGCATATGAGTGTTGTTTTGAGACAAACCTGCGAAAATGTGGACATGTCTTTCAAGAATCCAATTTGTCACTGTTTGCTCATCTGTCTTGTTGTCAAATTCCAGTTCCAATTGTGCCAAAAGCATAATTGCAAGAACGTGTTATGAACAAACCGGCTACAGTTTATCTCTCTGACTGAATGTATTTAATTCCACATTCCAGTCCCCAAGCGACAGAGTTTTAGATTGTACACAGCTGCAAACCTAGGCGAGACACCGCTGCTGCTGGCCACTGCTTGATACCAACAAACAACAAAACCTGTTGTGATATTGCAAGTCATCGCCATGTTTCGTGCAGCTCTTTAGGCACCAAACAGAGGTGTTTTGTATCTACCTTTCTCAGTTTTTCCAGCGGCTTTTTAGCCAGTGGTTTAGTGTTTTTTTGCAGAGACACTGCTGCTTTTCCCCACTTTGTCCCCTGAAAACCAGGTATTTTAAGCCAAAATAGGATTTTTTCCTAATCATAACCAAGAGTTTTTTGTGCCTAACCTCACAGTTTCAGCGTATCTGCTACATAGTAGCATGCAAACATAAAGAATTTGTGGTTTGTAAAAATGTAATTACCTCTTGGACCAAATTAGTCCTAAAGACTTCATCGAGTATCTTTACATGTCAGTGCATGCTTATTTGTTTTGGAAAGGCTCACACCTCTCTGAAATCCTGAAGGACAACTTCCCAAGGTTAAAAAAACTAAAAAAAAGTACTCTTATGTCTAAATGTAGGACCAAATGTGTGTCACTCAGAGAATTTTTGGGTCACTTTTTGGACTGATTTCCATCACAGAGTCATTTAATAAATAAAGGCCCAGAAGGAGAGAACAAACACACTTAAGAACAAGCTGTCCGTCCATGGCCCTGAGTGCACTGCTGACCTTATTCCACCCAGCAGCCTTCTCTGGCCTGAGGTCAGCCGGAAGTCAAGCCTGTCAGCCGTCAAGACAGGAAGTCAGAAGAGATGGTGATGACTACTGAGAGGCAGCACTTATATCTGAGGTCAGAAGTCACACATCCGGCGTTTAAAGGCCATGACTCTTCACATCCGCTAACACACACACACACATAGAGAGAGAGAGAGAGAGAGAGAGAGAGAGAGAGAGAGAGAGAGGGGCTTTGGATTTTGTCCTTCAGCCAGGAAGAAAGTAGAACAACAAGGCTGTGAAGCAGAGGAGAAAGTGGAGTAGAGTGTTTGCTTGTCTGTGTAACCTGCATATGTGTGTGTGTGTGTGTGTGTGTGTTTGGTTTTATGCATATGTGTTATTATTATTACAATTGTGTATATAGAAGTCAAGTTGCCACTGAATGCTTTGTCAAGATGCAACCTGGGACTGGAGTCAGGTCCAGTCTAGGGCTGCAGCTATTATTTATCATTATGGAATAATCTGCTGATGTTTGACCTTTTTGCCTAAATAATTAATTAGCATTTTTAAATCAATAGTTGCTGACTCAGTTCCCGTCTGTCAACTAGTTTAGGACTGCACTTAATGTTTATTTTCATTATAGGTTAAAAATATTCTGAATTAATTGTTTTAGTTACAAAATGAGTCCAAGACGATGTCTTCACGTCTTGCGTGTCCGATCAACAGTTCAAAATCCAAAGATATTCAGTAAACAATCATGAGAAAAGCATAGACTGTAAAAATAATAGGTGTAGCGTCTGTGATGTTGCCCAGTGGTTTATGGATTCCCGTTTTGAAGCCTCAAGTTTGGCATTTTGGCTGTGACCTTCATTGTTTTTTGGAGCCAAGTGACCATATTTGGACGAGAGAGTGGAGCTGTGGCTATAAGCTCAGTTATTAAGTTCGATACAATACAGTTGTGTCACAGTTTGGTACTTTTGCAATATAGCAAAAAAGTAGAAATGCCAAGAAATTATCCTGATTTTTAAACTGTTGAATGTATGAAAACGAACATAATTTGGGCTTTTATTGTTTTTGTACAAAGCAGGAATAACAGTGTGGCTGAAATGCACTTGTTAAATTCTGAATAAAACTAAATCAGTAATTTCTTTCTAAACATATTTTACACGTTTGAAAATACTTTAAACTAAAAACGTGCGTACTGTGAACTGTGAACTAGTACTGAGTTATGGAGTTGGACCGTTTCTGTGTCCAGGTTTTTTTTTGCAGGGGGCCTGAAAGCCTGCTTGATGACGCCCTGGAGCCATCCTTCACATAACTCCTTTCCCTCTATAAAAATACTGTGTTATTATTGACATTAGCGGGCAGAGTGTCAGTGACATTTCTTCCACCCACTGTGTGTTAGTGGTGAGTTTGCTCCATCTCATGAGCTCTCAGAGCTCTTTCAGTCTAATAAACACATGCATAAATATCTCTGTTAAATGTCACAATCATATAAACACAAGCTTAACAGTCATCACTAATGGACTTTTCAGTCTTTCTGGCCAAATCAGCTACCCAGCTTGCCGGCAGTTTCTACTCTCTGCAGTGGGTGTGAGTTTTGTGCTAACGTTAGCTGCTGAACAAGAGGATAAAGCTGTGCAGTGGCTCCTGTTCCCTGGTTTGGGGGGTTTTGTACTGTGCAACTTCAGACTGTGTATGCCTCCAGCTTGGCTACAAATGACAGTCTGTTGCTGTGCAGCAGCTCTTGCTTTGGCTCCGGGTTTGTGTATGTGACCTACTCATTAGCTTTTGTTCATGTTTGTAATGAATACAACAAATATAAAAGATAATAATTTGAATAATAATAATGATGATGATGGATAATGGGTTGGAGCGCCACCGCCAGTGATGTGTGAAGGACAAATGCCTCTGAAGCATGTTATTATTACATTGCTATTATTACAGTGCTTACCCATTGTGAATAGCAGCACGGGGGTCCCTGCTGTTCTTGATGTTAATCATGAGAATGGCAAAACCCAGGAACCACATACTCATGCCAAAGCAGATGCGGTACACTGCCTTGTAGCCCACAAACATTTCACAGTTGACACCAGCCTGCAGGCCGGGGACAGAAGAGCCAGCCCCATCTTCACAGAAACCTGGGATCTACAGCAAATCACAGGAAGTCACATATTTGTTAACATAACAAAGGATTTATAAATGTTGTCAAATGAGCAGTGGCTGAACTCCATATGATGATAAGTAGTGCTGGGCCATTAACCCAATATCTAAAAAAAACAACATTGTGAACCTTAAACTGACTTTATGTAAGTCAAGTCAGGTATGTACCTGAATTTATAACGTTGAAACACATCTAACTAAAAGTCATGATCGAGCACTGTCAGTCAGCATGTGCCTGTGTTAATTGCCTGACTTCATTGAAAATGAGGTTAGGCCAATAAACAGTTCACCTCACAATATAATTATCTCAGACACAAAAATGACTCATTTGTTGGAGAATTTGTGATTGAGGGCACAGGTGCAGAAGCTGATTAATAATAATTAAAAAAAAACAGGCCATGTTGGTCGTGTGGTCAGAACAAAGCTAAATGGAAATACCATCAGGAAGTAGTTGCGGCTTTGAGATGGAACAAGAGCAATCTGTCACACCACCACAAACACAAGCGAGTCATGCAAACTGTTTGTCTACAGGTAACAGACACTTACATTTAATGCTTTTAAAGACTTTTTATGGTGATTTTTAACTAAATTTAAGGCTGATTTTTGGACAAATTATCTTTTTCTTATTTAAACATTGCAGCTAAGTACAAAGGTAAGGAGTATATATGTAGTCTTGTGCAGACGTAGGTTTATATGTAGGAATATGGTAATTAGAGTGAGTTCAGTTAATCTGCATTTTGCCAAAAGGTATGTATGAGAGCTGTCCCTTGAAAGTTGAAGATTTGAATCATCAGTCGGAGACCCCTTGACTGAGACTGCTTCAAGTCAAGCAGTGTTTGTGCAGTTAGCTTGTTTACAATTTTACATGAATGCTGCTGTCACACTGAACGTCCAGCTGAGCCCGCTCAAACTTGAAAACTTTACATGGGACAAAAAGCAAATCGTCAAATATTCATATTAAACGGCACTAGTAAGCATTAAGTAAAGACAGTATTAGGTTCAGTGGCATTACTACGTTATTACAACTCCACTATTTCCACTGGCTGTTAAGCAGGCAGCTACAGCAGAATTAAACCTGTGTATACAGCGTTAGTTGACATTAGCTACTTTAACAGCTGTGTAATATCAGCAAAACTCATCAAACAAATGCATTCCTCACACATATGATTTGAGCTTAACTCTGACTAGAAATGTCTGCTCTACATATACATTCACCATATTTCCACAGTTCACTCATACCCTTTTTAGCTGCTGATCCACACCCGGAGACAGCATGATGCAGGCGACAATGGTCCCCAGCAGCAAGATGGAGGCATAGATGATCCTGGTCACTGTGGAGTTCCTGGTGCTCGGACAGCAACTGCATATCAGACAGGTTGCACTGCTGCACAAGCATGGCACCTGGGGACCAACAAATTTATGCATTTCAGCATCTATCTGTAAAAGCAGAAACATCTATAAACAGCTAACAAATTCAGGAAAAAACTTGAAATGGACAGAAACATAATTAAATGCAGATGCTTCCATACAGGTGTACTGTATGATATAATTAAGCAACTTTTCAACTAGTGATGTTTCTAACAACTAATTCCCCTGATGTTTCAAGGGAAGTTAAAAACTTAGACTAGTTGACTCATCTGAAATTAAGACTAGAATTACCGCCCTGCAGTTGTATGCATTCAAGAACCAGTCAAGTTGCAGTTACAGTTTACATACACGTCGATCCAGACTCATATATAGACCTGACAGTTGACCATGCTTCAAATAGGCTGTAGATGTTGCTGCAAAGAAGCTACATAATCTAAAACCCAAATGCTTTGCACACATCTTCAAACTTGCAGCACAGATGATCTATACAAACAGCACAGTTTCAAAGTGGGCACCCAGCATTAGTGACACCAATTCAGTATCCAAATGTGTCTCCTTCTGTTTTTTCAGAACATTATGACATCACAGTGAAGTTGACCTTGACCTTTTGAATGTAAAATGTCATCACTTCATCATTTCATCCTATGAGACATTTGTGTAAAATGTTATAAACAGCATATAAATGAGTTCTGGCCAAGAGCATGTTTGTGAGGTCACAGTGACCTTTGACCAACAAATCCTAATTGGTTCATTCTTTCGAACGGATATACGTATGGACGTATGGACAGCCTGAAAATATAATGCCTACGACCATGGCTTCGCTGAAGCAGACGCGTAAAGACACTCTGCAAAGAATCCAAATCAAAAATTGTCCAAAAAATTATTGTGTATGAGTCATTTGACATGGGTAATCACATTTTACATCATATATTTGTACATCATATTTTGCTAAAATGTGTGTTACTTATGAATATCGCACATCACTCTACAAAACATGTCAACATCTCAGTAAATGATATTTAACAAATAACATCTACTAAAACCAATATTATTTAGGAAAATACATCTATGGGAAACATGGCTGATTATTACAGGGGCATTGCTATCAACAATAATAATAATAATAATAATGATAATAATAATAATAATAATACATTGTACTTATATAGTGCTTTTCAAGGCACTCAAAGACGCTTTACAAATTCAGGGACAAAAAAAAAAAAAAAGGTAAACGCAATCGCAAAAGATAATACTAATCTTAATAATAAGTTTAACCAACTGGTATTTGTGGTGCTGGCTAGCATTGGAAGCAACGTTAAATCGACTACTCAACTCATCATGCACATCCCTACCTTTAAATGCTTTCATCTTTTACTCTTGAAATGAAAATTGAACACACATCAACTGACATTTCAACTCCTTTCAGTAGTTACTCTTTGACAGACACTTTAAACCCTTTCAGGATTCAGATCATCACATTTGAACAACAAGACGAAGAAATTTATTGTTCTTCTCCTATCACTTTCACTTCAGCTGACATTGTCACTTGCTTAATACACTTGAACTGGCACTAGCTCCTGTCAGGACTTATTTGAACCGACACGTCCATTAGCTGAAATTATCACCTACACACAAGTGATATCAGCTCTTTATTTGCACTACTATTCAACTACTTCCAGTACTTTTAATGCCACTTCAACTACAACTTCAGCTGTTTCAGCATTTAAACTTTTTTCATGTTTCAACTGCAAACTTTAAGCAGTGAGCATGTCTATTTTCTTTAGGAAATGTAGTTTTTTTTCATTGTTAACTCAGTTTTGGTGGTGTCCTATCTCGGTATGAGAACAGAATAAGCTAAGAATGTGAGGAATGTGAGAAGCAGTACAAGATATCAGGGCATAAACAACCTTCCCATGTCATTGTGTTAATTAGCAGGAAGCTGAGGCTAATGGCTTTTCGCTGCTTTTAAGTATGGTAAATCAGATTTAACATGAGGGAAAACTAATTTGGTCTTTCTCTCATTCAGTTCTTGAACTAATCAGCACATGGTTTGTTCGCAGAGTTTGACCATGAAATACAAAAGAGTTTTTCATTGATGGGGGACTAAGTTCCCACAGAACGCAGAAAATCAGATCTCTTGTTGGAAAAAGAACAGTAAAGATTTCCCTTGCATGTCAGCTGTAGCACTCATGCTTACAGAATGGCATGATGATCAGACTGGGCATGGTTAGGAGGAAATGCACTCTCTACATTTATGGACAAGATGTTCTCTTTTGAGTTTTCTGTTTTACTGGCATTAAACACTGAAACTCTGACAGCCTGCTTGTACAGTCCTCATTGGAGTGGAGAGAAGTACGCCATGAAAAGACTAAACCGTTAAAGGGTTTAAAAAGAACTCCACTTAACATAAATAACTCAGACAACATACTTTTTATTTCAATGTGCAGTCAGTATAGTGCAGTATCAATATTTCTTCTGCTCACATGGATTGTGATCACAGCAAACAAAGGATACAAAACAGAACTAATTTCTCTGAATTTTTAGGTAACTCACTGATTTACATTTTTTAAAGGGTTAGAGTTATGTATAATTAGGGGATGAATAACAGGTAGGTGCCGTCCATTACCACAGTGACATTAGTTAGGTAACGTAACCACAGCGTGACTCCAGATGCACAGAGTATAGTATAGACCCTTTTAGGGCCAACGTCAAAATGACATCATTTTAACAGCTAGGGGAAAAACACAACTCTCCACCACAGGGCTGTAGGCTACATACAAGTCTTAAAATATTGTCCTGTTGTGTTATTGGGAGCCACAATAGGAGTCATGGCTTATAACTTAAACTTAATTGCATACCAGCCACCACTGCCCATTAACAAAACCAAATACAACTGTGGTTAAATTGGTAATAATTGTATGTCCCAGCTCTGAAGAGGAAGACAAAAATCACTGTAGAAATAATTGTATTAACATAAAAACCTAATCTAGGCATGAAACCCCCAAAATTCATCCTATCTCTTTATTGATGTTTTGGAGCTCAAAATCTTTAAACTATGTTGGAGGCTGTGCTGTATAGTTAAGTCTGAAGACAGACACTGAGATGTTCATTTGTTGTGATGCCTGCAGCGACATGTCAAACTGCATCAGATATACATGGATTTGTGAGGACCCCATTACACAGAAAACATTATGCAGGTTGCAAACTGCAAGGCATGCCACACTTTTTTTTTGCTTGTTTGTTTAGATTGAACGCCACGAGTCAAAAAAAGTTGTCTTTTTATTGTTGCCAGGCAACCACCCCATCACCTCCCTAACCATATCCCTAACCTTCCCATGTAATCAATCTACCATTTATTTTGGCTAGCTAAGACTACCTACTTATTTTCACAATAATGAGTACCTCCTTACTAAAATGAACAGGCAGAAGGTTAAGTCATATAGCTATGGTTTTCCAGCAACTGCTACCACCGGTATCTCCTCCATTGTTCAAAACAACTACAAGGCAATTCTAAGTGCTTTACGTAAGATATAAATGGGCATTAAGAAATAAAAGAAACCCAAGACAGCGTAAATAGGATTTAAAAAGAGCCCCCGTCGGGCCCTGCTGTAAAGGTGTTAGCACCAGAATGATTATATTCTCTGTCTCCACGCTGGTGGTGGTAATTACAATGTTATGCAATCTATAGAGGGCGAGCAGGGGAAAGTTCCCTAAAATTGCAACAACTACCGATTTTGAGCCCGAAAAAGATTCATAAACTATAGATAAACATGTATTGTAAGACGGAGGAGAATATCTGAGAAAGCCCGTTTGAAGAGAACTAATAATGGCCTATTTTCAGTATGTTTAATGACTTCAGTGAAAACAGGCACAGCTCACTGACGTGCTTCAATTGCCTGGGTATTCATTTACAAAAAAGCACTAACTGCATTGCTTGAGATGTTTCTCCCTCTCTCTCCTACACCAGCAACTGAGCAGAGTCAAGAGATAAGGAAGCCTGGAAGATTGACAACAAGTTAATACCCTTGCCAGACAAGGTCAGCTCAGTACAACCACAGACTAGGCCATGGCAATGTGTGCCACATAACACGCAGCAAGCACATGACCAACCAGGCCACGCTCCCTCCTGACCTGAACCAAAATAAACCCGGGAAATGTGTTTATTGGAGTACCTCTCACAGCAATACGGTCTTTATTTTCCTTGAGCTTTGACAGTTGTCTCCTGAAAAAGACATACAGGATTTATTCAAATTTTCTATTTTAGCCTTTCATCAAGATGTTTTTATTTGTCCAAATCCTAACCAGAATCAAAATCACTTTTACTGGCCAAGTATGTGTACACATACGAGAAATCTGACTGGTTTTTGCATTGCTCCAGGGATGACGTTTTTGCGGAATTTAGCATGGCAATGGTTCCCTCATCAGATTTTGGATTATTGCTGAAAATAGCTCTGTGGCAAATAAACATTCATGATACTTACACGTTTTGTTCAGCAAAATAATCTTCACAAATGAACACCTCTTTAATGATTTTGAAAGCTTAAATGCAATCCCCTGAAGTAAAATGCTAACTTTGTTGTTGTAACTGAACTACACCATGGTTGCATGACCTAAGGTCACCACCATAACAAGACTGTAAAGCCATGTTCGGTGCGGCTTGATTGTTCTGTTGTCTCATTTAGCCACTTGTGAGCAACTGCGTTTTTTAAGACACATTGAAGCATCAAAACACACAAGTGATGTATATATGGACATATTTTATATCGTAGAACAAAATGTGAAAATCTGTTAAGCTTGCTTTGACTACACACTTTATTTCAGGCATTTAACCAAAAACCCACCCAAAAAACATTGACTTTGAGATGAGCGAACCAGAAGCTCTAAAATACTGACTCATTTCTGGGTTTTAGACAAGGAAAATATAAAAGAAGGAAAGGTCAAACATCAGTGACAGCTTTTGAGGAACAAGACTTTGGTATCAATTCTAATGGAGTCAATGTCGCGGGCACTGCAAATCACACTTTAGCCCATCACATCTTTGCTGTTTCAATTTTGACTGAAAAATTCTTCCACCAAATCAAAAAACACACATTACATTATGTTGACAGACTTTTTTTCATCTAAATAATCACATTCGTTTTCCTATTGGTCTACAAACAGATCATGGCTCCATCCCGCAGAGGCTGAGATGCAGTTGCTAGACAGAGCCATGATCTGTTTGGAGACCAATAACAAGGAAAACAAACATGAATATTTAGATTAAAAAACATCTGTCAGCATAACTTAATGTGTGTTTTTAGTATCGGTGGAAGGCTATTTCAGTCAAAGTTAAAACAGCAATGATATGAAACTGTAATGATATCACACGCTTCTTCTGTGGAATCATCCTCCTGTTTTGGCCCAGGAGGCAGACACCATCTCCACATTTAGATGTGGACTTAAGTCTTTCCTTTTTGATAAAGCTTATAGTTCGGGTTGGCTCAGGCTTGTCTTGGACCAGCCCCTAGTTAGGCTGACATAGGCCTAGTCTGCCGGGGGACCTCCTATAATACA
>JAPZEB010000012.1:36738960-36753522 GCA_029783705.1 Chaetodon striatus | reverse complement strand
CTATAAGTCTGATATGTGATGACATTAAATGTATGAGATGAATCTGGCTTCAATTCACCACCTCACCATCTGCGCCGTAAGTTTTCCCCGTCTCCAAAATGTTCGTGAGCGAGGATCAGAGTTGACGTACCGGTGCGCACATTCTCCTGCCGAGTTTATTTTTATAAATCACAACCTTTGCGTGGAAAGTGGCTTATGCCACTTTCAAGCCCCGTTTTGTGCGTAAGCAAGCTTTATAAATGAGGCCCCAGTGCTGTTCATAAAACATTCAAGATACCACCGTTTATTCCACACTACTGAAGCTGCTCCTCTTTTTGAAACCACAGCGGAATCAGTAATAATTTTACTTTCAACCATGCTTGTTGTTGCCATGCGTAACAGTCAAAATACTGCAAGTATCACAATGTGAATTTTTAATATATTAAAAATTATCAGTATTATTGTGACCAATATATGGCACACCCCTACTTTCCACCACCGATGCCTTTTTACAGTAAGTCTGTAATCTTGCTATACCCTTTTGAAATATTTACATTTAAAACGTATTATCACAGTGTTTGTATGATATCCTATGAATTAGAGCCCCATGAATAATATCAGGTCCTAAAGTTATGTAATTAAAATAAAGTTACGAAGGTTAGGTTTAGGCAGGTAAAGTCACTGTGGTAAGGTTTAAGAAAAGGAACACGGTGACAACATACCTTAAAATTACTCAGTCACTCAAAGTTCACATGGATCCAAACAGCAGTGTCCTGGGGAAAGTCCTGTGTTTTGTGACCTATCCACCAACCCAATCAGCCTGCTTACTGGACTGCTCAGGACCACTTCCTTGATCATGTGATTGCAGCCTTCCAAAATACATGACCTATACTTAAGTCACTGGCTCATGACTATGTGGCATATGTTCAAATTTGGGTGCATTACTTTTTGTAGGAAAATGTATGCACAGTGCATGAAAACAGCTATTTGACTTTATTATGGCTAAATTTTCAGAAATGTGTTCCAAAGCTTGTGTTACATATGGTGGGAATTATATTATTGTAGTTGTTACGGCCTCCATACAAACAGAAAAAAAAACCCTGGCTCAATAGGGGTAAGGTAACAGTTTACCCACAAGCTTTATTATTAAACCAATAATGATACACAAACAAACTAAAGGAAAACAAAAGGGACTGGATACCACGGTCAAAAGGAACAAAGGAGGGAAGATGCTGGGCCAACCACGCAGTGGGCCGTCGCTCCCAGTGTCTCCCCCTAACTACTTAAAACAGAAACTAAATCTAAAGTGAACAAAAGAGACGAAAAACATCACTACCGGTAATCTCCAGCCCAAACTGACACAACAAACTAAAACAACAAAACCCCAGCACCTAAATGAGCGTGGGGGAAAATAACCTGCTTGGGGAAAGAGAACACAAGGGAGGAAGAAAAAGACTCCTCAACAACTGCGTGATCATCTGTCTGCCGTGTGCTGTGCCATGTGCCATGCCTCTCTCGTCTCTACACTCCCTGTCCCTCTTATCTCCTCCTCCTCTCTCTACCTGAGTGCCGATTGCACTCTGAGTGCCGATTGCACTCAGGTGCGCAGCAGGCAGAGGGAGGAGGGAGACAAGGCCGACAGAGAGAGAGAGAACAGGCTGCTGCACATAACAGAAGTATGCTCAGTTAGAAGGCTGAGCTGAGGGCTGTGTTGTTTACTCTGATTGCGGAACTGATGTTGGGGATTTATAGCAAATACAGATACAGTATTTTCCTCTGTGCTGAAGGGACTCGTTTGAGGACTTTCAGAGTGTAATGACAAAAAGCCCCAGTGGTTAGGAACCTGGCTGGACTGACAGCATTACCCCAGAATGCACTGGATCACAATTGTGTACAATAGATAGACAGCTCAGAGCAGTGTGTGAGGAGCATGCACAGTGGTGATGGATGGACACTCGTACCTGGACAACAGATTTACTTTCAGCCATCCCTCCTGTCCTCCACCACCCTTCAAAAGAAATACAGCTTAGGTTTAAAATCCCTTGTTGCTCAGCCTTGGACAGTCCAAGCAGTATTTCTGAGATGCCACTGACATATATCATTCTTTCAGCCACACTGAATGTGACTAAGGTTTTATACCTTTCACTTTCAATTTCAAATAAAATTCCTTAAATTCACAAGTTTTAACTGCATTATGCTACTTGTACTCAGACACATAACCAAGACCAACTACTGTAACTCAACAGTGATGTCTCGAGCAGAAGCATAGCGATTTGCAGAATATATCCATCTTCACAGCGATGTAAATATCTCTCATTATTTTAAACAAACCAATTACTCTTATGCTTTAAAAGGTTCAGATCAAACAAAGAAAACTTGTCTGTTATGCATTATGCATTTCTTGCCATTTGCAGCTGGTGCAGTGTTCATGCTGGGCTGAAGTATTGTGTAATGATTAAGCTGTGGTCTCCCCACTGTGTTGGTGGGCAGTTGTACTCCTGCAGACAATAATACTCTTCGCATCTGGCTTCAAAGAAAGACTGCAGACTGACTACACTCACAAAAATGTCCTCCATTACACCTGCCTTTAAAGCCAGTTATCAAACCAGGCTGCTTACAATATGGACTTATTCCTCATTGGTGTCATAAAGTTTTACAGAGTGGGGGGGCTCTGTTTTATTCACATTTGAAACCAAACTGTCACATTGGTCTAAAGTTCATCTAAGACTATTGTAGCAGTCCTCTGTGATTGCTGACCCATAAATCCATTTGAAACTATCACATAGTTTTGTTTGTCCAAATCTCTGGCAACCAAAAGACATTTATTTAGATATTTAGATTTATTTAGAACACCGCAACCCCCTCAAATTAGTGCTGCTCCTTATAATCCTGGAGCTCTTATCTGGGTGGAGGATGAGGTACGCACACAGATATGTCATCATTCTCTTTGTTTTTTTTTTTCTCAACAGCATAAGGCTTAATCAAAAGCCCAACATTTCCACACGTCTTCACCAGGGGGCAAACAAGAATGCTGGTTGCAAACCCTCATTTTACATTTACAAATAATTCAAACATTACAAGGCACCTTATAGGATAATCACATCATTGGTAATCAAGTCATCACCTGTATCACCGGCATTGCCACCTGTGTCTGACTCACATATTATGGCACCATCTTGTGGTTCAAATAAAGTGAAATAAAACAAAATAAGATAAGATAAAATAAAATAGAATATATATCATTCAAACCCCCCTGTCTTCTTCTTCCACTACTACGTTTCCTCTGGTTAATGGCGGGCAGATACTGATGTTTCAGGTGCATTACAGCCCCTCTCTTTTGGCTTGTGAGCGGTTTCATGATATGGAGGATTTATCAAACATTTGTCATATCTCTATCAAGAAAAATTAATTTGAGATAATAAGTGTGATTGTTTTAGCGCCCAGTCTGAATAGTTACACAGTAGAATTGCCCAGGACACAACTGTAGGTCCCCACCATTGAGAAGTTTCTGGCACTGATTAGTGTGTGTTGATAAAACTGTTGTTTTCAGGTGGAGACGTGTGTGTATCAGGTCATGACAGTGGGCCAGTGTTTGAAGAGCAGCCGAGCAGTTTAATCTACCCAGAGGGCCTGAGTGAAGGCAAGGTGACCCTCAGCTGTCAAGCCAGAGCCAGTCCAGCTGCATCCTACAGGTTAGTAACACACAGACTGTGTAAAATAGTGAACCTAGCCACTGTGGCATCACCCACTGCTTTGTATACCAAAAGAGAGAGCCCAAATAATCATATTTGGATGAGAGGGTGGAGACAATCCTAATGCTACCTGCTAGCTCGGTTAACACAGTGTATTTACAGCCATGGATGACTGTGACAATGCTAATGCCAATAATTTTTGCTGGTGAAAAACAGGCTTAAAACCATAAAACGAAATGTACTAAATGTTCTTTTAGTACAACCAAACACTGAACAAGAATATTTTAGGGGATCAAAATGTTACAGTTGACTTTCATGAACTGAAAACACACTGAAATAGTGACATGCCTATATTCTCTGAATTCAGCCATGGTTACATTACCTAACCAATGTTGTCGCTGTGGTAACAATCGGCACCCACCTGTCACTGAAAGCAGCCATGCCCTTAGTGTAACTGTAAGCCTTAATAAAATTTTTAACGGATGAGTTACATAAAAACTCACTCCCCATACAGTTGTCATAAATGAGGAAATTAGCCATAGAGACCAAATCTGTTTTTGTACCAGGCTGCAGCATTTTAACATGGGGGTCTGTGGGGATTGACTTACCTCTGTCGCCAGCCTCAAGGCAATTAGAGGAACTGCAGTATTTGGCACCACATCTTTGGATTGTTCTTTAGTCCCAGAGGTTGCCACTTGGTAACACACACACACACACACACACACACACACACATATATACAGACACACCAAACATGGTTGTTTTATCTATTCTGTTGTTTTAATTCATCCGTCCGTCCACCCATCCATCCATCCATCCATCCATCCATTTTCATAAACGCTTATCCTCTTGAGGGTCGTGGGGGGGCTGGAGCCTATCCCAGCTGACATTGGGGAGAGGCAAGGTACACCCTGGACAGGTTGCTAGACTATCGCAGGGCAGTTTTAATTCAATTTTATTTTGTTTTGTTTGTTTTTATAGTTTTATCATAAATGCTATAATTATATGCTTTTATGTAAAACACTTGTGTGTTGCATTTAATACATGAATTGTGTTGTATAAAAATACTATCTATTATATTATATCACTAATCATTATATTATTGCTATTATTGTTGTTATTATACTGTTGTTATTGTTGTTGTTGTTGTTTTACTCTGCACATTATTTGCCTAACTGCAAACATGCAATGCTATTGATGCTATTGATCTTTTGCATATAAAATGTAATTGTAATGTAATTTCATCTTTGTCATTCATGGTTTTAAACTTGATATATCTCCTGTCACCTTCCCACATGGGGCTCAGCCTGTGTTTAACATTGCATGACTTGCTGCTGGTAGTAAATTTTTATCTGTTGGGGTAACTGCTGCACCGTGAGCTTCTCTAAATTCTTGTTGGGATGGTTACAGTAGATAAACCACTCTTCAGGGCATGCACTGTCTAGGGGCTACAACTGTGTGCGGACACTTTCCACATACATTGGAGCAGGCTCACAGCAACGACAAAAGCTTCACCACAACATCCATGCTCAGCCTCTACCTTTCTGGAACTTTAATAGTTATATTTATTAGCTCCTCTTCTTATTACTGCCCTGCTCTTTGTCTTGCAGATGGCTTGTGAATGGCACGGAGGTCCCATTGGGTTTGGACCTGCGCTATACCCTGGTGGCTGGCAGCCTGGTAATCAGCAGCCCTGAGTCTATTCGAGACACAGGCTCCTATCAGTGTCTGGCCATCAACCGCTGTGGCACCATCATCAGCCGAGCAGCTAACCTCAAATTTGGCTGTGAGTGAGAACGATCTTTTCATCTTTTGAGCTGCCTGAGTGGGTCACTGTGGCAAAGATAGAAGGCATTGTGGCAATTCAGAGGATTTGCTTCACACTAACTCTCCACAAATGTACTTCGTTCACTATCCGCTGTGTACTATTGCTGCCCTTGCTATGGACTGTATGTGACATTATTGTTTTTTCCATGACTTTCTCTTTGTCTGACCACACCTTTGCTTGTTTCTCCAGACCTCCATGACTTCCCTCCAGACAGCAGGAGTCCTCAGACAGCATATGAAGGCATAGGAACTTTCCTGGCCTGCCAGCCACCTGTACATTACCCAGGTATCCACTCTCCTTCATGGTATCTGGAGAGGCTGCAAATTTCACACTAGTTGTTTAGTATTTTAAATCCCCTTGGAAAATGAGGGAAACTATAGACAATGCTGTGCTAAAAAATTATTTTCATATGATAGTGTTCTTTCACTGCGAACTAGCTGTTAGAAAAGTTGTAACAGCCTGCTGCTGACAGGTGGGATAAGGGTCAAAAGGTGGTTCACAGGTCACAGTGTTTGAAATGAGCAGAATTATGAACCTTCTTTGGGATAAGGGCAGACATGAAATGAAATGTCTCATTTAAATGCAAATTTTTTTCAACAAGTCTGCTGACTGTTTGAAATCTGAGAACTGGGAGGATGCCAGTAAGTTCAACCCAGTACATCCCAACTGTTTCATTAATTAATGCGATTTGCACCAATTTCTCTCCTCTCCAGCTCTGTCCTACCGCTGGTTAATCAACGAATTTCCCAACTTCATCAAGAAGGATGATGGCCGCTGGTTTGTGTCGCAGGTAACAGGGAATTTGTATGTGGCCAGAGCAGAGCCAAACGACACCGGGAACTACTTCTGCTTTACCACCATCAACTTGGACATCAGCACCAAGAGCACCTTCAGCAAGGCCAACCAGCTCACTGTGCTGCCTGATGGTATGAAGGCTTTGCGGCTGCATGACTTGTGTTTTAGTAGCCACATCTAGCTTTAACACAGAGGTCTGCAGAAACTGTACATACTTACTGATGACTAAATATGAACAGAGGGCAGAGGGATATCTATCTAGGCTTGGGTGGTATCTATTTTTTTGTATCTTCATACCTTAATGAAATTTCACTTTCTGTAAGTTGCTCCAGAACAAACAAAGGCCAACATTACTAACGAGGCAAATTTCTCTATTGCACTGTGTATGTGAATAGCATGTGTGTGACATGTAGATATATGGTACAGTAGTCAGTAAAAATGCCCCATCCTGTCAGAGATTACATAAGAGGTGCACAATCTAAATGGGATTTAATCTAAATATATTCATCTGTATTTTATTTCAGCCAATCCCAGAAAGTCAGCTCCGAGCATCAAAGTGCGCTTTCCAGCAGAGACCTATGCCCTAGCAGGACACACCACTCAGTTAGAGTGCTTTGCCTATGGAAAGTAAGTTTCCAACTCCGAAATCACTGCATAATGTGTCTGCAAGCTATTTTGGCTTGAGAGGCTGTGACCTGTGCAACTTTACACTTGTCTGAATGTTTTTACTTTTTTCATGTATGTCTTCATCTCGCACTTCTTGAATTTAACTGTATCTCGCTCATTCTTTGTGCTGTTACATTTTGAAAACGCCATTCCTTTTCTTTTACTTCACCTCCTAACCCTCTCTCTCTCATATAGTCCGGTCCCAAAACTGCGATGGAGGAAGGTGGATGGTTTGATGCCATCCAAAGCGGGCTCCAGTGCTGAGAGTCCCACTCTCATCCTGCCAGAACTCTCCTTTGATGATGAGGGTGTTTATGAGTGTGAAGCCTACAACTCAGAGGGAAGTGACACATACCAGGGACGCATCAACGTGCAAGGTAAGGAAAACATATTGTGTGAGCATTTGTTTGGATTGCAGCAAAGCACATAAAGTAACGTCATATTTTATAGCCCCTTTCAGACATTTACCCCTTTACTGTACTTTTATCTAGTGACAGCTTAACATGTCGGTCTTATAAATACACTTTTACATAAAAGTCACCATGGCAATGTTGTGAGGTAAGACCTGAGAACATTTCCTCATCACTTTCAACACGGCACAAGAGTTGAATGCTTTCGGAATGCTACGTACACCTGACAAACTAAACTGTTGGCAGGTTTAACGCCCTCTGTGAGGCCAGATTAAGCGTGTGAGCGAAACACTTCACATGCAGGTATCCCGCTTACTGAAAGGCAACACCCATGTTACAAGCGTTGTCTGTTACAACTACAAGGTTTTTTTAGGCAGTCTCCCATTCCTGTGCTGTGTTTTGCAGGAGGTCTGCAATGTTTTCTCTGGTGTGACTTTCGTGTACTGTTCTAGTTTGAAGAACATAAGACAGCAGTCACCAGTCCTCTGTAGATAATGTGCTGTTATTGTCACATATGGATCCACTGACCTTGAAGTACAGACGTCACAAGTTAATGCCACCCTTCCTGCTGTACTCAAAGATTCTTCAACTTTATACTTCACTTCTCTGTAGAGCTTGGGTACGGCTATGTCAGCTGTGAAAACAAATCTCTGGTCTTATTTTTCACCATCTCTGTAGTATTTTATGTAACTAAGCAACCAAACACAGTGGACAATCTGCTTCCTCTGTACAGTGGGACGTGCATGCCCAGTGTAGGTGAATGGTGATGTGATATGCTTTTTCAGGCATGTTGTTATGGACAGAGACTATTTCTGAAACAATGCAGAAACACTTGTGTGTAGAGAGATCATTTTCATTTTAAACGCCATTTTAAAATGAAAATGTTGTGTGGATGTGGCCTTGAATTATTGTAATTCATTTATTATCAAATTTTTTATCTCTCATGCACAAAATCAGTGTATTAATACACTCTGAAAAAGATCAATATTCTCACGTCAGATTAGTCTACAAAAACTGTTTTTCCACAGTGCAATGGAGCAAAATAGGTTGAAAAAACAACAATGATTTGACTAATATACACTAAACTGAATTTCCAGTGTTTATTTATGCCAGTTGCTTGCATGTGTAATTGAATTCCCAGAAAGACTCTTTATGTGTGGCATGTGAGCAAACAAACATAATCAAGTCCTAATTGAACGGACCTATGTGCTGACAAATATTATAAAGCAGGCAGCAGAATTGGTTGTCAAAGTTAAATGATTAAACTGATGTGAAAATGCATCAGTAGTTTCACTGTTTGTTAGCTTACAGTGGTCATTCAGGCTTTCAGGCTTCAGTGGCAAAATATGTCTTAAAATCCATCAGTGATAAGGTGAGTGATATAACAAAACACTCATGACTATCATAACTGTTTTAACTCACCACTGTTCCCTCTCTCTCTCCCTGTACCTCACTTTCTCGTGCACCAGGTGTGAAATATTCCGTAAGCATAAGGAAAATTAATGTAAAAGTCACCTCTGTCTTAATGACAAAAAGCCATTACTCTTACATACTAATTAAGCCTGCACTGTAATGTATTCAGTGTCTGAAAAGGGCAGAACGTCTTGTTGCTGTGCACCCTTAGTTTACTTCGTAATGCATTTTTATTTATTGTCTGTCTCTGTGTTATTTCTGATGTTTTTCTCTCCTCTCTCTTCTCCAAACCTTCAGCTCAGCCAGAGTGGTTACAGGTGATGAGCGACTCAGAGGTGGAGATCAGTTCAGAGCTTCTCTGGAGCTGTGTTGCTGCTGGTAAACCACGGCCCTCCATACGCTGGCTACGTAATGCACAGCCACTCAGCACACAGGTAACGCACACAGCATACTGTCTGAGCAGTGTAAGGTCCCTGTCTATATGTATTCAGGTGTTTTTTGAAAATTGATATTTTACCCCTCTGTTTAAAAAAAAAGTTTGGTCCACATGACCTTTGTTTTCCAAAATATCTCAATCCACACTAGAATGCAAAGACAACTCCAAATGCTCAGCGGGGTTAGCTGTTTGCAACAGTCTCCCCTTGTCACTCAGGTAGTAAAGTGTACAGGCTAACTTTACTTTTTTACAATACTCACTTGAGCTCTCTTCATCATTGATTCTCCTTAGATATAAGGATGAAGGAGTCCCTCAAAGATACAAGTGATACACTGGACATGTGAAAGATTTCCTTCCACCCCTCACTGACAACAATTCTCAAAAACTGTCCCAACATCTGCTGGTTCTGACCCAAAACTGTTGTTTCTGGCAGACATTAAACCCGTGGAGGCTGAGGTGGAGCATATAACATTGAATGCAGCAGCCAGCCATTGTTGTTATTGTTTCTAGCACATGATCATTACAAAAAGCAACAACTGGCATGCATGAATCGAGGAGATGATGTCTTGGTTTCTCATATGCTCTGTTTTGCATGTCCACATGGATATAAAGTCTGCACCTTAAAGGGGCTGTCACATCAGGGATCCAGGTCCAGATTCCAGCACACTTGACCCAGTTTGTTTGATTAATATGAGCACTATGTACTCTACCTGGGTACGGTACATCAATCTGTACTTGAATCAAGAGTGGTCTTGATCAAAGATTGTGTAGGCAGTATACAACAGTTGAGAAATAGAACAGAAAATAGACTGCTATTTACCTCGACTACAAGGAGTTTTTAACCAGTTATAAAACAAATAAATAGCAGACAGCGGTGCACCCTGCTGCAGACAGACCCAAATTTGGCTTTGCAGGCACCTTTGATCTGCAGTCAGAGCTCCGGTGGGAGTTGGAGAGCTCCACGCCCAACAGAGCTTCGCCACGCTGCTCCGTCTGTCCCAGCTGATGACGGTGCCCAGGGCAGCAGTGTCTATCTGCGGTGCCCCTGCGGTACCAATCATTTTCTGTATCACAACAAAATGCCACAAAGATGACAAAGCAAGTTTTCTTGTGCAAGAAACAACATTACTAATGTGAAAGCTGAGCAGCAGGGGAGTGGAGAGGGGGGCAATCAAACTCGCCCCTAAAAGACTTTTTCAAAAATCTCCATTGTGATAATCTAAAACTCTGTTTTTTGTGGATTAGAGGCCAAAACAGAGAGAAAAAAAATCAGTTTTCAAGAAAGTTACTACTAGTCCCATGTGTATCTGCCCTTTCAGAAAGAACTGTTGTAGAAAATTGGATTTTTTTTCATGTATGAGGGGTGTAATAATGTTTGAGCACAACTTCGCTTTGATTCATTGTTAATAGGACTTCTCCCCTTTACTTGGTAGAGTAGAACTTGTTGTGATATTTTTCTTCCTGTATACCACAGCATACATCTGCAAAATAACTGCTTTGTTTTTCAGCTCAAGCATCATTTTTAAACTTAATTCTCTTCCTTTTCTCTTTCTTTTTCTACCTTCCACATTACCTTTTCCTCTGATGCCCCCAGGACCGGGTGGAGGTAAATGGGGCTCGTCTTAAGATCAGTAACCTGGCCCTAGAAGATTCTGGGATGTACCAGTGTGTGGCTGAGAACAAACATGGCACTATCTACTCAACTGCTGAGCTCAGAGTCCAAGGTAGAAAAGCAGTATTGTCCACAATTGCCCTCATTTGAAATTACATTGATTGTACTGTTTTTAGTCTTATTCCTGTGTGCGAATTATACTGTACCACTCTCTTGCCTCACGTTTACTGCATTCTGACCATCTTTTACTATTTCTTCATTTCTCATAATAGGCCTTTTCCATCCTCTTCCCCTCTGCATCTCTTCCTATGAACCTCCTTGTTATTTTCCTCTTTGTGCTGTTATTCTGAGTCCATCCTGCCTCCTGTTCTTCCAGTTCAGGCTCCAGACTTCAGGTTGAATCCAGTAAGGAGACTGATCCCAGCAGCCAGAGGGGGGCAGGTGATGATCGAGTGTCGCCCTCGAGCTGCCCCAAAGCCCAGCCTGTTCTGGAGCCGTGGGACTGAGCTGCTCACCAACAGCAGCAGGTAAGACTGAGTCAGTCTGATTTCCATACATACTACAGTGTGTTGCTTTATTTTTAAAATGCTTGGTAACAAATGCTAGACATTTTCTTATATTTATATATCTCTCATTACCCTCCCATGGGTATTTTATGGGGAGACTTTTGCTGTGATTTCAGAGTCCAGGTACTTCCTGTGTTGCAAAAAAGAAATAAAACACCGTAACAAATATACATGACACAAAGAAACTATGCCATACTGTAGGCTGAAGGCGGATTTATACTTGTGCATCAGCTCTATACAGAGTCGACAGCGTAGCCTATGCACGTGGCCTACGCCATTGTGAGCATTTATACTTGTGCGCTAGTGTGTTTACAGTTACACCTCCAAAACACTAGTTAGCGGTGGTGTTTCTGTGAAGTGTTGTAGAGTTTAGTTGATTCAAAACACACCCAAAACACACATTACATTAAACATGGTTTCATGGTGACAATTGCAAACACAAGTACACAAATTGACATCATTATAACAGCATTCACAGACAAAGCACTTGTCTTTTGCTGGGCATGTTTAAATAAATACAACATTCTAATGTTATTAGCACAAGGCGATGGCATTTTACATTGTATAAATTAGCCTAGCAGCAAGCAGAGATTTCCTTTAATAATATGATTCTACCATGGCAGCTGAGAATTCTGGATTCTGATTGGCTGAAAGGAGTGCATTAACTTTTAGTAACCAGACAGTATCACCAGACACCTGTGAAGTGTCTGGGAGTTGCACATGTTCTGTAGCACATTAGGGGCTCCATTAGTCTGTTTATGAACTTAATATTCTATGTATGTGGTGGTGCGGTTGTTGAGGCACTGTCACCTCACAGCAAGAGGGTTCCAGGTTCCAATCTGCTGGGGCCCTCCCGTGTGGAGCTTGTATGTTCTCCCCATGACAGTGTGGGTTCTCCAACTTCCTCCCACAGTCCAAAGACATGCAGGTTAGCTTAACTGGTGACTCTAAACTGCCCGTAATAGTAAATGGGAATGTGAATGGTGGTCTTTCTCAATGTGTCAGTCCTGTTATAGTCTGGTGACCTGTCCAGAGTGTACCCCACCTCACACCATATGTCAGCTGGAATAGGCCCTTTGTGACCCTGTGCCAGGACAAGCAGTTATGGATAATGAACAAAGTTTTCATATTGCCAATGACTAATGCCAAGCTGGATTTATGGGTTGCTAATGTAGGGTACTTTTTATTTTGCCACAACATGTCATAATGTCAAATGCCGGTAAAATATAACTGGTTTAAGCTCGTACACCAGACTGGACCAACAAAAACCAGAAACTGACCCAACTCTAATGATGCGTATGAAACAAATAAATTTCACGTTTTTGTGATTTACAAAAAGCTACAATGCTGACACATTGTATTTTGGCCACTGGGCTGTTAAAGAGATACTTTGCCGATTTTCAACCAGAGCTGTGTCACCGTGTTGTAGGAAGTATGTGCAATTATACAGTGTTAAAGTGCCCCCTGTGCCACCAGCTGCCTGAACTCCCTGCCCATCTGCCAACCAGAATCTGCCAGATTACGTGAAACACATGGGACTTTTGCTTAATGCACAGGCAGTGAGTTCACATCATGGTGACACAGACCTGATGAAAAACCTGCAACTTTAAGTATCTGCGAGTACCAGTCCAACAGCTACACATGTATGTTGCCTAAAGAGGCCACAGATTTTTTTTTAATGTTTTTTTTATAAATGACATTATATTGTGTTTTAGTGTTTTGTGTAAGATTTTTACAGCCAAAAGCCATCAGTTAACTTACTCATCTAAGCTACTGGTTCTGTAGATTGATTTAAAACCTCTCTAGTAGACAACTCAGTTTTATTATTTATTTATTATTTATTATTTTATTTAATTCCTATCTGTAGATTGTACGACTCTGCTCATGAGATCCTCGACAAGAAATTCTGCAGTGTTTCTGAATGTGTGTTGCCAGAAATAGGTAAAGTCTCATGAAGCAGTTCACACAGTTTGCACCACTTCGTTTAGTACAAATGAGACTCCAGCTCAGATGGAAACACACACATTCACTGCTGCTGAATGTACCTGTGATTAAACTATGATGAGAATGTTTCTAACAGAATTACATATTACTGAATGTTGCCTACATATATAATTTACTCATATACTGTAGCAGTGGATGCTACATTCTCTTGATAGTGAGGGTCATTGCCACAGTCTGACCTTGCTCCAGGCAAAATTACACCTGTCCACTCTTGCAACTTCAAGCAATAAACAAGAGAAGCTGTGGTAATCTGGGAGATGCAGCCTATTAAAAAATCAACCTTTAACTCATATCAACTGTTGAAAGATTAAAAAGGAAAAAAAAAACCCGAGATGCCTAATTGGAGGTGAGATCAAAAGCTACTTCCCACAGCTGTGCGTATGTATCGGAGGATTTATTGCTGTTGATTTCATCAGATTCTGTCACAGCTGCATGGAAAGTATGTAACCACCTGAGTGTTGGTGTGTGTCATATTGATTCAGAGGGAAAAACATCAAAGTTTAGGCTAAACACACAATAAAGAGGAGAGAATGCATAATATCAGAGTGAAAGTCTTTTAGTGGAAAGTTTGTCCAGTTCATCTTAATGTTGATCTACCTTTGAATTCATCATTGTCTATATGTAGCAGTCGGCAAACTCTCTACTTTTTGTCAGATGTTTGATAGCTTTTAAAGGGTTAAAACGCTCAAAATAGTGAAGATTAGATGGCTTATTTAAAATTTCAGATGAACTTAGAAAGTAATCACTCAGTTACCCATTTTGTTGAAATCTTCAGCCTGTGTGATTGACAGCATCTAATGGACCAGCCATCCTCCTTTACTCCAAACACATCAGTCATTCAGTGCTAAAGCAGTGGAGTGGGTGGTACCTGTCAGTCATTTGAAGCTATAAACAATCAAGCGAATATGAGCACTGTGCACGTATGTCCATCTGTAGCATGTAAGCAATACTTACTTCCACAGTATAAACTTATGAGTGGATGTGAGAGATGTCTGCCAGATAGCCTCAGTCTAATTTAACTCCTCATTGTTTTTGAATTCCACCCAGTAATATCAGGAAACTGTGTGTTCAGCCAACAGTCTTGTAGTCTATCATCCCTATCTGTTGTGATTATGTACTCACTAAAGGCACTGCTGAGATGTGAGGACACAGCTTTACAAC
>JAPZEB010000012.1:36717275-36731523 GCA_029783705.1 Chaetodon striatus | reverse complement strand
AGCTGGGGTCATGGAGGACGCTCGGTTTACTGAGGCTGTTTTATGTAACACAATGTAGGGCTTTGAGTAGAATACAAGGAGGGTGAACAAGAGGGAACAGTATATATATACTGTATGTGTGTGTGTGTGTGTGTGTATGGAGGCTTGGGTTTGAAAACATCTGAGCCCAGTTACACTAACACCTGAGCTCAGCATCACCAAGTTATTGTGTAACCACTGTGTAATCTCACTGTTTCCTACTGTACACACTCAACATTTGCTCCCCACAGCTGAGCCAATCTCAGGGGGATAAATGCAATACTATCATTTTTGTATGACTGTGTTGAAGCTTCCTTCATATATTCAGTTATTTTTTATATTATTTCCATTTTCATTCCAAACATTTGAAGTATTTATTATTTTCCTACAAATTTAATTCTTTATACGGTTAGAAAAACCTTCTGCAAAGCATTTAGGTCATCAAAACCTTAACTGAAACTCATACAAATTAAACAGCCAGGACGCCAGAAGCAGATGTTGGCACTGTATGTTTCTGCAAAGCATTTACATGTTTCATACATGTCATATAAACGTTTCTAAAGTGATGTAGAATGTGAATTGATTTTGTCAACGAGAGGTGGAGGGGATGGTGGATGGCTTATCTAGGTGAGACACCTGCCAAGCTGCAGATCACTGTTCAAGACCAGCAAACTTTACCTGTTGTGATTTAGTGTCATTGCTGTGTTCCCAGCAGCTTTTAAGGCAATAAATATGGGTGTTTATTGACAACCTGTTGTTGTTGTTCCAGCAGGTATAGCGCCATGAAGAGCAGTCCTTTTTTTACTGAGACACTGCTGTATTTCCAGCGTCTGATTTTTAATGAGGCATCACTGTGTTTATAGTGGGGATAGTGACACGAAAAGCAGTTGTTTTCTACCAAGACATTGCTGTGTTTCAGTGGGAATAGTAGCTAGCAAAGTGGTTGTTTTTACGGAGACACTGCTGTGTTTCTTGCTGGGATAGTAGCATGAAAAGTGACTGTTTTTTACTGAGACACTGCTGTGTTTCCAGTGGGGACAGTGGCACAAAAAGGTGTTGTTTTTTAAAGAAACATGGCTGTGTTTCCTGCTGGGATAGAAGCATGGAAAGTGATTGTTTTGTACTGAGATATCACTGTGCTTATGGTCGGGATAGTGGCACGAAAAGCAGCTCTTTTTTTTTAACTAGACATTCCTGTTTCTAGGGGGTAAAGTGGCACAAAAAACATGGGAATGGTGACATGAAAAGTCATTGTCTGTGATTCTTGCCAGGATAGTCGTGCAAAAAGCGGTTGTTTTTTTTACCAAGACATCGCTGTGTTTCCTGCTGGGATAGTAACAAGAAAAAGCTATTGTTTTTCACTGAGACCAGTGGGGATTGTGCCCCCTAAACCAAGTATTTTAATCCAAAACGTGATCTTTTACAAACCATTACCAAGTGGTTATTAAACCTAAGCACATGTTAACCTCAGTGTTGCTGAAATGTTAACTTTCAAGGTATCCTGAACATAATATCATGCAAATATAACGTATCCATGGTTTGCAGAAACATACAAAGCAAACATTTTTTCTGGTGATTGGGCTGAATTGAATTATTCTAGCTGGCTGCTCTTGAACAAAGGTCAAGCTTAATGCTAGCATTAAAGGGTCCATAAACAACAAAACAACCCCAAAACATTTTCTCACACACAAGTTATAACGCTTTAATTAGTGAGCTTTAGCACTGCTGGTAGATGAATTTTCCTACCTTTAGGCTAGCCATTTCCATTTTTCCAGTCCTTATGCCAGCAGCGTAACTGTAGACAGTGCAGGCAGTGCGACTGCACTGAGGCCCCTGGGGTGGAGGGGCCCGTATAGGGAGAGCGGGCCCTTGCAAGTGATTCAGACAGCTACCTTGGAAATATACCTGTGTTCAAAGATAAATGATAAAAAAAAGAATACTGTTAATTTAACTATCCTTTTCCTCGAAAGGGCAAACCCATCTGTGCCATGTAATATTTACATACTGCATATGCTGTGAAAACTTTCAATTAAATGATTATTTCTTACTTTCTTTGATATTTTTTTCAGATATGCAGTTAGATTGCTGCGTAATGTGTATGTTGATGTTGTTCAATGTCAGGTCTCCATTTCTGTCAAGACAAAACATGCATGATAGTGTGTAGTAGGGTTGTTGTGACTTCTCCATGCCATTCCTTTATGCTAAGCTGTCCTTACCAGCTGCTTGTTGCCTTTACTGTACACATGTTACAGTGGCCTGTCAGGAAGTGTAGCATATTTTATTTCCCCAAATGTTGAACTATTCCCCGGTGAGATAACATATCAGCTAATTTTGTAGTGTCACTGCTTTTAAAATAATTTTACAAACTAAAATGCATGGGAAACATTAAATCCTTCTCATTTTGCCAACATAACTGGTATTAAAATAGGTAAAAATGTTGAGATTAATTGTGGGAAGCTTCAGCACAAATATAGTGTCCTTTATAATCTCATATTGGTCTAATTGGGCTGCACACACCTACTGTATCCTGCTGCTGCAAAGCCTCTTTGTTCTTCTCCCTGCAGCTAAGTTGTCCGTTTGCTCATGTCCCTCTCTTACAGATGAGTGAGTCTGAAACCAGTGTGTGTGTGTGTGTGTGTGAGACAGTGTGTGTGTGTGAGTGAAGGCCTGTCTAATCGAGAGATTGGAGTCTCCAGGTACTTTCTGAGGATGATCAAAAGCTACAGAACTGGGCTTGGATGTAGAACTGTGGCACAGAGGGAGCTGATAGATAAGAAGAAGTGGGCAGCACCTTTACTGTGTGTATTAAATACAACTTGTGTCCTGATTTGCTAAACATTATGTCCAATTTCAGCCAAAAAACCCTTTCTAAAATATAGATACCACAGTGAGGAGAGGTGCTACACTTGAGCCAGACCAGAATTCTATAAACTTTTTGATCTCCCGTCCTTTTAGAAAGTCATGAATTGGTACTCGCAGACGGCGTGCAGTACATCTCATCCACACACAGGTTTTATATTCACATGCATCCTGATTTCACTCTCTGAACTCAATTGTTTACGATTTTCCCCAGAAGGCAAAGTAGCACTTCAAAGTGAAGCGCAAACACGACAGTGTCACTCAGTGTGATCCCCAGGCTCTCGGGAGTTTGCCTCTGCCTGATTCCTCCAAAACAAACGCTGTTAAATCGGGTTCAGATGCCGGCTTTATTATTAGCTCCGGGACAATTAGGTGGGTTGGAGAGAGGTTAGTGTGAACCTGTCTCTCTCTGTGTCATCTGGAGCTGTGGATGGGCGGCAACACTCCCTCAGCTGCTCCCTCGGTGCTGAGGAGGAAGACAGGAGGCTAAAAATACCCGATGAAAACAAAAATGGCAAAACAACCCCAACAACAGAGGAAAGGGCTCACGATACTGAGACAGAGAGGAACAGGAATTATTTGTGTTCACTTCTTGGGTATGGCCACGTGTGACTCATGACGCCTCAGCCTCCACAGTGGCTCCCAGTGTAATCTTGGCGTTTTGAATAATTATTAGAATTGAAAGCAAAATCCAGAATTCCCAGAAATGTATATGTGAATGTACCAAACAGTAATGATAAATCACACGCAGGTTTACAAAATAAAACTGGATGTGGTGTTGGAAGAAAGATTGCCGACTACTTCATGTTAATGTGTATTTTCAATATAAAAGTAACGCACGCCCAGAATTATAAAGAGGTGCTGATCACTGGTAATGGACTTGATTGTAGAAAACAAGTGTTGCACACTCTGGCTCCATATGCATTTCTTTTATTTTGATGACGTTTCTTCAAGATCCTCTGCTTCTTGACCTCGAAGAAGGCTCAAACTCGGAAACATCATCAAATCGAAAATGCATGGAGCCAGAGTGTGAGACTCTTCTTGTCTACAATCAATGTGTATTTTCAGACAAATTTTAATTTTTGGAGAAAAAAATCTTATTGGAGGAAAAACAGAAAAAACTCATGACTAAAAAAAGAGGCTTCTTGCTGGACTAATCACTTAATTAAGTATGTTTTCAGCACCAATGACATTTAAAAAAAACATCAGGTAATACAACGAAAAATTTAAAAATAGGATTATTTTAGGCAGACAACCTTCAATTTAGCGTTGAATAGTTCTCAGTTTATCAATAATGAAGTTATCATTCAGCATTAAAACAAACACCCTCTCTAACGGGATCAAATCAATAACAGCACTACTGTGACATCACCTGTTTATCACACTGACTAATAAACTTTTTATTTACTGGAGTTATATATGAATATTATATTTGATGCAGAATTTAGTGAAGAGACAGAAAGCGATGTAAGAAAGCAAAAGGAAAGGACAGAGATGTAAAACAAGAGTGCAGAGGAAGCGGAGGGGCAGGCAGCAGATGTGGAGCTGGTCGGTGCGACAGGAAGTCAGCCACAGGGGACCTCCGTCAGAATGAGAAAGAGGGCATTAGAAAGCTCACGTGACTCGCTGGATGAGAGAGAGAGCAGCCTGTTGCAGTCAGATAATTAGTCCACATGGCAATTAGCCTGTAATCTGACTCAGAGAGGGATGAATGCAGAGAGAAAGAAACTTAGAAGAAGAGATAGAGAGCAGGAGGAGGAGGAGCAGGAGGAGGAGGAGGTGGCGGAGGAGTGCTGGCGTCACGTCTTTCTATCCCACTGGCAGAGGACTGGTTTGGACAGGTTCGTGTTCAGGGGTCACCACAGGACTCATATCAGCAACATCAGCAACAGACCACGTATGAATAGACACAAAGGGACACGGTGTCACAGACAGATGGACAGTTTAAGACTGAATTTTGTCCACTTTGCTGTCCTCATGTGCGCAGCTATCCTGGTTATGATCTTATTTTAGTAATGAGTAATGTGAGTCAGCAAATTAATGTTATGTTAATTTAGCTCAAAACCAATTATTAAAACCAGAATCCTTTCCATTAATTCTCTTCTGAAGAGCTAACAAACAAGCATGAATAATTAAAAGTTACGATTGTATTTAAAGGACCAGGTTGGAGGAAATAGTACATTTGTTGGGGACTATTTTCAGTGGCGGATTAATCCACATTTGGTGCTGCAGAGGTGTTCTCACGCACTGTTTGTATGTATACCTGCCAAAAGTATAAACCAGAATTTGTATACAACCCACATAAACAGGAGGGCTGCACTCACATGACCAATGCGCTGACAGGGTTAAAGAAGTATGTAGTATAAAGAGCAAAAGTATGCGTAAGGAGAGCTTGAGGTGGTGAATGGGTCAAACAAACACAGGACTTTCCCCCGGAAGAAGAGTGTTCATGTCCCGTGTGTAAGTCTGCCTAAATAAGTTTGAAAACATTCTTTTTGAGTTGTGGGAATTTATTTTGGACATTTTGTCATATTACTAAATGGATTAAAAAACATAGATTGAGATTACATATTGATGCTTTGCATCTCTTTCTATCTGAATAAACACACATATCCTTACTGTATGCCAGATCCGGTGAACATTGAGGGGAATGCAGAGTCGGCTCGTGTGATGGGACTGATGCCCTGGATGGATTATGAATTCCAGGTCATCGCCAGCAACATTCTGGGCAGCGGAGAGCCCAGCATGCCCTCACACACCATACGCACACAGCAAGCAGGTAAGGGGCCACATGCCGCACCCAGCAGCTCTTGCAAACCAATGGCAAAGTGGTTACTGGCAGTTAGTTTACAATTAACCTAATTCTGCCCACTCTTTTTCCACGTCTTCATATTCTGGATACATGAACCTACTGTATAAAAAACAGTCTACAGCTTGAAAAGACACACATGTGTAGGTGTCCGTAGTAGGTGTACAGTAGCTTCCTAAAGGATTCATTAGAATCAGATCAAATCGTGATTAAAACTGCTAAACATCAATAATGATGAAAATACACATAAATTAGTGCAGTGCATTTTTCTGACAAAATCTAGTTGTTTTTTCTTCTGGTAATTGCAACAAGTACATTTTTGGCATACAGGCCTTTACATACCGTTATTTCGTGCAGGCGCATTTTCTCGCACGTCAGTGTATATTTAGAACTGTCTTTCGAAGGGTTTCCATCAAATAAAATGCAAATCGAAAATGAAATTTTCAAAAACTAGCAAAACAAAACACAATTTTTGCTTTTCCATCCACCCATATGCGAATATTTGGAGTTGGCTCATCATCATGATGAGCAGTGCCCAAAACAACATACAAAAGTATACTTATAGACCCTAAACTTTGTGAAATGAAAGCTTAACTCCTAATTTTAAAACTTAAAATTACAGCATAGCTAGTACACAGCATAACAAACCTTAATTCACAAAACTGGTCAAAAGGCTCTCCTAAATAACACAGTTCACAAAATGCACACACTAATTCACAAAGTTCAAGGATATCAATAGATAAATGACCTGGGTCATAACACTCATGGATATAGCTGTAGGTGGCACTAATTCTCCAGTCAGGTACCAGCGCACAAGAAGAGGACATAAGGAGATGATGTAATTAAAAGAATGCCCATTAGACTTCTAAAAAAGAAAAACATTGGATGTATAATAACAGAGAGCACACTGGATAATGGAAATATAGTTTTGAACAACCAATATTACTGCTCTGTGCTCTTGGCGGATTTCTGCTAACAGATATGCTGCACACATATGCTGTTAAAAGCCTTCAGAGACCATTAATAGAAGAGCTTGCAGTGTCCCATGTAATGATGATGCATTATGACTGTACGTCATCCTTTATTTGCTAAATCTGTTTCCATTGCACTTAGTCACATTTCTATTCTAGTCACGTTTTTTATGTACGAATTTTAGAATCAGAATCAGAATCACATACTTTATTGTCATTGCATGTTACCATGCAACGAGATTGTTCCACCCTTGTAAACACAACATTTAACACAAAGACATATCAATAAAACAGACAGCAGAATAAAACAGATAAAACAGTAGAATAAATAAAAATGCTTTGTGCGTCTATTAAAAAATGCCAATATTGTGCAAGGTACGATGCATCTGTAATAAAGTGCGTCTGCAGTACAGATGGAATAAGAAGTGCATGAACACTGGTAGCAGGGGATGGGGGGTTATGAGTGAGAGTTCAGTTCAAGTATGGCTGAGGGGTAAAAACTAAAAAAGCACATAAAAAGAGGTTGATCGAAACGCACCTGATGTCATGAACTGTCTTTTTCACAGTTACACAGTCGACTTCGCCAACCTTTAACCACAACCACAAATTAAGGCTTCAACCAGTTTTTTTTGCATAGACTTAGGAGGATTATAACATGAACACAGAGGGTCAGAGTCTGAACCAAGATGGCAAACTTTGTTACTTAACATACCAGATCCACTCCCTTTGTTCTTAGCTTTCACAACAAAATTCTAGACACATCCACTGAGCAACTGTTTACAGAGGGAAGTCAGATTCTCTTAGAGCTTTTTACTAAAAGGAAACAATACACTAAAACATCTTAAAGTAGGTTAAACTATACAACAGCTTACCTTAGACAGACTGTCAGATGCTGCTCTGGGTCATTAGGATTCTGGTAGTTGTCACAAATTTGCATCGCTACTGCAATGAGTAGTTTTATTCGTCATACCCGATGCGTAAAGGCCTTAACTCTGAATTGATCGGCATTTGACTTAGCATGACACTCCTCTAACATTCAGATCAATGCAGAGAAACTAGTGATATCTTTTTTGAAACCACACATTCTTTTCCTTGTCAAAACTTTGAGCATAATTACCCAAAATGCATCTCAACTCTGACATATCGGTCAGAGATTTAGGTGTGTTGTGCTAGTAGTGGCTAGACTAGTTAGACTCAAGCAGAGATCAGCAGCGGGCCACACACTCAAATGTTATAACGTCCTTTCTGTTAATGCATGTCTGTCTGTCAGATGTAAGATGAAAACAAAGTGTGTGTTCTTTCACATTCAGTAATGGTTTGGTTTGTGGGCAAGAGAGCTGAAAGCGCAGTATCGTTTTAAAGTAGAATCTGTTGTTTAGACAGCGATTTCTTCACCTGTGCTGCTTTCCACTGATCCACATCTTGTGTTTGTATATTTGGCCCTCAGCTCCCACAGTGGCCCCCAGTGGTCTTGGAGGAGGAGGAGGAGACCGCAACGAACTCATTGTTACCTGGACGGTGAGCGCTTGACTTTGAGTATTTTGTGTGTATGTGTGTGTGCTCTATTTGTGCATAGTATATTCCAGTGGTGGACAAAGTCATTGTTTTACAAGTCACTCTTTGCACTCAAGTTCAAAGTCGAATCTTATATCCTATATATATAACAGTTACAAAAATCATGAATGCTTTTTTCATTTGCATTTATTGAAACAAGTTTGTTTAAACAAGTGTGACTGAACTTAATAAAAAAAAAAGTAGTGCATAGCATGTAGTAGCACTACCACCACAGTTAGCTTACTAATCATATTAATTTAAGTCTCAACTTAGCCTGTTGTTGTTTGTGCAGACTCAAATGTTAAAAAAAGGTGGAAAATGTTGCATCTCTGTCCTGCATTCTTTCTGGTTCTATACTGTAATTTGATTGGATGCTGTCAGATTGGTTTAAACAAAGTAGATCAGGGGAATCAAGTGTGGACTCGCTGGGAATGAATAGCGTTAATGTTAGTTGATTTTAGGAAATTAAAGGAAATTAATTGATTCATGGCAGACTCATTAAATAATAAACTTTTAAATCTTTGGGCTTGGGGAAAGGCATCAAGTGTTTCCAAGTCAAAAGGCTGAGGTTCAAGTTGCAAGTCTTTTTTAAATTTTGTGGCGTCGACTCAAAATTTATCAAATTTGTGACGCGAGTCTGACTTTAGAAGAAGTGATGTGACTTGAGTTCACACGTCTGGATATATGCCTATAGCATAGTACAGCGCTGCTTTATGAAAAAAAGTAATTTCAATAACAACATGTAGACTTTTGCTTAATTTTATTTCCTTAAATTAATCCTTAATTGTTTTTGTTGCTAACCTCTCATTCATATGGTCTCACCTTGTCATTCCCATTCATAATGTAATAAAGCAGTTCATTTAAAATGTCAATGTATTGATTTAGTATTGCACTTGCGTTAGAATGGTGGTATTGCAAGAGGAAAAAATATTGGCCTAAGTTGAAGCAGCAGGACTTCCCGAGTGTTTCAAATCACATACTTTTGCTAGTACACTTCAGTGTAGTACACTGTATACACTAGATAATTCTTGCATGGTGCACCAATTTCAAGTGGGTAGTGTTGACTCAAATCACGCACTGCCATATTTATCAGAGGTAACGACGGCTTTTTTTCCTCCTCTTCTTCTTCGTCTTCTTTTTAAAGGCCGAATTGCAAACAGACGGTGGCGCATTATCACCCACATTTGATCACTATCTCCACCCACACATAAACCAAACTTGCACCATAACATCAGTCCTGATTAAAATGTGCTGCCGCCGTAGCTAGGAGCAAGTTAACTAGCTAGCGAATGCTAACATTAGCTGGCTAGTGTCTAGTCTAAACTAGTCTAATGAAGTGATTATCATCCAAAATTATTTTAGCACAAAATTCCTTCTCTCGTCAGTGTTTTCTTGTTGAGCTGTAGTGGAAGGAGAGTAATGCAAAAAGGGGACTGTGAACTACAAAGACTGTAACTTTGGAGGAGATCCACTTGATCAGCATGAAGAGAAGGAATGTCTACAGCAAGCAAAAACTTGCTCCAGTGTTCACATGGGCACCTGACTGTTGTTTTAAAACAGACTGTTAACCCATTATTGGAGAAAAGAGTGCAAAAATGTTTCAAGAAGTGTATCATAGAGCCCTCAGTAGCTTACTGATGTTGCAGTGGACAGCTGTGAGTGCGTGCACACACATACACAGGGCGGTTGTGTCAGATGTCTGTTAGAACATTGGGGTTGGGTCTGGTTTTTTTTGTAGAGGTTCACATGTTAATTCTCTGCTGAACCTTCCAGCCCATGGCCAGAGAGTACCAGAACGGAGATGGCTTTGGCTACATCCTGGCATTCAGGAAGAAAGACACAGCATCTTGGACAGTGTTGCATATTCCTCACGTGGAGTCATCCCGTTATGTTTACTACAATGACAGCCTGACGCCGTATAGTCCCTTCGAGGTGAAGATCAAAGCTTACAACCGCAGAGGAGAAGGTCCATTCAGTCAGATCGCAGTGGTCTACTCTGCAGAGGAAGGTGAGTTTAACCCGTTCTTACCACATGTCTCACTGTACTGTTTTTTTTTTTTTCTTTTGTTAAACAGAAAGAAAACGTGCATCACTTAGGACAACCGACAATACAAATATAATGACATGTAAGGAGGTCTGTAAAGAAAGCCTTCTGGCAAAGATGTGAAACAAAAACAGAGCAGATCACAAGTTGATTATTGTTTTTGACAACAGTCTATTTTTTCAGTTCCTCTGTGATGTGAAGCTTTTAATGGTCCCTGATGAGAAATACCAGGCCTCTACTATAGCAAGTTGAGTGTTGAACATTCCAGATTTACTGTGTTCAGCTGATTATTTACCCAGAGTGATGGCATACACCAAGTGCAATTCAGGCTTTTAAGATTTGTTTTCTTGGCAACCATAATGCCAGCAAATAGCACTCTCTTTTGTAAATATCCGAATCCTCATGAAGAAGACAGAGACAAGAATTGGGAATATCTTCAATAAAATCTGGGTTCTCACTGAAATCCTGGAACTCTCACTTCCAAAATAATATACTAACTGGATGAGAATGTAAAATGCTTTCAGTAAATGTGTTGTTGATCACAGAGACTGAACACTGTGGGTGATTGTCAAGAGGAGAAATTCAGGGCACTCCATTAAAGTAGAATTCCATTAAATATAATTAAAATAACAGGATGCTGGTTGGACAAACATACGCTGTAGAGTGCACCTTGGGCTGTATATTTCTGTCTGAACCAGAGCCGAGTCAGAGACAAGTAACCGTGCCCGACCAGAGCGTTACATCATGTTTTAACAAATGTAAAATGAATGGCCACTAAAGGAACAGGGAAGTAACACTTGGAGTAATATTTTAAAAAGTAAGTGATGCTTACTACTCCACTGCTCGCTTGGTCATTACTGCAAAACCTTTCCACAGTGAGTTGGTGACTTGCCAAAAGTGGGTTTGCTTATACCAAAGTTAGCTATAAAGGTTGCAATGGCAACAGTACACATGAAAATGGCCACTGCTCTGACCATCCTACTAAGTTGACGGAAATGGGAATGTACTACTCTCATTTTATTCCTGTGAACTACACCGAGCTTCAGGTAACGTTAAGTGATATATTTTGTTTGACATCCTCCATAGTTAGCTAGCTAACCTTAACTCTCATTAAAATTTGTTGTCAGGCAAATAACAGACCCCAGCACTGAACAAGAAGTAGCTCAGATGATAGGTCTGTCAGGCATCAGCCTGACCCACACCCAAACATCATTTGTAAATATTTTTCCAAACCTGGCCCGCTCCAGGTATCATATTGGGTCAGGTATCCACACTCTCCTCGCTTGTCTGAAATCACACACTCTGCACTACATACCCAATGTGTCAGTCAACATACTATAGTACAAAAAAAGTAGTATGTATCTTTTTGGATGCACTTGGCTTATTTTAGCACGTGACTTCCTGCTGCCATGCTTAATGCTTAAATTACTATAAAAGGGAAGCAACTAGCCCAAGTCGCATGTGCCAAAGTAACAGATTTTCTTTTGTATCATCTAATATATGTGTAATTTAATGGTTAATTATATGTGTGGTTATGGTTCATCTATATGTGTGTGTATATGTGTTCAGTTGCAGCAATATACCATTTTCAAGGTTTACCGTGATGTAAAAGCTGACGGCTATCATATCACGTACATTTGCTTTTCTGCGAAAAAAAAATACAACTGGATGCTAAATCTCTTCTTTATTTTAATTATTTTTTTAAGGGTAGACTTTTTACACATACTTCCATTAACAAAAAGGTTTCAAGTTTCAGTTGTAGTAATAAAATGTTCGTTCAACCAAATATACCCTTCTGTTTTCATTCCTTTAAGGATCATTCTGACTGATAATAAGAAATTCTGTAATACCACAATACCGTGAAACCACAATATTTTCTGAGACGGTTACCATATCATATCAAATCTCATACCCTTGCAACCCTAATATGTGTTGTGTGTCGTATAAAAACTTTCAACAAACAAAAATAATAATGACTATGCCTTTTTTATATTTAATCTTAAATTGACATGTTACTGACTTTACAGAGCTTCTTAGCGGCTGCCATTGCCTGTTTAGAACGTTGTCATCACCACTGCATTACACCATGGGCCGGCATAGTGTGCAGTGTTTTCATAGTGTACTATTTCAACAGAGACAGAAAGCAAACAACATACTGTTGGTTTTATATCGAGGTTTCAGACATACTAAAAAAACCTCACAAAGTTTTCAGCTTACAAAACATTATGTCAGTGTTGAAGTTAGGATCCAGGCCTGGGTGTAAGATTCTGAAATGAGCATAGATCAGCAATATTAGGTTTTTCACCTACCCTCTGCTCAGTTGGTCTGCAGAAATATCAGGTACATCAACATGCTGAGACCTCAGATTGATTGATTGATTGATTGATTGATTGGAAATTAGTAATGAAAGGTGTGCAACAGACAGTCTCTGTCTCTAACTGCAGTCTTTGCTATCACCACTAGAGGGCAGCCGCAGCCTTCAGTAAAGAGACCACAGGCAGCTCATATACAGTATGAATTTCACTGATAGTAAAAACGTTATCCCAATATGTCAAGACACACTCTATGTCATAAGGTGTGTTGCATATTGTCACTCCCTGACCTGTCCTTGCCTCCTCACAGATCCAACAGTAGGACCATCAAACATCAATGCCACAGCACTGACCGCCTTTGAGATCCAGGTTTCATGGGAGCCCGTCCAGCAGCTCAGCGCCAATGGCATCCTCAGAGGATATGAGGTGATGAGCTGCATAAATACACACATATGGATGTTTGTCTGATCCAACACAATAGACTTTTACTGACTTTAAAATATGGGAAAGAAAAGGTGATACAGTAAAAATTTAATGGGGCAAAGGCTGACTTGTTGAAGTCATACATAGACATGTCTTTGAAGACATACAGTGAAATATCGTTTTTATTATGTAGTTTTAATTTCCAGTGCTAATATAGTTCAGCAAAATCAGTCTGCTCTCATAGCAGCATCTTGCTAAATAACAAAGCAGGGTTTAAAAAATTGGGATATTTAGCACAAATTGTTGCACTTGATTATCCAGGAAATGTTTGTTCCCTTTATTGTGAAATCAGATGTTTTTTGTATGATGGCCTTCATCTGGACCTGCATCTGTTTTCGATCAGACTTTGACTTTATATTCTTGAATATAAAGCTACAATGTGGCAAAGGAAAAACAATCTCAAACTTTGGTCTTAATAACAAGGTCATACTGACATACAGGTCCAGTTTATTTACACACAGACCTCTGACCTGCTGTTAAAGTTCTGATCATTTTATTAGCTGTTTTCAGTCCTACAAGCTGCCATAGTTCAGGTAATCAAGTTTGATTGTTTTAATGCTTGAGATCATAACAAATAAATGACTTTATTAGTGCAGAGATGCCCAAAGTCAGCATGCCCAACACATTGATTGCTTGTTAGTAAAGTTAGATAATCACTTTCATTTTCCCTTATTGATGAAGATGGATGAACCCATTAGATAACCACTAGAAGCACAGACACACAGAATGCAAACAGAAAAACATATTGACATATTTAGTGCATCTGCTGCTGTGAACATGAGCTTTATGACCTTAACTCTGAATCAGAGTGTTTCATCTTAAAAGCATACTTAATAAACTGGCACTGTAAGATTCATATGCAGTGTTTCAGGGTTAGTTTGTTAATTTTTGTTTTTTTTGTTTTGCATAATGTGCATCCTCAGATCCGGTACTGGCGGCAGCATGAGCGGGAAGCAGCAGCAGACAGAGTGCGGACAGCTGGCTTGGAAACAACAGCCAGAGTGTCTGGACTGAGACCCAGTACTCGATACCATGTTGCCGTGTTGGCGTACAACAGTGCAGGCACCGGGCCGCCCTCGCCACGCACCACCGTCACCACCAGGAAACCACGTATGGCCGCAGCACCCACACAAACACAGTCATATATATAGAAAATTCTCAGTAACCATATATATATATATATTATATATATATATAT
>JAPZEB010000012.1:36649270-36659712 GCA_029783705.1 Chaetodon striatus | reverse complement strand
ACACAGTTGAAGCTAGAGGCCAGCCGGGCAACGGGCAAGGGGCAATGGGCAAGGCGCTAGGGGCAAGGGGCTAGGGGAAAGGGGCTAGCGCCGACTGGCAAGGGGCGACGTGCAAGGGGCGACGGGCATGGGTGCGAGGTCCCCCCCAATGCTGCTTGCAGCTTTAATTGTGTCTATTTCTCTAGTATCCACTGCAAATCCACTAAATATATAAAGTCCATGGGCAAGACATGTGAGAGACGTGTCAAGAAGTGCAATGTAGCCAATCAGAGGCAGTGTTGGGCGGATCTTGGCAAGAAAAGTCAACAGCGAAGCATCAAGCAGGATAAAGTGAAGGATTAGTATGTGATGTCATACAGAAGTGCTTCCCTCGTCTATATGCCTTGGTGTGGCTCTGGCGTCAGTCACGTTACTTATCCTCAGTTTGATTATCCTTTCTTTTATCCAGACCTCCACAGAAAAATTTCTGTTGCACTTCAGAGTTTTTCCTGGAGGAAATGTACTGTGTACTGTGCTCCTGAGAAATACGTTAGTAACGTTGCTACTGCCAAACACTGGGAACGAGTCATTTCATAGGGGTTCTGATGCTCAAAAAAATGTGTCCACTGATTTATAAACCTCTCTTTCACAATTTAAGTCTACAGGGAAAAGTCTTTTGGGGCCTATGGGCTTCACATGACGGACCCTGGAGGTTGCAGTGCCACTGTATGGCCACTATGAAAATTAGCTGCAGTAACCGGCGCACTTCCTGGGGTGTACACTCCACTGTCAGATTGTTGCCATTTTTCCATCAGCCATGAGACGGAGCAATACAGCTTACGTCAGGATAGTATAAACAGTTGGCAATCCTGCATTAGTTGGTTTGTTAGTTCACTGGTGTCTGACCTGTTGCTTGGTCACTCTCTCCCTCTCTTCTTTCCTTCCACACAAACGTCCTCTTTGGTCTCTTTGCTGTAGGATTACATCAGACACCTTTAGTTGAGGTTAAAGTTAGTCATATCTAACAAGTCTTTAATCCAACCCTCCCACACACACATCTTTACTGTGCATTGCACCATATGATGTCAAAATAAAACCAGTCTAAACTAGTCTCAGCCACTGGCTCTGTCACCACTTGCAGATTCTGTTTCACTTCTCGTGAAATGTGCATTTTAAAAATCATGACAAAATTCCAGGAAGCCATAAAATACACACACCACAGTTAAAGTGGGTGTGGCAGGAGACCAGTGTAGCCAAGTCTGCTTCCAAAGATAAGAGGTGTCCCTGTGATACACAGAGCAAGAGCTCTTTATCCAGAGACAATTTAAAAGGAAATCATCATTATATTTAATTGATGATATATTTTCTTGACTTGTATATGAATATATTTTCCCCTTTTTTTCACTGCACTGTCTTCTGTATTTCTTGGTTTTATTGGATAATTTTTTCCTGACTGCTCAGTGTGCTTCCTGTCATTTATCTTTTTCTTTTCTTATCTTTAAGTACTTTTTATTTTTCTGTATAATGTCAGTTTTTTTTCTTTTGTCTATTTCTATATTATTCTGTTATCCATTATTATTGCATTATTAAGGCTTTCTGAAACACAGTTTGTGTATTTTTGCATTATGTAAACTTTTTGGCAACCTCTCTCTCAGTTTCAAAAGCTCAATGTGTTTCCGGCCTTCAGAGATGAAAAAAACAATGTTGTGTCTCTAAGTTTCATGTTCCGCAGAAGCCCCTCCCTCTATCATTTTTCAGTAGGTTTCATTTTGCATCATGCCAGTGTGACAGTTTATTACTTCATTTCACAGGAAGTCCACGCCGCTGAGGTGCGCAGGAACAAGGAGCTTCAGGCTGACCTCTCAGGCTGAACATGGTGGATGTTACTTGTGAATCTGCGTGTCAAAGTTCTCCTGTTAATCTGTACTCCCCGATCTCATCCTACAGTGCACCTTCCAGGACTCAAACTAGTTAATCAGCACCCAATATTGTTACTCATCTCTTTCAGTTTCGGTAAACCACACACATTTGGAAGTGCAGATACATGTTCTGATATTCTCAAGTTGAAGTCAAGTACAGCTGAAATAAAGTCCAATCCTGAGCCAAACGAAGTCCATGTTGGGTTTGTTTTGTAAGTGAGAAGAGTTACTGGGTGAGAACAGTCACTAAATAAAAAGAGGTACAGCTAAAAATAATGCTAACTGAAGGTGACTGGTCTGGCAAAGATAATTAATTTACTGAGAGTTTGTAATGACTCCTGCAAGACTGTACTGGGTGTATGGGCCCTTGGTGGAATTTTGTTTCAGCCCAAAGACTTGAAGCCATGGCACAGCTTAAAGCTCTAAAACAAAATTTTAAAGGTCCCATATTCTGCTCATTTTCAGGTTCATACTTGTATTTTGGGTTTCCACTAAAACATTTTTGCTTGCTTTAATGTTAGAAAAACTCTTTACTGTCCTCATACTGTATGTGCTGAAACACCTGTATTCACCCTTTGTCTGAAAAGCACCATTTTAGCATCTGTCTCTCTCCAGTTCCAAAGTCCAGTGTGCTCTGACTGGCAAGCATTTCCAGGTCTTGCTCTCGGTGTCTTGGCATTGTCACCACGGCCAGAAATGAACTGTAATGGCCCTGTAGCAGCAGTTTCTACAGTTATACAGTACAGTTGTGACATCACACCTTAATGGAAGTCCAAATTTTCTTTTCTTTTCATTGATGGGTAAAATTCTAACAGCAGCACAAAAAACACAACACAATATTTCTGGGATTGATTTACACAAATCAACCAAAACTACACAAACAGCATAATAGCAAAACTTTCTGGGATGAGGAAATATTGTCAGGCCTTTTTCACAGCAAACTTTTTTGACTTATGGTGGTAAATAAAAGTATAGCTGTTTACATTTTAATCGGAAAAACTTGAAACTTGAAAAGATCCTTTATTCATTTATTAATATTAATTTGATACATAGTAAACAATATAAATGTTGAGGATAAAAGAGTCTTTGGCTATTAGACCAGCCAAGTCATCAGAAGAAAATGTTAGCATTGCACATATACATAACATTTGTATGTGCCATATCAACATTTCTAAAATGATGTGGAGTTTATTTTTCATCTGGAGGGGGAGGGGACAGTAGATGGTGTGTTACCTAGGGCGAGATGCCTGCCAAGCTGCAGACCACTGTTCAAAATCAACAAACAACATAACTATTTTTTTTATAGCAACCCGTTGCTGTTATGTAACAGAGGATAGTGCCACATAAAGAGTTCGTTTTAAACTAAAACAACCGTGCATTTTTGGTCGGGATAGTGCAACAAAAAGCGGTTGTTCTTTACTAAGACATTGCTGCTTTTATAGCAGGGATTTTTCCCCCATAACCAGGTGTTTTTTGTGCCTACACCTGACAACACATTATGACAGCGCTGTTGAAATTTCAAGTTTCATAGTATCCGCCACATAATAACATACAGTACATGGTGTGTATCCCCGGTTTGCAGAAACGTAAAATGGCAAAAAAAAAAAAAAAAAGTTCACAGGGAAGCTGTACAGGGAAATCCACTAATGGAGTCTTGATGCAGGTGGTGGTGTAGGGGTGCATGTGGCCCACGGGCTGCTAATTGAATAGGCCTGCACTATTCTTTATCTCTCCTCTAAATTGTAAATTTTACAAGGAAGTTGTAGGATGTTGGACAGATGGTTGGTGTGTACACAGTATACTATGTGCCCTTATAAGGACATAAATTTAGGTTACTTTAACCTCCTGAACCTTGACGTTCCTCTCAAATTTCATGAAGTTAATTTGTTATTTTAGGTTCAGGAGCAGGGCCACGCTTCAACCACACCTCTGATTACCTGCCAAGCCCACTTATACCTGGTCAACACATCCTGCTCTGTTCGTCTCAGATTTCTCAACCCACCCTCCCTTTCACTTCCTTTCTCATCATCCTCTCTACCTCATCCCAACCCCATCCTTCCCTCTGCTTATCCCTACCCACATCCTTTCATCCTGTCCATCCTTCTCCCCTTATCCCTTCTTGTTCAGTCTAGTGCATACCTCTTCCATGTCTCATTCTAGGTACCATCTGGGGCCTGTAAACAGACTGAACCCCCACATTGAGGGTGCTTTTACACCTAACCAGTTTGGTTTCTTTGAAATGACTCAGGTCTGTTTGTGCCATTAGTACAGTTCATTTGGGCTGGTGTGAAAGCTGTCAATCAAATCCTGGTGCACTCGAACCGAGAGTGCTCGAAAAGGTGGGTCTCAATCCGCCTTCATACGGACTCTGGTGTGGTTCATTTGTGGTCTAAAAGAAAACAAGCCAACCACAGGATGTTATGCTAGCAGATATGTGTTTTTAGCAACAGCTAAACCAATTATTAATCCGTCTGCTGATCATGAAATCTGTCCACAATCTCATACTTGATCCTGATAAAGGCCACATATATCCCATAAATTATATATGATAATGTTAACATGTAACTATGGTTATACATATGCAAACAAACACACAAGACAGAAGACATCCCTCCTCTACCTTCACTCCAACTTAAATCCATTCATCATCCCTCAACAATTAACACCTCCTGAATTACAATTAAAACTTTTAAATGACATATTATTGTGGCATGGTCCTTGCTAGCGAACCCTGAGAAAAAATCCTTTCTCACCCTATATAATGGAGCTATATCTATTTGGTCAAACATGTAACTAATGCTTACAGCAGGATCGCTGTCAGGGGGGGTCAGTGGGTACATATGACCCTGGGCCAAGGCCAAGGGGGAGCCCATGAAAAGGTCTAGCTCAAGTACTACAATTTACTTACTGACTTATATCACTGACAATACAGTTTATGTATTTACATGATAGATAAATTGATTTTTATCATTAAAATATATTTCATGCCATTTGAAATTCCCACCCCCTGCAGGTCCCGTGAAATGGTGCAGTCCATCTGACATGGGTCAGGTGTGTGATGCCCAGAACTCACAAGTGCCACTGATGTAAAAATGTGAGGCAGACTGATAAGTTAAGTCAGAATGCCTCACCAAAAATCAGGAGGTCCTAAAAGACAAGCCAGGGTACAGAGAGAACAAAAAAATTAAAGAGGCAGAGAGGCATTGGCCAAATGTATGGCAAAAATACAAACAAACAAAAATTCAAGGAGCACCAGTTATGACGAGCAAAGCAAAAGGTAAGAAGTGAGGCAGACACAATTTGAGTCAGAAAACCTGTTGGATTGTGCTTAGTTTTAAAGCTACAGTGACAACACAGGTATCCTATTGAACTAGGGGACATATGGCATCCATCAGTACCAACCTTGTTGGAATGGGGGCCACATAACGCTCCAAAGTTACAAATTTTGGTGAGGGAAAAAGGAACATTGCTATTTTTCAAAATAGTGTATTTGATTAAATATTTATGCATACTGGGATCCCTGAAAGGTCTTGGAATTACATAAATTGGTTATGATGGGAAAACTTGCAATTGACAACCATATGTTCTTTATACTATATCAGTTCTGTGACCAATATTTGTTTAAAGTAGTTAAGATTAAATGAATAAATGGGCCATCCAAAATGCTGTCCCCCTGTCTGTATTTTCCAACAGCTGGCCTGCTTACAGAGTTACCTTTTCAAGTTTCCAGTACGAATTATAACACTGGGCTATATATAAATAAAATACATTTGCCTGACTTGAATAAACTTACATTTCTAAGATCTCTGCATCTGTATCAAGAAAATGAAACAAAGTGAAGCAAATGGATTTGTATTGAAAACGTGCAATCTCGACCCAAATGTCAAAATGTGTTTATTTTTCACTGCGGAAATATAATTCATTTAATCAGGGCTCCTGTACAGGGACATCATGAATGTTTCACATGAAGCGGTGGATGCAGCTTTACAACGCACTATTGCTGAAATGAGGAAGAGAGATGACGGTATAAAGCGCATGCCTATCAGTTTGACCTGATGATGGTGACGCATAGTATGGGAAACGAAACTTAAGTCAGACAGGCTGTTCCGCTTATCTTTATAAAGAGCGATTCAGGCACAGTGTGGTGAGTCCAAACGATGCTGCTGCTGTCGATCAGCTCCCACGTTAGTTTCCAATAACACGGAGGACCTGTAAGAGGATCAGCCCATTGGACGGTAATTGCATTTCTGTTGTTGTTGTTGTTGTTGTTCATGCTATTATTAGCTATACATAAAAGTATTAAGAGTAGCAGAAGTAGTTGTTGTTGCAAAGATTGTGGAAATAATTAGACAAAGTGACAGAGTTGGCAACATGGGTGTAGAATTTATTTGGAATCAGAAATGAAATGGTGGAATTTTGAAAAAGTCTTGATTATTGTTAAACTGCGGGGCACCTGTCTTAGTATAAAGGCGATTCTACAGTTTAAAGCTCTGTTTTATGTCACTCTGTGGTTCATCCTGTGTGCGTCGCTTCCTCTGCTTACCCCTGGTGTTGTGATAAGAAAATGGCCAACCGCGCCACCCAGTGGGTTTAAAATGTAAGTTCCACGTAGCAGAAGGTTCTTCAGGGTTTTCCTGTGAAAGCTGAGCTGCGAGTTACGTCCCCTCCTCGGCCCGTGGTGTTACGTAACAGCAAAGGTCGCAGAGAGGCCACTTGGAAAGCAGAGGGACGGCGGGCGGGGGAGGAGCGGGAGTTTAAATGAAACGCATCTTCCCCTACACAGGTCTTGCTCCCTCCACCAGCTGTAGGCTGAGCCTACACTGCTCATTACAAATTATCAGGCATACATGCACACTCAGTTCAGTGAGGCAAAGGCTCTTCTTCATCAGTTTTTTTAAATATAGAAGTTTATGTTTCTATGGAAATGAATAACAGTTATTTTTTTACATTTTACTTTTTATTTTTCATTGCTGTAGCCCTAAAATGATTCTTACTTTTTCAGTTGTAAAAAATGTGTAGCCTATACACCAAAAAAAAAAAACGTTCTAACATTCTGTCAACTGAAGTGTGTGTCATAATGTCCACGACCTAGTGCCTTTTCCTAAATTTTGGTGAATCTAAATAGTGGTGGCTAGTTAGCAGTGGGGTCTCCCTCACTAGCCTAGCTATTGATTCCAAATCCAAAAAAGAAAAAGTCCTAGAGGAAAACAGAGAACTTAATAGTGAGCGGGCAGATTCCTCTACCCACCAATACTGCAAGATTAAGTACTAAATAATCATAAAGAGCCCACTGCAGAGTAGTCACCTTGTGCTAAAACATATTAATCAGTGCTCATTTAGAACTATTAATACTGATAGGCTAATTAAGACCTAATAGGCTCTGTTACCTTTATCATAAAGCACAAGTATTGTGGCTCCAGACAAATTAAAAAAAAAAAAAAAGGCCAAAAAAGGCTCTTTTGATAGTGAAGGTTGCTGACCCCTGGTCTAAGTAAATAAAACTGCAGTTAGATCTATGACATTTTTCAGTAAAATATTAAGCTCTCAATGAGATGCTCTGCTAACCAGTGATTGGTGTGAGCTAACCTATACAGACCAATAAGATATATAATAGAAACAGTGAAACTGAAAAGAATGTGAGAGAGTAATTTATCTACTTTTATTTTTATTCATGATTTAATTTATGTGTCCATCGTCTGTGCTATCAGTGTGTGTATGCGTATGAATGTTTGACTTGAAAAGCAGGTGGCACCTTGTCTGTAGCCTCTGCCACCTGACTATGAATGTGTGTTTGAATGGGTGAATGTGTCATGTAGCTTTAAAGCACTTTGAGTGGCCTGAAGAATAGAAAGGCACTGTACACATCTACAGTTACTGCAACACATTGTGGGTCAGGAAGTAGAGCGGGTTGTTCATCCATGTTCATTAGTTGGTTTATTTCACCAAGTTCACTTCAGTTTGTCAGACAAATGGAGGGACACTTGGTGGGAAGAGGAAAGGCAGTCAATGAGAATGTTGAACGACTAATGAAATGCAGCCGTAATTCTTCTTTTTTAATAAGGGCTCATTGTTTTTCCAAGTGGTGTTTTTACCCTGTATGATGGATGCAAAAAAAATATATATTAATGTGTCAAAGCAATTTTAAAGCAGAAACAGTTCTGCATTCACACAGTCCCCATTTCTACCCAGCTTTACCACGTGATCTGTACTTAAAAATCCTGTCAGGAAAAGAAAAAAGTTGTAACTGCTCGATCGTTCGTACCACATCTAGTCTAAAGCATCAGGTGACCTTAGCAACAAGCACCCCTTGTGTCCTTCCTAGGTGTCTAGACCTTGAATTTTACAAACAAAAAGTGGCACAAAATATTTGCCACATTGGATTGCCTTGCCTTCAGCTCTTTTGGACTGTGAGCTAGAAAGCATTGATAATTTTTTTTATTTTTCATTCACTGGAGGCGTATGAGAAAAACAGTTTTCTTTATGAATTCAAGGTAACACGGCATGACAAACTGATATATAAATGATTATTTTGTGAGTGAAGATTCCCTTTATTGGCTTTCTGAATTGAATATATTGAGCACACTTCTTATCATGCTGTCATCTCTACTGTTTTCTGTTTCAGACACATTCAAGCAGAGATGGACATTTCTCAGACTTTGGCCTTTAGTCTGCTGCAGATAATGACAAGTTAAGCCTAATTCTGTTAGAGATCCTCCAGTGAGTGCCTTGGTCAATCGGACTTGTAACTAAATATGGGTCTGTTGTGACTGACCTGAAAACATACCTGAAAAGAGAAATTGCTTAAACTCTGAGGATATTTCTGAAATCTGCAGGGCCAGTACACATTCTGCATCCAGGCGTTGACTTTAGCATTATGAGTGCATCACAATGCCAGCTAGTGAATCCAAACTGGCTCCTCTTTTGTCAACACATGATCTCAAACTTGCATGCGCTCAGTGCTCTGTCAAGGAGAAAGAAATTACATATACATTAAAACCAGTCAGTCACCAGTGTGCGCGCAATCTCCTACTCTGCAAGGCCAAAGGTGGCAGCAAATGGAGGCCTGTGTCTAGGCGGCCACTGTTTCCAAACCCAATTCAGTATGAGTCCTGTCACTTCTTTGTGGAGGGCTCTGGTTGCACACGCCACAAGAACCGGTGCACCTTTGCCAGAAGTGATGAGGAAGCTGCTGTTTGGACATTTGAAAAGCATCATAGATTAGACCCTGTGTTACTCTATAACCTCATAGCTCAGTCTGAGAGAGGATCTGATCTGCCTAATAACTCTGAACCTCTGGCTGCCCACTTGCCAACTCTAGATTTGAAGGCTGTTTGTGATCTGTGCTCTATCAAAGAGAAGGAAATAACATACACAGTTCAGTCACTTACTCACAAGTGCAGTAGAAATCTGCTTTTAGCCAAAAATAAAGTCTCTAACCAATGGAGGCCTGTCTCTGATCGGCCTACAGGTGGATTCTTTGGTCGAAATGTTTTTTACCAAGCGTGTAACTACTTTATTGAGGGCTCTGGATGTACTCAACACGGACAGGGATGCACTTATGCTAGAAGCTATGAAGAGGCCATTGTATGGAACTATGTTAGAGACAAAGAAATCAGTAAAGATGAGTTAATCAGACTTATAACTGAGTCTGAGCCTCCTTCTCTAACATCAGAAAGCGCAGCTAAAAGCATACTTCAACAGTTTTCGGGTGAATTTATCGAGTTCTGCAAAGAGTGCTATCAAGATCGTCCACAACAACTAACAACCAAAAGGTGGAATTCCACCTGCTCAGCGGATGCAGCGCACACCTGGGCCCCAGTCTTAGTTCATCACCTGTCAGAGAATAGTCGTAAGCACATCTACAGCCAGGTGCGCCCTCTTCGCCAGAACTGTCAGTTTAAGCTCTGCAGTCATGTCAGGGAAGGCAAGCCCTGCTGGCATCAGGCCGGACACTGCCAGTCTGCTCAGAGCGAGGTGGAGATGGCCGTGTGGAAAGCGGAGCACAGTGGGCTCTCTGTTCGGCCCCATCTCCTTCAGCTGAGCTCGCAGGAGCAGAAGGAGCCCAGACAGGTCACCATGTACTGCAAAGTTTGCCTCCTGGCTCTTTCCTCCCCAGAGAGTTTCTACAAGCACTGCACCTCTTTGGAGCATGCCCAGTTACTCTCTGAGGATACCACCACCAAGTGGACAGGACGACAGCCTCCTCACAACCACCGAGATCAGTTTTGGCTGTGTGACAGGTAAATAACACTACTACACCACACGTGTTTACAACCATACTGTAGCTTAATGCAGGTGCTTTAGGTCCCACTATGGGCCAGGCAATCTTAAAACACCTAGAACTTAACCTATGTGTTTTACCAAAAATGCCTTTCTAGCCACAATTGCATGTACTTTGCAGTACTACTCTGCAGTAGTCTCTTTTTCTCCAAACAATTTAAACTGGTAAACACTAAAGAAAGCACTTTCATGTTACAAATTAGGTTTTCTCCTCTCCTGTTTGGGCATATTGGACACAGAGTGCTAGCCTAGCACATGCTAATT
>JAPZEB010000012.1:36613662-36631766 GCA_029783705.1 Chaetodon striatus | reverse complement strand
AAAATCATGCTCTGTAGAGAATGGATTGAAATAAAAAAAATAATAATTTAAATAAAAAATATTTATATTTATATTTAAATATAAAAATAATATTTCAGTTGAGTGAGTATCAGAATGGAAATACTTGAGTAACATTTCAAGTGTACTGGTCCAGTTGACATAGTCTAATTTTTATGCCTCCATAGCTGTTTTTGGTTGTCTATCCATCCGTCTGTCTGTCCAATTCTCATGTATACAGTATCTCAAGAACATCTTTTTTAACCCTCAGGTACTCTTCATTTTTATATAGCACTCATTGTATTCTGGGGTCAAATTTGACCCCAATACCACCTGAGGGTTTTAGGGCTTTTTTTGCCAGTAATTGACAGGACAGTTGTTAGTGTGAAAGGAAGAAACAGAGGGGGGATGACATGCAGCAAAGGGCCGAAGGTTGGAATTGAGCCCGCGGCTGCTGCAGCAGGGACAGGGTCATTGTACACAGGGCGCCTGCTCTACCAGGTGAGCTAATGGGCGGCCTACTCACGAACACCTTGAGGGATTTCCTTCAACTTTGGCAACTCCACTTGGCCTCAAGGATGAACTGATTAGAATTTTGTGGTCAAAGGTCAAAGTCACTGTGACCTGGTCCGTCCCATTCTCAGGAACACGATATCTCAGGAACACCTTGAGGGAATTTTTTCAAGTTTGGATCAAACCTCCACTTGGACACAACAAATGAATTGATCAGAATTTGGTGGTCAAAGATCAAGGTGACTGTGACCTTGCATCCATCTCATTCTCATGAACGTGATATCGCAAGAGGGCCTTAAGGGAATTTCTTAAAATTTGGCACAAATGTCATCTTGAACTCCATGATGAACAGATCAGAATATGATGATCAAAGGTCATTTTGACTTCATAAAACAGGTTTTTGGCCATAACTCAAGAATTCTTATGCTAATTAGGACAAATGTTCACGCTGATGTCTAATAGGGTCAAATGATGAAGTGATGACATTTTATATCCAAGAAGTCAAACGTTAATTTCACTGTGACATCATTATAATCTGCACAGCACTTTTCTGGCCATTATTCAGCATCATATCTCAGAAACAGAAGGGGAGACATTTGGTCAGATGCTGAATTGGTGACCATCTTGAAACTGTGCTTACTGTGTATGTCGTCTGTGTTGTCAGGTTAAAGCTGTGTGTGAAGCATCCATATTTTAGAATTTGTAGCTTCTTTGCAACAACATACTGGAAATATTGTCTACTGTCATGGGCTACATATGAGTCTGGACAGACATGGATGTAAACTGTAACTGCAACTTGACTGGTGGCAGATGTATACAACTGTGAGATGGCAATTCTAGGTTCAGAATACTGATATCTTTTCTAGACATGTAAATGACAATCCACTGATTCAGTCTGGTATTTCAAGAGAAACCAAACACCAACCTCATGAGACACAACATTTTGTCTCACAGGAAGTGAATGGCGTTACGTCATCATATCTACAGTGTGCTCTTTACCAAGTGAAGAGATTGAGAAAGAACCAGACGGAGCTTGGCTGTCCAAACATCTGGGCTTTGTGGGCGACCCCAACCAGATAAATGTGGGCATCACCAGGGCCAAGGAGGGACTGTGCATCATTGGTAAGATGCTTCAGCTCAGCTCTTATTTCTACGCTAAAAGCTTAAAGCTGCCATGTGGCTTCATAACTCATATCTTTTGTGTCCTCTCCAAGGGAACCAAGAGTTGCTTAGCTGCAGTAGATCTTGGGGAAAGCTCCTGAACCACTACAAGCTTCACAATGCAGTGACTGATGCTGACAAGATTTCAGTGTATTCTGCCACATAGCTGGTCTCATCTATACTTTTTAAGAAAATTTGATTTCTACAAGCAGCCAACCAGAGCCCCTACACTTCAGCAGCATGACTTCATGAAATATGTATATATTTTAATTTTTCTATGATGGTGCAGAAATGTCAACTTTTTTACAGTTTATAGCACATATGGGGTTTTTGATATTTGACAGACTTTATTGTGCCCTTACTTAAATACCCTTTTTTTATATGTATACATCTGTAAATAGGAAGTCCTACAACTTCAGTATCAACTGTATCTAGAATGTTGTTATGTGTGTTCATTTAAATTTAATCTAAACTTTCAGGTTCAATGAGTGAATAGTCTGTTTTTAATGTTTTTTTCATATTTGATACTACAATTTAAGATATTGCATTTAAGAAAAGTTGTGAACTGTAATAAATACTGTATGACATAAGGCTAATCTTAACAATGGTCAGCAGATAGTTTAGCTCATGTTGTTTGATTCTTTTAATTCATTTTTAGGTTTAGTTGAAATGTGTTCCACTGTATTTAGCACTGTATGAAATCACCCGGTGAGGCATTGTTCCTGTTAACTGATGAATGAAGTAGGCATTTGTTTTTATCACAGCTGGACAGCTGGACTTAACACAATTACTGTCTCATCATTCAGTGAGCGTAGTCTGTGGTTTTTTTATTTTGTCTGACTCTACATAACATTGTTTTTCATACATTTGGATGTTCAGGGATTAGCTTTAGCTACAGAAATATTAAGAGATTTTCATGTTTCATGTTGTAAATGTAAATGTACAAAAACATACAAACTGATTTATTTATGGTTCGTGTTTTTTGTTTTGGCCTTTTTAAGTGGAATTTTTGGAATTTGTCAGTATTTCATTTCAGAAAACGATGTAGTGAAAGTACGAGATTAAAGCTGAGTTGCTTTAGTATTATGATTCATGTCTGTTTCTTACAGAGTCCAACAGGTGACATGGATATCATTTTTTTATACATGCATGTGTTTTAAAAGTCAAGCATGTGCTTTAGCACTGGTGACACTTACCCCTGCCAAGTCCTGATAAATTTCCTGAGAGGAGCAATGGATCTTTGCTCAAATGTTTCAGGGTAATGACCCATCATCATAGACCCATTTTTGTCTTTTTTATGGCTGGATGGGTCAACAGTATATGCTACATAGATTCAAATTAACAGAAATGGTCAACAATCCCTTACAAAATTCCACATTAAGACACTGAAACCTTGAGGAACACCACAGAAAAAAATATATGCTGTGATTTGATATCAAGCACTTCTGACATTTGGAGATTTCTCTCATAATTGCATTTTTTTATGATTGGATGACGAGCACTTCTGTTCTAAAAAACAGCTGAGTAACCCCCTAATCGTTAATATACCTATGAAAGGCAAACATCTTCTGAATGCTCCAGGTCTCTAGTTTGTGGTTGTGGAGATTCACAAGGCTATGATTATCCCAAAGGTCGCAAAGTTCATTTTATGCAGTGAGGTCAAGTTTTAAAAAATTATGATCTCACTACAAATGGCCACTATGGTGACTTTTATCATCACACATGAATAAAATTGGGCTTGAGTCTCAGCTTTCCAGTCAGACCCAATTTATGCAGTTCCAACACTGTTTATCCATAAACAGTGTGCAGTGCAGTGCCCAGTATGCAAAAAAATATTCACAAACAATAGGTGAAAATAGCACATTTGTACTGCATGCAAAAAACTGCATGTTTTTTGCCTCAAGCTGTATGGGACTAGCATTCAGTGGGCATATCTGTAAAGGGGAGACTTGTAGGTATCCACACAACCCATTGTCATCCAAATATAACATAACATGAGAGGTCAAGGGAACTCTGTGAAAGTGGGCATACCAGTTTTTCCCCTGATTGAAACGTAGCTTAACTTTGAAAGGTGTAATTTAGCCTTTGCTGCAAATATTTTGAAAAATGTTATTCTGTATAAGGCTAGCAATATGTTGACTTTCAAAAGCCACATGTGAAATCTTTGGGGAAACAAAAAACCCAAATAAAATATCAACCTTGACAGAAACAGAAAATATTTCCAAAATGTGATGATTATCTCTGCCTTCAAAACAGATCTGAAGAGCCTGAATGCCTGACCAGCCATACGTTTCTTGAATAATCTCCCCTTAACATAAATCCTTTATGTGTGACTGCCAAAGCTTTTTGGTAACTACACATTTCTAACAGAAACGCTGTGTTACCAACTATAGAAGGATAACATTTGAAATCCACTGGCAGGCAGGAACGTATGAAGACTAACACATCTTTGAAGTAGCAAGGGTCTCTTCAATATATAAAAGTTGTGTATTGGCCGTACACATGGAGACGCTAAGGCGGTGTCTTCAGATTTATCCACTCTGGAACCCGGTCTCAAAAAGATGCGATTTCGACCTCCGAAAACGCCGGCTTCGTGTGGACGAAAGGCTGAACTGCTTAAAAACTTTTGCATATTCACCCTGACATGGTGTCGTGTGGATGGGCCCTAAATATGGTCATCTGCTCATGTCTGCAAGGCTCCCAAGACCGTGCAGACTGTACATGCCCAAGAGTGCATACAGAAATATGTACACAAGCATTAATGCAGTCCACTGTGGACAGCATTAATGCTGTAAGAGGGACACCATTGAGTTACAATAGAGGAGGATCCAATGTGTTGCACCAGTTTTGATCACTCTTTTTCAATCTCCCACAGTTCCCCCAGCTTTATTAAAGCAATAATACTGGAGTAGCCCCTTATTTTCAATTTGAGAATAGCATTCTCTTGTTATGTTGTTTTAACCTTTTAAATATGTCAAATTAATATAACTGTTTCTCCAGTCACCCCTACAAGATCTTCTTTTTATGCTAAATACACAAAAACTCAGTGTGCTGTGATTCCTGCATAGACCATGTAGTGCTGCTAATGAGCACAGGAAGGTGTATGGTGCCTGACTGAGAATGAGCAGCATAAGTAAACAAAATATTTCATTTCTTTGCCAAAGTAATAATTTCACGAATTTCATTAAGGTCACAATGTAATTAATAATACTCTGTTTTAATCTGGATGACCTTCCATGTACATCTATCTACACAATTATGCCAAACACATTAGAGCTGGCAGTTTGGGTTTGGGTCTCTTCAGCCCCAGACCACATGCCCTCTGAATCCACATTACGCTATTTTAACTTCATTGGATTATTAACAAACATGTTGGGAAATAACAGATGTAGGCTTTAAAAAGAGGCATTGTCTATAGTGCTGTATGTGACAACACAAGCCGTTGGTGCCTCAGACATGAGTCTCAATCTGGGAGAAGACTAATAAACATTGCATCCCAGACATTCTCTCACCAGGGACGCAACAGATGGATGAAGTCATCTGTGGCCACCATAAATGTCGTTTCATAAGGGATGATGTCAGCGCAGGCAAAAGAAAAAAGACTATTCTATACAGACACAAACAAACACTGGACTCCTAAAGTCCAGCTGATTATACCTGCTACAGCTCTGAGAGACACAAGGCTTTGTATATGAGATTTTTCTAGCCTCATATTACAAAAACAATAAAACATTACACATGCTGGGAGTGAGACTACTGGCTTTTCTTGCTTCACGTCACTGCTAGCTGTGCCAGAGACCTGTCCCTGTTGATACACGGTGGCAGTCCAGCTTGCAGCACTACAATTTGTGGAGGTCTTTAAAAAAAACCAATCAAAGATGTTTTAAAGACAAACAAGCTTGTGGTAGTTTCAGGTTTCTTTCCTTTAAAATAAAATTTAAGAAAAATATGCCATACATGTAAAACTTGGAGCTTTGGTGTCCTAACATACATTTTCTTAATAGGTTATGTATTTGCATGCCACACACAATCTCACTGACTAAGTGTAGAAAGTTTTTTTTTGGAGCTGAACCTGACTTTTGAACCCTGTATTGCTATGAGAGAGAATGGTCTCTTGTACATAAGAAGCAAACAAAAATAATGTACTCTTTTTTTAAAGTAGCCTAATGTGACAAATTTCCTAAGATATTATTATTTATATGTTTGCATTAAATACCATGCTCACTATTCACTCATAGAACTGAAATAAATCTGAAATAAGTATCAAGAATAAATCCATACAATCCCCTAACAATAAGATGTATTTGTTTTGTTTTTCATTATTCTTATTGTTATCATTATTATTATTGTTAGTAGTAGTAGTAGTCGTATTGATAATAATAATAACAATAATCATAATTATTATTATGATTATTGTTATTATCATCATTGTTATCTATTTATTTGACTATTTATTTCGTATTTGACTGATATCAACTTTTACACACTGTAATCCTTTATTGTGTAGGAATGTCTGTCTGTTTACGTGTTAGAGACCCCCCCAAAAAGTGCCCGGATTAACATGTGCAGTCCCCTCGGGACGTGACAAGAACTAGCCAATCAAAGCACCGTAGGGCGGGACTTGGGGAAGATTACGCACGTGAAGTTCCATGCTGCATAAGAGTTGGAGGGACGAAACCATACGTGTAAAACTGGCGGGGGGGCGTTGCAAATAAAATACCGTAAAACAACAACAAACTCGCCACTATAATGTGATGATTATTAACCACATTATGTCAGAGTGTTTTGATACATTATTTTGTCTTTTGCCGCTTCTAAGCTGACAGACCGTTCTGAATGACACCTCGGGCGAGGTTTAAATAAAAGCTAAAAACTGTTACAAAGTTCCCTCTATTTGCTGTAGGTGTATACTATGTATGGTGTGTTTACAGACATGGAAATAGACACGTTTTTTCAGATGTATTTTTCATAGACCACACAGTCATTGGTGCTTTGGTACCCCGTGTTCTTTCTAAATGGTACGTCCGAACTCCGCAACCCCGCTCCCAGGAGAGGCGTCAAGTTGCCTCACTGTGTCTGCAACAGACCGGAAGTGTCGATATTTTTCCGTTCAGAAATTAAAGTACCCTACTGCATTGGTGGATTGTGGATAAATACTTAAGTGTATAAAGAAATACGTGTTAATATTGCCAAGACAGGAACATCGTATAACAAATATCGCACGAGAGTATTTAAATTGGATTAGCGTAATATCCAATCCAAAGGTTTTCTTTAAACAAATGTCTGCTTTGAAGAGACTGACTTGTGAATGAATAGACACTTCCAAGGATTTTTGACTTTTATGAATTTTAGTAAGTCGGTTTTATTATTGCTAGTCGGGGGCAGGCAGGCCATGCTGTTGCTCTGGGGCCCGTGGGGTTTGGGGGCCCATGCAAATGATTCAGATTGTCTCCTTGGAAATACAACTTTGTTCAAAGAGGTACTCACATTAAATGAAAAATGGTGCCATTTGCTATGGTCTGTATGCCCTCAAAAATACAAACTCATCTCTGTCATGATTTTCTTTTCTTGTCTTTTTGTTTCTTTTTTGTAAAATAGTTAGTATTGATAACAGAATTATATGCTTGTTATACGTGAACTAAAAAAAAACATGAATAAACAACACCTATTAAAAAACTATTTGATTAAATAAATAATTTCTTGTTTTCTTTAATATTTTTGTTATATACAGGTATGCAATGATGATTGTTCGGTAACATGTGTATTGCTTAATGTCAAGTCTCTATTTGATCATGTGATAAGACAATGCCATACAGTAGCTAGTTTAGGTGCAAAATCTGTCAAGACTGACAAGCTGAGTACATTTGCACATCCTGTGAGCAGTCATGCCTTTTTAACAGCAGATTCCTTTGGCTTTTTTTATAAACAGTTGCCAGTGGTGTGTGTGTGCACCTTATAACTAATAACTAGCATGCACCAGGGCCCGTCACAATAGCGTGCACTGGAGCCTGTCATAACCAGCATATGCCACTGACTTGTAGTATTTTACTTGTAAGTTTAGTACTTTTAGTATTTTACAAGTTGTTGTGGCTAAAAGTAGTCTTCTTGACTGACGCAGCTGTGATATCAACCTCACTGCACAACACACCACATTATCTTCAATCTTTCACACATCTACGACTCCATACATTTTTTTATTATTTCTTCTTTTGATGTCCATTCATAATGGAATTGTATTAAGAAATGCTTTCTCTTTGTCAGTATTGAGGATACTGCCGTTTTTATGCCTCTTGCTGGCGACAGCTGAGGCCGGAGGCATTATGTTTTTGGTTTGTCTGTCTGTCCACAACATCCATCTGTTTCTGAATGTGATATCCCAAGAGGGGAATTTCTTAAAATTTGGCACAAACATCCACTTCCACTCAATTGATCAGATTTTGGTGGTCAAAGATCATTGTGACCTTGCATCTTCTTGCATTCTTGTGAATGTAGTATCTCGAGAAGGCCATAAGGTAAACTTCCTCAAAGTTGGCCCAAAGTTCTAGCCTATTTGGACTAAAAGATGAACTGATCAGAATTTAGTAGTTAAAGGTCACTGTGATCTCAACTCAAGCCACTCTTGGCCATAACTCCAGAATTCATACACTAATTATAAAACAATGTCACACAAATGTCTAATAGGATAAAATGATGAAGTGATTGCATTTTATATCCAAAATGTCAAAGCTCAACTTTACCGTGACACCATAATGTCCTTTAAAAACACTTTTCTAGGCATTATGCAACACAATATCTCAGGAACAGAGGCCAGATACTGAATTGGTACGCTTATGGATGTCCATTTTGAAACTGTGCTGATTATAAAGATCTTCTGTCAGTTGTGATCCGTACTTTGTAGGCATGAAAGTCACAGGTTAAAGCACTGTGTGGTCAGCGTAACATACAGAGAAGACATTCAGCATTACGGGTTTTATTTTGAAAATCCTAACCGGAAATTATCTTGTATATTGTACCGATCTTTTCTCAACGTTCCCTCCGTTTACCCTCCTCCTTCTGTCTTTCGTTTACACTGATGAGCAAATTTCTATTTACTCCACTCGAACACAGATGTAGTTTACAATATGTGGACATTTTTCTATTTAATGTCTGAATCGTGACGGATTCTCGGGGACGTATGGATACAGTCGGTGGTGACAACTGGCGGAGACGCACGAGAAGCGCGCGAGCCGGCTCCAAACAACAAACTGGGGTACGAGCTGACGAGTCCAATGTACTGCGGTGTCTGAGCGTTGGAAACACGGAAGAAGGCCATGACATGGAGGAGGACACCGGCCTCTTCAAGCAGGACCAGTTGGAGCGCAGGGTCATGGCGCCCCGCTACAACCTGCTGCGTGAAGTGGGAAGGGGAACATATGGCGTGGTGTACGAAGCGGTGGCCCGGAGGTCTGGGGCGAAAGTTGCCGTGAAGAAACTGCGATGCGACGCACCGGAAAACGTGGAGCTCGCACTGCAGGAGTTCTGGGCGCTGGCCAGCCTGGAGAAACGGCATGAAAATGTGGTGCAGCTGGAAGAGTGTGTGCTGCAGCGGAACGGCATGGCTCAGAAAATGAGTCATGGGAACAAACGGTCCAAACAGTACCTGCGTTTGGTGGAGACTTCGCTGAAAGGTAAGGTTAGCTCTCCAACGTTAGCTATGTGAACCGAGTTAAGTATGTGCTGCTTTTGGTTTGAATTAACACCGCATCAAACACACCCCCTGATACTTCAGATACCAGCTATTTGGTGGCAATGGTGGTCTAACGATTTATCTTACGTAATGCTAAATTGTACGTTATTTTTGTATAGCTTCCTGGTTGAGACCATAATAAAAGGTTTGGCTAGCTCCTCAACATTAGCCGTGTAAACTGAGATAAGTACGTGCTGTTTTTGTTGTAAACCAGTGCTGAATGAAAAGCAACCCTCTACACTTAAAACACCAGCTATGTTGTAGTCATGGGTTTGGTGGGCATCTGATATATCCAATGCAATTATTAATTGCAAGATTATGTATATAGTTTCCTGGTGGAGGTAAGACTAGCTCTCCAACATTAGCTGTGTGAACTGAGTTAAGTAATAGCTGCGTTTTGGTTTAAATTACTGCCGAACAAAACAGTCCCTAACACTACAGAAACTAGCTGTTATATTGTAGCATCGAGTTTGGTGGTCACCCTGTTTGTCTAACGTAATATTAAACTGAAAGATAGTTATATGTCGTTTTGCCCTCATATCCTAAGCAGCATTATTGTTGTTGTCGCCATGATGATAGAAACTCGCTGGGGGATGGGTAGATTTTGCGAGGAAGCTCCCGAGGCTCAGACTTACTAAAATGGAGTCTGCTGTGTTGGCTGTATTCACAGCAGGAATTTGAAACGTTTCTTTGACAATCACTGCACTTTAGCCAAATCTGTCTCATCTACAAAGTTTTTGTCTCTTTTATAAAAGCCTGTCTTCATGTATCCTTGTGCTTATCATGTGCAGTTTTTGTGGTTTCTGTAATAAATCACTTTATGGTGTTGTGAAAGACATAATGATTTATCTTAACTATCACTCCAAACCACTAATGAGTGTCCAGCTTAGTGCAGTTAGACCTACTTTGTAGTACTGGCACTTCATCTGTTCACAGGTATTTGAAATATGCATCTCAATCAATTGCTTGTATTGAGTTGTGTTGGCATCAGAAGCAGAGTGCTTGAATAATGGATGCATTTTTTTACCTTTAACAGTCAGTCTGACTCATTGTTCTTGCATGCAAATTTAAAATGCATGCCAAAGCATGTTAGAGATGCTGTGAACTGGTTTCACAAAGTCTCAGTGTGTTGAAATTCAAATAAATACCACCCACAGAAAACTTTTTCAGGAAACACCCTGATAAAAAAAGACAGGACACATCCTGACAGACTAGAGTGTAGACACCTAGTTAGAGTGAACATTTACTCATTATTGGGAAATTGTAATTATTTCAGCCTTGTACCGAATGGTAACAGGTATTCACATATGATGGTATTCACAGATGATCATTCACATATGATTGATCCATATCCATAGTTGGTGGCTAGATGTATTATCTAATTAAAAATAATTGATTATTATTAATCTTTGTTAAAAAGAAATTTTTCCATACATGTGCAGCTGTCTGGAGTAGTGCATATCATTGCAGCACTCTGTACATTTACATGATATTAGTGAAAATCGATTTATTGTGTTGGGTCTGACAAAAACTGGACTTTTAAAATACATGTAAACATGTTAGTCCAACTGAAACCGTACTAAATTGAATTTGTCAAAGTCAGACTAACATACCCAGATAATGTGACTGGGAGTCAAATTACCCCTGCCCCTGTCAGTCAGTCAGACCCAAGCCTTGACCCACAAGTTGAATAGCATTGAATGCGTAACAGAAGAAGCTGGTAACAAACGGTGAAATCCACATCCAGATCTGTGCATTTTTGGGTGGATGAAATGTACAAAGCTGTAAACTTGTCTACCATGGTACCAGTTTTCCACTCGTTAACCATAGCTAAAGTGTTTGTTGATTGTTTGGTCTGTGACATGATATGTCAACCGGAAAAAGGTCCAATATTCTCAAGCTGAAAAGGGGCATATTGCCTCCTATCATGGTGGAGTCGGACATACTTGGGTCAATAAATCTATTCTCCTCCCATGCTTGTACACTGGGACAAGGACAGAGGTCCACTTAAATGGCCTAGTCGAGCTGTAACTGTAGTGCGACGTAACTGTTCATGTATATGTACTGACTGCGTAAATTACTAACGTCCATCCATTGCAGGTGAGAGAGTGCTGGGTCCTCCAGAGGAGCCTTGTTACCTCTGGTTTGTCATGGAATTCTGTGAAGGCGGTGACCTCAACCAATTCATCCTGTCTCGGCGGCCTGACCCGCGAACCAACAACAGCTTCATGCTCCAGTTGACCAGTGCCGTTGCTTTCCTACATGAAAACAACATTGTCCACAGAGACCTCAAACCTGACAACATACTCATCTCAGAGAAGTCAGGGACTCCAGTTCTAAAGGTGGCCGACTTCGGCCTGAGTAAAGTGTGCGCTGGTTTAGGAAACACCAGTGAGGGCAAAGAAGGTGAAGACAAGAACAAAAATGTTAATGTAAACAAGTATTGGCTGTCATCTGCATGCGGCTCAGACTTCTACATGGCTCCCGAGGTGTGGGAGGGCCACTACACAGCCAAGGCTGACATATTTGCCCTTGGCATCATCATCTGGGCCATGTTGGAGAGAATTACCTTCATCGATGCTGAGTCTAAACGGGAGCTCCTGGGTACGTATGTGAGGCAAGGAGTGGACATTGTGCCAGTGGGTGAGGCACTGCTAGAGAATCCAAAGATGGTACTGAACATCCCACAGAAACGCAGGTCATGCATGTCCGATGGAGTCAGGAAGCTGCTGCAGGACATGCTCGCCGTCAACCCTCAGGACCGGCCTGATGCTTTTGAGCTGCAGGCCAGAGTGGACCAGGTTATGTGTGCGACATGACCCTCAACCAGACTGTTTTACAGGTACTCATGCTTTTAACCTAATAATCACCCTATGACTAATCTCTGTTTTTAATGTGCTGTCTGCTGCGTTGTTTATGAATCGTTGCACCTCCAGTTTATTATGCAGTATTTGTATGTGGTTAAAGACATTTCCTTGTCACATGTAATATACCTTTGGATCACCTGTAGGGCTGTTGAGTTCCATGTAACATGTCAGCATGTACATGTTGATACATTATTGTGCTGCTGTTCCCACGTTTATAGTATTTTTTTTTTCTAGAGTTATTTCCTTAACATACTCTCTAGTGCAATGCACAGTGATTCCAACTTTGATCAAGAAAATGTCAGCTGTGTTTTACCTCTTTAGACAAGCATAGTGAAGTGGGTTAAACCTGTGTCTGTGGTTGATATGAATGGGTAAGCACATAATATCCAACCTGGTTCTGTAATTCTCTTCATGACTTGAACTGGACACTGGTCATTGTGTACCCCCAACAAGAGTCTATATCCCTTTTTAAATAGGAATCGTGCAAATTTGCAAGAAAGCCCAATCAGTCTTCGTTCAGCATTGGCAGTATATAAACAAAATCAGGGAGTGCAGCTAAATGCTGCCTGCCTTCTTCTGTTCATACAGAATGTTCCTTTTTCGGGGCAACGGGGGGCGTGAACAAGTAACAAAACGTGACAGTTAATGGCCTCTTCGTTTGCGAGGGCAAGGAGGGTGCGCAATTCCTTGTCTCCCCAATTGCTCATCTTCACAGTTTCTTTCAAGTTGGTGTCGACATTGTTTGTGTTTCCCTCTTGCTACTAGCTGCTCATTCAGCTGTTTCCTGTTTTTAAGTCCACCGCCAGTGGGTCGCACATGCAGCATCAACAGCTCTTCCCACAGGTCATCAACAGACCCTCCCATAGTGGAAGGGCACCTCGTCTTTTTAAACCAAAAAGGCTCTGCCGATATGTGTACCCCTACGCAGTGGAAAATTGGGCACCTCATATCAACTCGCCAATCCGGCTCTGTGTGTCTTAACACTTGCAGCTTGCCTACAAAACGGCCCAACATTCGCCGAAAATCTGGCAGTGTAAAAGGGGCTTAAGTTAAGGAAGGACATTTCATTTTATGTCATTGACATTTAAGCCAATTCATGGTTCCTGCGCGCAACAATCCGCGGGTCTTAATGTGACGTGAGTGCATCAAACTTTGTATCACTTCAGACACACTCTTCAGTCTAAGTTAGTCAGAACTGACAATCTAATGAACAAATTTCCATGAGCCAGTTTAATTATACTTAACTTACTTGATATCACTAAGACTCTTGACATCACTAAGTGTCTCATCAACATGGTTCTTACATCCAGTAGAAGAACCAGTACAGATTAGTGGTAGGATGCGAATAAAAAAAAAAAATCTAATTAATTAGAGGCTTTGTTTTTAATTAATCTCAATTAATTGCATTTTTATCAAATAGCAATATTTGACACAATAAGCAAAGTTTCTCAATTCAGATACATTTTGGTTGACGACTGAATCAATGAATAGACATATATGTGAAATTAAACAACAGAAATGTTTATTTTTCATTTTGCCAGGGAGTTTGTTAATTTGTCACATGTTGGCTCTGATCCCTGTCATCTGGTCTATTGTGGGCCAGAGTGTGGATACCTGACCTGAGCCTGACGGGACCCAGTGAAACTCAACGGGTCGGGCCGGGTTTGGATAACAAATCAGAACTTTTGCTCGGGTTCAGCCCGCTTGACATGCTGCTGTGTTGTGCTATGGCCTATTCAAGTGCTGGAATTTATTACTTGCGTGACAACGCCTGAACGCAACACAGGCTCCAAAGGAATGTGTGTGCTGTGCTGCGCTGCTGTGTGTGTGGCGTGTTTGACTGTGAGTGACATCAGCCTTTAGATGGTCATTTACACACTGACCATGTGTGATCACAGTAAATCGACAAGCTGTAACCATGGTAACAATAACTATTGTCAGGTAACAAACTGCGTCAGGCTCAGGTCGGATTCGGACTTAAAAATCAGAAAGGCTGTTGGGTTCTGGCCGGGCTTGGTTATAACTGTCTCTGACTTGGGTCGGGTTCCGTCAGGAAATGCGGCCCGAGCCACACTCTATCGTCGGCTGGCTACACCGTGTGTGCATCAGTGTTACCGGTGTGCCAGAAATTAGGGAACTGAGAAAGGTGCAATTAAATGCATTTTTTTTAACATATTATTTTTCCTGTAATTAATTAATCAAAACTAATGCGTTAAAGTCCCAGCCCTAGTACAGATATTTATATATGTAGATCCAGTGTGTGGGGCCACACTTCTGGTTATGCACTGAGCAAAGCCACATTCAGGAAACATCATGAATTACATGTTAGTTTGCCTCTGGTACTGGTTGAATTTCAGCGTTGTGTAGTTGCATGCAGTTCTCATAGAGTAACATGAGATTAACATCTGTAAAAATAAAAACTGTAATGAGTTTAAATGCTCCTCATGCATATTGTAATATTTGGTGTGTTCAGGCCTGTACTTTTATGGCTGTCAGTCAGTTGCAGAAAATGACATTTGTAGCATGAGGTGTTGAGACATGAAAGATTCTTGGATTGAATTTATATGTGCAAGTGAATTGTAAAGGGTGAGGTTGACAGTAGTGCATTGCCTAGAACACATGTTAAGTAACTTGAGTGAATGCCCTCAGTGTATGTGCTCTCCTACTGTCTTATGTAAGCAAAGCCCCAGCCGCCCCCTGGCCTAAGGGCTGCACATCCATCAGCACACAGATGACTGTGTTTTAAAGAGGATGAGTGAGCATTACTGGCTCCTCCTGTTGTTTTGTACACAGGTAGTTCATGTTATTACATGATGGTGAACTGCCTGTTCCTTAACTAAGCTATCGGAATTACTTTGTTTTGTGACAGACTGTTTACCATACCTTTTGCTTTTGTTTATTCTTACATTGTGTGCCTTGCTCTCATAGGGGGATGGGTAGGAGTGCATATGTGAGCAGGGTGGGGGTAGGAGCTGTAAACACCCCAGCTGACCTGCTTTGCCTTCTGCCTGTCAGTCTGCTGACCGTTACTTTAGCCAGTTGTAATGACAAACATTGTTCGCAGTAAATCAATCAGCAAAAGTTTATTAAAGGTAAACTATGCAAGAATTGTTGGTAACTGTTTATAAACACAACATTTAAACTTGGTCACTCCTCCTTTGACTCCATTTGTGCACACTGCAAACTACTGTACTATTGTAGGAATGTGTGATGGAGAAGCCAGTACTTTAGCAAGATAACTAAGCTATACCATGATATAGAAGACAACACAACTTGGACTCTATTCCAGTTCTCATTGATGGAGGTGAGCGGTCAAGCTCAAGAGGGCTTCAGCAGTTTCAGACCAACAGTCAGATGCTGTTTCCTGCGTTTTCCATAGAGAGAAGTTACTTAATTCTTGTTTCAACTTATGAGTAAATTTGTCCCATCAGCTGAGTACGAAAGTACTTCACACTTTTCAAACAGCTCTTGGGTCCTGCCTTGGCCAGTAATCCTTTAAAATCAGTACCCTCCACAACTACACAAGGCAGGATATCAGTGCCAAACAGTTCCATAATCAACCTGTCCAGCTCTTTTGATCTTGGGTCACATGGGGTCCACTTTGTGGTCTAATTGAATACTTGGTTTACAGTGGGCTGTGTTGTTGGAAGATGGAGCTCTGTCCTCTTTAGGCTTTTTTGCTATATCATGTTCCTCATGATAGGCTTCTTTGTGTTTTAGAATGTGATTGTATATTTCACTTTGTGGCTGCTTGATTCCCAACTGACACAGTTTGCACAGATATTACAGATTACTTTACCAGATATGTAATTCTTGGTGATGTAGTCCAACATCCTGCTTCTTCCAAAAAAAATTAGAACCAAAAAAAAGTGTGAGACATGAATTATTTATTTGACCTGGAACCAAACTACTTTGCATTGCATGATCTATTATATATCCTATTCTAATCAGTTCATCTTTTGTAATGTAACAAATGAAAATGATAAGCATGAGTGGTATGATGTCAATACAAGAGAGATAAGTGTGGGGAAATTGTCTGCTTAGTTTCCAGCAATGTGTTTCACACACTGGGTAATAATGTAGCAACCCTCAACAGACTCAAACCACCAGAATGACAAGGAAGAGGTGCTCTGATGCTGCTTAGCTTTCTGGCTAGCTACCTCAGTATCACTAAAACAGCAAACAGATGTGATAAGCATAAATGTCATAAATGTCAACAGCGACAGAATTGTACAAGTTATATGAAAAAGTGAAAATGATAAGGTCATTGTTTATTAACATTCAGCTATGTATTTTCTAAATTAGTTAGCAACTTATTGTGAAGACACCGCTTTACTCCACTCCACCGTCTTATGAGCTGTAATGCGTACTCTGCTGGAGCTAAGATTAATGTAGCAGTGGCCTACATTTGACATTATGCCCATTATTCCAAGTGCTGGACTGACTGAGTGGTTGAAGTTCGCTTTTATGTGTTCCAGACTGTAAATTTGACCCCTCAGCTATATATATATATTTTTAACACTATGGTTAAAAAATGCACACTCAGAATTAAATGACATGATGAGGTCAGTATCTCTAAAAGTTGACTCTGCATGTAGCCAAATTAGAGCATGCTTTGCTGGACTAACTATGTAATATCAGCATGTTTTTCAATATATCATCTGTATATATGTGAATACATGTATATTAGCTCCGTCAAAGTTAACGTGTTAATCTCCGTGATTAATGTCAATGCAATTAATGCATTAAAGAAAATTAATGCAACTAACACAGGTGCTCCAACATTATGTTCCATGCACTTTTAGCGGAGTTGGCCAGGGTAGCAAAATAAACTAGAACATCTAAAACACACGTTGGTGTCAGTCCTGACATTATAACATGACGGGAATGTGACAAAGAAATGCTTCAGAAAGTACTGACATTTTTAGGACAACAAAACTGGTATGATCCTTTTCTCTCTCTCTCTCTCTCTCTTACTTGCTCACACACGCTCACTCTCCCTTTGTCCCTCCTCTTTCTTTAAATGAGCACTGCCCCTCTGTCTCTCTCTATCGTCTTCATATACATGGAATATTTAGGAACTTGTTACACTTTTTATAGCCTTTAGCCTGACAACAAGCAGGCAATGTTCAAGCTAAACAGTAATGATCTAAAAGTAACAAAATTAGTCCGCTAAAAGTTCCATCCATTTTCAGATATGTAGTGATCTAAACAGTATGGTGTTAAAATGACAAAAAAAAAATTGCTTCAAGCAGGATTAATACTAACGTTTTTTGGACCCATATATAAGCACCAAATTTTGAATATATATATATATATAGCTTAGTACATGTAGAAGACATCTGGATATCGGGACATCACGGATTGGCATTCTGATGACCTGTGGTGGCAAAATGGTTTCTGTCTGATCAATAAACAACTTAAAGAAAAGTCTTCACACGTCAGCTGTCTTTCTTGAGTTTTAATAAGCATTCGAATGGAATCACACACATATACAACTGCATGAACAGTTAGTCAGTAAATGAGTGAAGATGTCCTTTACTCTGCCAGTCTTACAGCTTTTCAAAAACATACACCAATAGTCAAAATATATGGTACACAGATGGTGGTGACACTACAGAGAAGCAACGATGTGCATGGCTTACGAGGACCCTCTAAGTTATGAGGCCCTTCTCATGACCTTCAACCCATCTTTCCTTAGGTAGCTGCCACCACTGCCATGTTGTTGTCAAAGTTCACACATTATACCATAAGTTTACCAGACATACTCATATTTGTAAACAACAAGGTTATACCACATGTAAAACACATTACAGGTTGAACATCAGTATGTATCAGAA
>JAPZEB010000012.1:36590497-36609541 GCA_029783705.1 Chaetodon striatus | reverse complement strand
CAATCACAAGAGACAGAAGAATGAAGTAAAGATAATATTTAATACAGAATATGAGTGTACAGATTAACAGATGATTAGAGCTGATGAAGAGAGAAGTCTTTGGCGCTTGGACGCCAGAGGGAGATGTTTTGTGATCAAGGGACATCTGAGCGGCAGCAGGATAAATCTCCCCATGGAGTCCAGACTTGGTGGTGGTGGTGGATGCTGACTCTGAGGATGAGGCTGATGAATCCCTAAAGACTGGGTGGTGATGGGGAGCTGAAGGGTACACACTGTCAGCAAGAAAGAACACACCAGAAAAAGGACCATATATAAAATGAGGAGCAGTGAGATGATAGGCTGACAGAGAAGGTGTACCGCTGTGCTATTCGTTGATTGTGAATCAGCTGATGACTCAAGTGACCTACCCAGACAATGACACCCACAGACAGTGAGTGAGCACACATGCAAGGAGTGAATAGCAGGATGAAAAAAAAACTTACAGCCTGAGCATGAAAAGTATTGTCTCCCTGACTGAACTTTAGCTCGCCTTAAAGTGTAGGACTTTTGACTTGTCAGTCTTGACTTGGGACTTGAGTGCAAAGATTTACTTGTGACTTGAAAAGCAATGACTTGGTACCACGTCTGGTACTCCATTAAAGTATTGGGTCAAGACAATTGTCTCAGTGGAAATTTTGAAAGGAAGAGATGATGTTAATGTTAGTGTTTAAGTCAGCCAAAGAAACAGGTCAAAAACGTGGTAAAAAGCCCCCAGGTCTCTTCTTTAAAAGGAAAACTGACACTGTGCCTATAATAGCATTCAACTTAGCTGTATTTTATCAGCCACCCCAAAACCTGTTAGCTAACTAGGCCCTTTTCAGCAGCATACAGTAGGTACAGACCATCCAGGGTGGCCGTGGAAAACTTTTGCCGCAGAAATGTGGAGATAGGCCTGTGAGCTTTTATTCTCCTACAGTAACTATTTACTTTGCAGTCCACCGCCTGTGACATCACAACCTAGACTATATACATGAATGGAGGTAGGCAGCTTTAATAAACACATCCACAGTCTTGTCCAGAGGAGAAGAAGAAGAGGAAGAAGAGAGAGAGAGAGACTAAAGAAGGAGCACAGAAGCCAGAGGTGAGGAATATGGAGAGAAGAAACACTCAGCTGCTTTGCTCTTTGCTGTTGTGTATCATCACTCAGGTGAGTCCTGCCTAAATGACACACACATACTTATATCCTCTCTGTAAAATGATAGGTCATGTCGTTAGCCACAAAAACAGTCCCTCTGTCAGTTTGTCACTGTTTGCCTCAGTGATTGTCACACGTGTGTGTGTGTGTGATGTGTGACTGCTTGCTTCCGTGTTATCGTATTATCATGATATCATGATGTTGGTTGGGCAGGGGGTGTCCCTGTTGTTTTCATTATCACATGGATTACGATTATTTGAGGCAGCAATGCAAAACTAAGGACTGCCATTAATCATCATACTGAGGGGAATCACAACAGTTACAAGGGGAATTTTTACTGTCTTTCCTCAAAACCACTGGCCTCTGATAAACATGTACATAATGTTTTGTTATTGTTGTTTATTTCTGCACATAATGAGTTATGTGAAAGTAAGTAGTAGTAGGCATATATTATTTTTTAATTGATATTTGGCTTTTTGTTTCGTAAAACTGTGTTACCAGAAGATGTTTCCTTACATTTTTGATGCCGGTGTGATGATCTAATGTTAATCAACCAATAGTCACAGGCCTTTACTCTGTTGGTCTTAAAATCAGTCAAACGGTTTATCAAGTACTGTTGTTCCACCGCAATAAATCCAGTAAAGCAGACCAATCTGTAGTCCTTTTGAAAGGTAAATTGTGGATACTGTTTCGATCAAGGCTGTAGCCAAAAAAGTTTACATCGGTGTGGACCAAATCTTCTGGGGGGGTGGGGGATCTGGTTGATACAGTACTGGTGTTAACATTACCTTTTTATGCTTATCCTGATTGAAGTGACGTGTTGTTATTGCTATGATGTTACAATAATAAGTTTCCCATCCAAAGCTGATGGAAACATTAACGGATCCTGATGTTACAAAAACCTAGCTAGCTGAATATGTTTGTAATGTATGGGCTGTTTGATAGCTAACACACAGAGTGTATGCTAGCTAGTGTTGTAGTGGAATTTAGCGTTACATTGTGAGAAGATAACCATTCATAACATTTTCATAATGCTTTACAAAAACTATCACAATCACCAGTGATTTAGCCGACGTAACATTCAAATTACTGTACACACTAATTTTCCACTTTTTAATATATTTAGAAGCAATGAAATAAAGAGACATTACAGTGTTTGACATTGATTGTAGCAACCTACAGCAGTAGAGCAAGGCTTCTTGGGTATGACAACACCTCTGGAACAGACCACAAGCAGAACTGTAGTAATACTAGAACTAGTAATAATAATAATGACAATTTGTTTATTTATGATTATGATTACATTTGCTTGTGATTATTTTAGACAGTGATGCATGGTTGCCTGCCATGGCAAAGCATTTTTTATTTATTTATTTCATCAATATATTAGGAGGGACGTTTTTAGCATATTTGAATACAGTGCAGCAGATATTGAAAGTATGCCATTTGCATACTGAGTCTTGGAATGTCCCCCAGAGATGTTGACAGTAAACTGAAGGTTTATTTTACTACCATAAAACATCTCCACTGTACATCCAACCAACCTCACAACCCCACAATGAAAAACTGCTGTCAGGTAAAGACTTGGGTGAGGACGATAAGCATGCAGATGAGCTTCACTGAGTTGGTTTCTGACAGTTTGTGCCTTGGTTGTGCAAACCAATTGTTGCATCAGTTGTGCAGATGACTGGATATGCGGTCCTGAGCTGGTGTGGCTACATGTTGTCTGCAGTCATGAGGTCGATTGGATGTACTGCCAAATTAATAAAAACAACATTGGAAATGTAGTGAAATGAACATTCAGTTCACGGGCAACAGCTCTGGTGGACATTACTGCCCCAGCATGCCAATGGCATGCTCCCTCAAACTTGGGACATCTCTAGCATTGTGTCGTGTGATGTACTTGCAGATTTTAGGTCCTTTACTGGATCATCCCAAGGCACATCTGTGTAGTAATGATGGTATGATTTCAGTGTCACTTGACACCAGAAGCCACCTTTCGCAGTGGTATGATACGCCGTTGGACAACGTCAATTTGTAACATGGCCGGACATAACTGTTCACAGTGTTATGTTAGGCCGCTGTTTGGTCAGGCGGCACCTGTCGATGCAGTACGAGTCGCTGCTGCATGGTGTCAGGTTGAATCACTGCTGGTAATGACGTGATATAAGGAGCTGGAAAGTCCCTATAGGGCGGATGGGTGGGGTTGTGGATGGGACCAACAAATCCTGGATGTTCACCCAAGAGCTTGGTGTTTGCTGCCGGTATGAATGTAGAGCCAAACCATGATGTTTTTTCTAAATCTAACTATGTGCTTTTGTTGACAATCCAGCATTGGTTGTAGCATCCTGGAATGTCAAAAGCAGCCACAAGAGGATACCTAGTGCGGAATCTGTAGACGTGAAAAGCCACTGACAAAGCAACAGTATGTGGCCAGTTAGCGTGAGAATGTTTGGATATGCCACACCTGTCATGTGGATGGATTATCTTAGAAAAGGAGAAGTGTTCACTGAATATGTTAGAATTACTGCCTTGATTGTGAAGTCAGAATCGTTTCTGTGATGTTTCATTCGTTTCATGATAATGGTTGATAAGTAAAAGCTCCCTCTTCATTAAAAGGTAAGCAGAAGGGGCGTCCAGTAGCTCAACTGTTAGAGTGGGCGTCCCATGTACAAAGGCTAGGTCTTTGCTGCAGGGGCCACAGGTTCAATTCCAACCTGCAGCCCTTTGCTGCGTATCATCCCTCCTCTCTCCCCCTTTCACAGTAAAGCTGTACAATTAAATTAAGGCTAAGGATGAAAAAAAAAAGGCTAAGGATGAAAAAAAAGAAAAAAATGTCTAAAAAAAATGTGAACGGAAGCTTATGTTATCAGCTTGGAAAAGACAGCACCAATGATCATGGGGACTGTTTGATTATGCCTGGCACCATTTGTCAGAGGAAACTGACATACTGGAAATATCTGATTGTCATCATGATACCATTATCTTAAAGTACCACCCAGTGGTTAACATGGGTCTGTCCCTTGAAAACATTCTGGGACCTGGCTCTGACACATGCCAGCCTTGAAGTGCTGCATCGTGAGCAACATGTGCAAAAACTCTGAAAGTGAACGCTGGCTGAAGCCACACTGGAAAATGTTGTACAACAGCTTTTTGTTCCATTCCAATCACACATTAGTCAAAGCACCAGTAAGTATGGGTGGATATGAATTTGTTTGGACCTAAACCTGGCAGCACAGTGGTGCTGTGGTTAGTATTAGCCCCTTTTACACTGCCAGATTTTCAGTGAATGTTGGGCCATTTTGCAGGCAAGCTGTTAGCATTTAGACACACAGCCGGATTGGCGACCTACAACTGTCTTGCCCGATTTTCCACCGAGTAGGGGTAAACATATTGGCGAAACCTTTTTGGTTTAAAAAGAACAAGGCACTCTTCCACCACGGGAGGGGCTTTTGATGACTTGTGGGAGGGGCTGTTGATTACGTCACACGTGCGACCCACTGGTGGTGGACTATCAGGAAACAGCTGATAGCAGGAATGAGCAGCTAGTAGCAAGAGGGAAACCCAAACCTGAAAGACACTGTAAAGATGAGCAACTGGGGAGACAAGGAATTGTGTGCCCTCTTTGCCCTAGCAAACAAAGAGGCCATTAACCGCCAGATGACGGGAACGATGAAGGACGGGCCAACTTATGAGAGAATCGCTGAAGGACTGACCAGCCGTGGCTTCCCTTCCACATCACTGTTTATGTCACATGCTGAGCTACACGTTTTGTTACTTCGTACGCCCCCCCATTGCCCTGAAAAAGGCACATACTGTATAAACGAAAGCAGGCATTTTGCTGCACACCCTGATTTTGTTTTTGTACTGCCAATGCTGAACGAAGACTGATTGGGCTTTCCTGCAAATTTGCACTATTCCTATTTAAAAAGGGCTATTGTCACCTCACAGCAAGAGGGTTCCTGCCTTGAACCCACGGTGGGGGGTTTGAACCCCGGGGTGCAGCGTGGGTTTTCTCCGGCTTCCTCCCACAGTCCAAAGATATGCAGGTTAGGTTAATTGGTGACTCTAAATTGTCTGAAGGTGTGAATGTGAGCATGAATGGCTGTCTGTCTCTGTGTCAGTCCTGTGAGAGTTTGGCGACCTGTCCAGGTTGAACCCGCCTCCTACCCAATGTCAGCTGGGATAGGCTCCAGCCTCCTGCAACCTCTAATGTGACAAGCAGTTACAGAAAATGAAAAATGAATGATTAACCTAAACCTTAAACAACCTACACTACTGTTACATGTATCAACCTGTGTGTAGAGCTGCACAGTAATACAGTTGACTCACACTGACTTCAACAGAAGATTATGGCATTACAGCATGCAGACTTACACTCAACTACTAAAGATATACCCCTGAAAAGTGCATTTCTTAAATCAGTTATACCCACTTCTTTTCAGTTGTGGTAACAACATGTGATTACCACCGTGTGTCTGTCATGTGACATCTTTACCTGATATGAACCAACTTTGCCTAATATACAGGGCCTCTTCCTGTGTGTTCTGTTTTCTTTGTGGTGAAAGTAAAACTTGCTGCTGCACCACAGCATGCTCAACACATTGTACAAACAGCAGGAAGCCAGGTTCAGGAGTGTTAAAGGGATAGTGCAGTGTTTTTGAAGTAAGTTACTTATCGATAGACAGTATATCACATGCAGTAGATGTCATTTAGCATGGCCCCAGTTTGTAAAAAAAGATTGGAGTCCAACATGGAAGCTAAACAATGTACTGCTGTGGAGAGGTAAGCAACAAAACATATTTTAGCTACCTAAAAAAATCAATATCAAAAAATCAATATCGGTGTTCATTATATTGAGAGTATTTTTACTACTTTACCTCTACATCTGAAAGTGTCTTGAAAAGGGTTGTATCGCTTTCTTCAAAGCCAGACTCCATTGAGAAAAACAGTGATTTAACATTGCTGACAGTGACAGTGACATGTGTGGATTACAGTTACATAATATGTGATGGTGCCAAATCACCTAAAGCACTATCAGCACTAAACAAGTATTTTAATACCAGCTGAGCCACATTTTAGCCTCTTGAACAGAGGGAAACGACAAGCTCCTGAGCGACAGCATAAACAACAGCTGTATCTTGTAACTCTCACTTTAGGTGTGGTGCCAACTGTGTACTGGGCCATGTCAGTGCCCGCCCACCGTGCTGCGCTGCCCTGTTGGCGTTCCTCTGATGTTTGACAGCTGTGGGTGCTGCCAGGTGTGCGCTAGGCAGGAGGGTGAGGCCTGCACCGACCGGCTTCCCTGTGACACCCACCGAGGGCTGCAGTGTGATTACAGCGCCAGCTTCCCTGGAGGACCAGGACAGTGTGTTGGTGCGAAAAGAAGACAGTAAAGCTGAAACAGATTTCTTTGGATTAGAGTTGCAAATACCACAGATACTGACAAAACAGCAACTGTTTTGCCACTACTCTATTACTACATTCATCATCATAACGACTAAAGCAAATGTTTCTACCTCTTATGTGTTATCATGAATTGTTTAAATCGATCAATCAATCAATCAATCAATCAATCAATCAATCAATCACTTTTATTTATAAAGCCCAATATCACAAATCACAATTTGTCTCAGAGGGCTTTACAGCATATGACATCCCCCTGTCCTTTGGACCCTCACAGAGTGTTTAAAGGAATACTTCACCACAAAATAATTGTTAATATATCAATTACTCAGCTATGTTAGGTTGAATTTGTGAAGAAAACGTTTTTCTCACATGCCTCCACAGTCAACGTATTCTCATAGAATAGTTTGTATGATATCCTACAAGTCCACGAATGACTTACATCCTTATCATATACTTATGTAATTAACATTAAGTTAAGGAGATTAGGTTTTGAAAAAGAAACATTTTAAGGACGTACCTTAAAATGACTTTAAGTTCACCCAAAGTACATGTTTCCATACACGACTCCAGAGGAAAGTCTGGGTTTTTGTGACCAACCCACCACCCCAACCTGCGTCCTTACAACACCACTTACAATCACTGTCTTGTTTAGTGCCGTCAGCATTTTGGTCATATGATCGCAGCCTTTTAAAATACGTGGGATAGGTACAAATTTGGGTGCATTACTTTCGAAGGAAAACAAACAAGAGTTTGTGAGAACAGCCTATTACAGTGAACAAAGAATCCAAAAATAGAGAAAATTATTTAACATCTGCAAAAAACTGTGGCAAAACATCAATTTACAATTTAAAATTCTTCCACATACAGTCTAACACATAGACGAGTAGTATGCCTGGTGCCATGTTCTCACTCCCATTTTGTAAAATACAGCAGCTTGGTCAGTGGCCGTATACTTAAACTATGACGCTGTACTTACCCCCCAAGCATCGGTTTTGGACACGTCAGTTTCCATGATGATTTTCGCTGGTTACATGCTACAGTGTCCTTCAAAATAAACTTCCAGCTTCACAGGAAACATAGGTTTCATCACCAAAACTATTTTAGGGTTAGGCAACAAAGGTACTTGGTTAAAAAAAATGGTCATGGTTTGGGTTTAAATAAATATGTTTGTTACAGTAACTTAATGAGTCACTTGATGCCAATAATGATGGTGTGCGGTTAAAAAAAAAACTGAAGTCGGCTTTTGGTTCCATACGTGTTTTGGACGTTGAACAGGTGTTTGAACAACCAGTTCTCATTCCAAAGTCGTCAAATACTGCCGCTTTGTCAGTGATTTCAGCATCAGACACCAACACCAAAAGCCGCCTTTTACAGCAGCAGCAGATACGCAGATTACGGCAGATACGCTGCTGGGTGGTGTCAGTTTGTGTACAAGGCCAGACAGCACCTTTCGCTGTGTTATGATAAACTGCTGGTTGGTTGGACAGCACCTGTTGCAGCAGTATGTTGAGCTGCTTGATGACGTCAGTTCATAACGCTGACGGTAATGACAAATATAAGAAGCTGGAAAGTTCCCATAGGGCAGGAGGGAGGGGAGGTGGATGGGCCCAACAAGCCCGGGACTTTCACCTGGGAACCTGGTGGGCATGCTAGAAAGACATTTTTTTAACAGACTCAGCATAACACAGGATGAATAATTGATATACAAATGGTCATTTTGTAGGTGAAGTATTCCTTTAAGTCATTCATTCAAAAGTTTCAAACATTTGATGGTTCAGTGTTCTTAAATTTTAGAGAGTAACTTAAATGTCTTTGAATAATGTCATGATTATATGTGACACGCTAGTAGTATGTGTCAACGCAAGTACTATTACAGTATTATGAAGTACTGATAATATACTAACATAAAGTAGTATGTATGTGCTGTATGCCACCAATATTTCTACTGCTGCTGCAACTACTATCACTGATAGCACTGACTACTAGGCAACCACTAAAGCTACCAGTTATCACTGTCCTTCATCATGATAGGAATAAGACGCACATCCATTCTAGTCTACTTTATGCAATCAGTTCCCTTCCACCCTGTTCAGATTACTGAGCAGGTTACTTTTTTTTCTGCTATCCGTTATTTAATAAAAAAGACCAGTGACTCAATTTCCCCACTAAACTGCTGCATATACCTAAGAATTTTGTGCTAAAGCTCTTGCAGTAATGACTGAGTAACAACCTGTTTCCTGCAGGTTATTTGTCTGCACATGTTGCACATAACTCACCTCATTCTTGGCACAGAAGTGATGTAGAAAGCCTTGTACTTTTCCCCACATATCACATAACCTCCTCTTCCCCTCCCTTTTCTGTGATCAGGTCGGAACGAGCTGGGCTGTGAGATAAATGGTAGGAGGCTGGAGGAGGGACAAGTATTTCAACCTTCCTGTGCCCAGCTCTGCCACTGCCTGGGGGGAGGCGTGACATGTGTGCCCCTTTGCAGCGATGATCTGCAGAGGCCCACTGATATGTGCCACAGCCCTCAGCTGGTGCGACTGCCAGGGCGCTGCTGCAAAGAGTGGGTGTGTGATGGCCTTGATAACAGCATTTCCTCAAATCCATCAACAGGTAATGGGGTTGATGATCAACAAGACCAAACAAAGATGGCTTGAAACACATATCAGTAGTGATTACGTAGATTATCAGAATATTAACCACAGCAAGAAGTTAAAGCTGGGGTAGGCAGTTTAATTTTGGCATCAGTTGGCAAAAGTCCCATAATAAACTTTGACCATATTGTTATTCAAGTGAACTAAGAGAAAACTAGATTCCTCTTGGCTCTGTTTTCAGGCTTTAGAAAATCTAGAAGGGAGCCTTTGGACAATCACAGGTCATTTAAGAGAGATGGCATTCCTATTGGCAGTTCTACAAATGCAGATGTGTGTGTGTGCGTCCTTTCAGACGATGATGCCTGATTCAGTGAGGGAGAATCCTGTCAGCATTGGCAAGAATTGCCTACACTGCAAAGCAACTCACAAAATGCAGATGGACTTAATAAAAAGAGAGTCTAAAACATAGTCTGACAATAAACAAAACAATATTTGCAAAGTGTTTCAGAGATGTAGAGAAAATGTTGCAACAGTTTTGCCTTCTGCTAACCAGAGCCAAAGCCTTACAGCTGCAGCTCCAGCTTCAGGTTTATGTAGCTAATGTTAGCAAATCACAGTGTGTCATCCCCCTCACTCCTCACTGCTACTACACACCAACTTGCTAGAAAGAATGCAGGCAGCAGCTCCGGCAACAGAGCAGCAGTAACCTGCATCCAGCCAGCACAAACAGCACAGGGGACTGGACAGCCCAGACTATCTGCGAAATCAGCTAACTTTCTGTAGCTGCTGTTACACAAATTAGACCCACTGTGTCATCCGGTGCTGAGGGGTTTGTGCTGGCTAAAATCAAGCCACTCATCTGCCAATTAAAGCTGCTGCCTGCTCTCCTCCCAGGGAAGCAGTCCACAGTGGAGGGGAGTGAGGCGCAAGGATGATGGGGTGGCTAGCTACCTAATTGTTGTTTTATTTGTGGTCTGATAAACAGATAGAGACAATGGGGCAAGAAGGGGCTGAGTGAATGAGCTGTGTACAACTCTACAACAAAATAAGATTAAATAAATCACTGTTTGAGAGACAATGGGTTACTGTATGAAGCCCGTGGTCATCTGGTGGGGGCAGGGCCTAGGACAGAGAGGGGAGAGCAGGATTAGGGTGCATTTTCAAAATGTGCCTTTTTTTGCCTTTGCCAGATCCCTGCCTATCCCATCAGATTGATTTAAAGAGTTAAAGACTGCAGAGGCACATTGCTACCATCTAATACACTGAAGCATTTAGATGATTTTCAGCTATTTTCTGTGAGGCATTTAAAACTGCTTTTAAAGTCAGTCAGCAGGTGTTTGGACACATGAGCTCACAGTCATTCACCAGAATGGTTCAGGGCGCTTTTGGGTTGTAAGGAAATAAACAGATTTCAATTCAGAAGAGGTGTCAGGACGATCAAACGTCTGTGTGAAACATCTGTGAGCACTATTCTTAGCAAACTGACCCCGCCTGAACAGCAGTTTACAACATTTCAGACTGCATTTGTGCTGAATTTTCTGACTCTTGAGCTCTCATCAAAGCTGTCCACTTCAAACAGCTTTCAGCTTGATGCATGCAGCAAATATTTTCCTCTTCTCTGTTTCTTTCCAGCAGAGCAGGCGCGCCAGGACAACGGGGGTGGGCTGCCCGGCCCGTCATTTGGCTCTGTCTCCAACTGTATTGAGAAGACCTCAGACTGGAGCCCCTGCTCCCACAGCTGTGGCCCAGGTGTCTCCACCCGCACCACAAATAGGAACTGGGCTTGTCGCTTGCAGACTGAGACCAGACTGTGCCAAGTCAGCCCATGCCAGAATCTGCTGCCAGGGCTCCGAAGGCTGCAGCCGGTCAGTACATAATAACACACATTAACCAGTTCCAGTCATCAAACACTTGTTAATACCTTACAAAGTAAAGTTAAATCCAATGACGAATTTACAAATGCTTTTGGTGATGTACTGCTTTTCTGAGCTGACTCTGTGCACCATTTTGACATCAACATGATTTTGTCTTGAACTATATGAGACTCAAAAATATCATATAAATGTAAACATTACAAAAGTAATGATCATCTGAAAATACAATAAAATACTGTGCAAAAAGAAGCATAACTAGAGAAATAATTCAATAACTTATGTCACTATTATAAAAATGTATTTCCTCATTAGTATTTTTGAGTTTTTAATTTTAATTCATGTCCTTTCTGTGTTTAAAACGTCTTTTTCTTTATTTATTCCATGGTGGCATTTTTCCCAGAGTACTGTATGGCACACAGTACTGCATGACTTACAATGCAGCTCTCGACTGATGTATTTCTCCCAGAGAGTCCACAGTACTTTTTGGTCCAAAAATATGTTTTGTTTGGTTTGCAGACTAAGGCCAGTCAAGCCAGCTATCACTGTAGCCCTTTTACACAGAGATAGCGCTCTGCAACAAGGTCCCTTCTTTATGCCGCCTTTGCATTTTTACACAGAACCAAAGAACAGCAGCGTGATGCCACTAATGTGTGTGATTTCAGACAGCATGTCGGCATCACCAAATCAAAGGAGGTGTGACATGTTACACAACAGAGTTGGCCTCTAGTGTCAGCAGCACTTTCTAAACTTTAACCATGGCATAATATGACAACAACACTCATTTACTGCCCCTGGTCAGAGGAAAAGGAGCTCCCGGACCTCATTGTTTTCCCAATTTGCATACATTTTCAGCCACTATTCTTTGTCTGAGTTGCCATCTGCTACCAGCTACTTTTTAAATCTCCCGCGGTGAGTCTTACACATAACACGTCGTCAAAACGTCACACTTGACACATTGATTTTTATGTCATGCATTAATCCAGATTTATATTAATTTCTAAATTACATCTAGACGTATAGCAGGAAAAGCACAGGTAGAGGTTTTACCCATAGATTGTATAAAAATAAGAGACACAGCCATCGTGACTTTCACCCATTTGGATGTGAACACTAGTTTTGAAACCTCAAGTTCGGTATTTAAACTGTCATCATCTTGAATTTTTGGAGCCAGAGGTGACTATATTTGGACGGGAGGGTGGAGCTGTGGATGAGTCATAGACTGTAACAACACCTCACAGATAACCTGTCACTCAAGGAAGCCACATCCTTATATGTATTTATAAGCCTTAATAAAATGTTAATGGGTGGGTCATAAAGTCATTCAACCCTGTTCAGATGTCATGAATTTTGAAAGTAGCTGTAAAGACCAAAACTGTTTTTGTACCAGGCTGTAAAGTTGGGCATTTTAACATGGTGGTCTATGGGTATTGACTCTGTTTTGGAGCCAGCCTCAAGTGGCCATTAGAAGAACTGTAGTTTTTGGCATCTTCCTGTGTGTAGGATTTAGGGGGATATATTTGCAGAAATTGAATATAATATAATGTTTTCGGTAGTGTATAATGACCTAAAAATAGGAATTGTTGTATTGCTCCTTACCTTAGAACGAGCACAGCGAGCATGTTGCACCATTAGGTTTCTACAGTAGCCCAGAACAGACAAACCAAACACTGGCTCCACATCGGGCCATTCATTTTTTTTGCATCAACTACTGTAGTGTTTCTAGTAGTTTTAATCACCTGGTCCATTTGTTTTGGAGAGGAAGATACCTCTGTGGATAATTCGGCGTCCAGCGAAAACCTCCTGAATGACCTGATCTTATGTTGTTGAATATAAATGTGAGCACATATTAGCATGTGTTGGACTAGCTGCCTGCAGCAACATGCCAAGCAGCATCGGAAAGACATAGATTTGTAACTGCGTTATTCTGTGTTTTTACCAGTTTAAACCACCAGGTCTGTTTGTTTTGGAAAGAAGGAGACCTTTACGTGTAATTTGGCTCACGGTAAAAACCTCTTGAACAATGAACACTGAAGGAATTCTAACTGGGAGACATTTTAGCTGGTTGCAATTCACCACTAGACAGCACCAAGTTCCCCTAAATCTTACACACTTTACCTTTCAGTTAATTTTTCAGTTGCAGAGGTTGCTGCTCGGTGATACCACTGATCACTAATGGCTCTCTTCCATTCAAGTATTACTCAGCATACACAACACTAGGGCACTGGAACTATAATTGCTACACTGTTCTTAATCATACTGGTGTTTCATAAACTGCCATAACATGTATCGCTGCATTCCAGGCTTGGCTCACTAACATGGCTCAGTGGAACACTCCAGTGTAATGTAGCAATCATTAATGTCACTAAATACAAGTCAAGTCAATCGGCAGTGTATCTTAATACTAAATCTATGCCATTAAAAAAAAAAAAAAAAACAGTCTCAACAGTCTCTTGTTTTATCTTAAAGGGATAGTTCACCCCAAAATCAAAAATACATATTTTTCCTCTTGGCTGTAGTGCTGTTACCAATATAGAAAGTTTTTCTGTGAGATACCAAGTGTTGAAGATATTGGCTGTAGAGACGACTGCCCTCTCTCCACTATCATGGAACTACTGTAGATGGCACTTGGTTTGTTGTGCTGAAAGTGCCATACAAAATACATTTCAAAACTCAGCAGCAATATCTTTTTCCAAAAATCATGACCCAGTTCCTCAGAATAATCCACAGACCTTGTTGTGAGCAGGTTCATGTAGGAACTATTTTCTTTCTACTGAACTACACCTGCCAACCAAATTGTTGCGTAGAAGGAAGTGTGCATCTATTGCTGGCTTTCCTTACACCACTAAGCTGGATAATGTTACAGCTAAGCTGAGGAGGATGCCATTATTGTTTACATCTTGTGCTGTCAAGAGCATGAACCTCTCATCCATGAGAGGTTCATGCTCTCTTTAGTTGCACTCTTCCTTCTGCGCAGTGATAAGGCCGTTGGGTGTAATTTTGATTTGGGAAGGTGAACTGTCCCAATAAAGAAAGACAGAAAGAAAAAAATGAGACCCAACCACAGACCTTGTTGTGAACAGTTTCATTTTCTTTCTACTGAACCACACCTGACAACCATATCACCATGCAGAAGGAAGAGTGCATCCACTCATGGATGAAAGGCTGATGCTTGTGACAGTGAAAGATGTAAACATATATAACATGTTTCTCAGCTGAGCTGTAACTTAAGCTAGCTCAGGTAAACTAGGATACTCAGGATAACTATCATTATCATCATTTATTGAGAAGTCACATGGAAGTAATTAGGGCGGCACGGTGGTGTGGTGGTTAGCACTGTTGCCTCACAGCAAGAGGATTCCTGGTTCGATCCCGGGTGCGGGAGCCCTTTGCATGTTCTCCCCGTGTCAGCGCGGATTCTCACCAGTCTCACTCTGAAGTCATCAAATACCAGCACTTGGTCAGTGACCTCTGGCGTCACACACTGATGTAAAAAGCTGTCTTTTCACCTTGGTATCATATTTGGCATCAGAAAGTGTTGATCTCTACATCCAATATCTCCAACTTCTGGCAACTCAGACCAGAACAGTCTAGACTGATAAATATCGATGGTGAGAGGAAAATATGTATTTTGGATTTGGGGGTGAATAGTCCCTTTAAAAACTAGATTTTAACCCTTTGAGAGCAAAATTTTAAAAAATCACTGTGGAGTGTTTGTGTGAAAGGAAAACTATGCTAAGTTCTCCAAACAGTTACAGGAGAAGCCAACATTTATGTTGGTCAAGGATACAACCATGTCAGTATAGAATTCATCCTCTGGGGAAAGAAATGAAACACAGAGGCCTTATTTTAATGTAAGGAATAGTACTGTGGTGATATTACAGGATACAACAGGACCATCATTATGAGGTAAATATAAGCCCACTAATGTTAGTGAGCATTAGGTTGGGTCTGACTTTGTAAAACCTCTGCTTTAGGAGAAAAAAAACAAAAAGTGTAAACTTTTTCAGTTGCTAACCTGAGGCCCCCAAGCAGGAGTATTATACCTTTACCAGAACATTAGAAAACATTTTACAAATTTTGTGCCATAAACCAGATAAGAATGGTCCCCATAGAGATATTACAACACATACCAACCTACAAATGACTATACATCACTGGAAACATAACTACTAAAGTTTTGCCTGTCACTGTGTATTCCAGGGTTTTGGGGTGTGCGAGAGCAGCTACATATCACCTCTGTCCATTCAGCTTGAACATCAGGGCTGCTGGAGCACCAGAGCCTACCATCCCAGGTTCTGTGCCTCGACCTGTCCGGAGGGACGCTGCTGCAGCCCCTCCCGCACCAGGACTGTGCGGATGGTTTTCCGTTGCCCCCAAGGCATGCTCACCCTGCAGCAGGTGATGATTATTGAGTCCTGCTCTTGCAGCATCTCCTACTGCCACCAGTCCCCAGCCACAGCTGCCCGCAGTGCCCTGCCCTGGCTGTGAGGCGCATGTGCATCCAGCTAAAAGAAAGATGGGCCGGTACCATCTGTGAGGAGAGTGACCACACATGGTGGTTGACCCAGTGTTTCAAAATGATGGAAATATTATAATCAGGATGTGAAACCTGACATTCAACAATAGCTGTTGAGAATAAAGGATCCAGATGTGCAAATACAGTTTTCTGAATGAGTTCACACATTGCAAAGTATGTACTAGGATCTATGCTGTTATCTCGATTTAGATTTACAAACAAGCAAAAGGTAACCACATTCAAATCTGTGCAATTTTTTCAATTTCTATGCTCCCATAAATTCTCATGTCACCATCTCTGAATCCTGTCCATTCTTTGTCAAAGTAAATATGTCCACCCCTACACAGGGGGGACAACAATAATTTGGATCTTTTGAAGTTGGGTTATATGATGTAGATATTTATTATCTGTATATTACATACAAGAGATGTCAGTTGGCACCCCCCTAGTTTGGCAACGCAGACAGGAGCACCATCATGGAAGTTAAGCAATGTACTGCTGTGATAGGGTCGGCAACAAAACATATTTTAGTCACCTAAAAAAATCATATCAGTTTAAGTGTAAGTTATATTGAGAATATTTTCACTGCTTTATCTTGCTGTTATCTTGACAGCAATGTCAGATGGGACCTGAAGTCCATCTATCGCTCTCTCCAAAGCCAGACTCTGTTGAGAAACACAGGAGCTGTTGGTCTACTGCTTCCTCAAGTTAGTTTGTGTTCATGTTAATGTGTGACTTTGGCATTTAAAGGAGTTAGTTCTGATCCACCAATAAACAAACAGGTCCTGTATTAATAAGCTAAAGTTATTATTATTATTTTTTTAGTGAAGTCTGGTGGCTTTGATGAGAGCAACGTTGGGGAACAGAAGGCGTTGACAGCTTAAGGCTTATTTATACTCTTTTGACATACGAAATTAGATACATCTGTTTCATACATTATAAATGTCACTGCCCTCATACTTCCAAGTCACCTTTATGATGTCATAGATAAAGCTAAAAGATGGCACTAGAGGGCAGAGTCAAAAGTTTTACACAACAACAAACAAGGCGACAGTGGAGGAAGTTGTAATAATGTGACTTTTAACAAAGGCAGCATTGTAGACGGTGGTGGTCTCTGAGGCCAATAAATACATCACAACTGTGGACAGAGAATTCTTTTCACTATTTTATCGATTTGTTCTGCTATTTTTAAATGTCTTCATTTTCTCCTCACTTGAACTACACTGCACTCCCTCCACGATCTCTCATGGTACTGCTCCATTTCAGTGGTATCAGTAAGCTTTCAGAAAATATGCACAAATGCAGACAAAATGAACACAGAGTTCGGACAGAAGGCTCCTCCTGTCTCTATGTCTGTATCCAACGTTGAGCAGAAATGAGTCCTTCCTTGTCAGAATGGGCTGTCTGACAGCAAGGTAAAGCAGTAAGATTACTCTCAATATAGCGTGATATTGATTTATTTTGGTGGCTAAAATATGTTTTGTTGCTGCCCTTGTCCACAGCAGTACATTGCTTTGCATCCATGACGGTACTCCAGCCTGCTTCTCCAAACTGATGGCATGCTGATCACTGTAGGTACTGCACTGACTGTGGATAAGTACCTCATACAACCCCACTTCAAACAATCTGATCTATCCCTTTTAGTGTCTCTAATAGTCTGAGAGAAGCATGGCCTTGGTGACAATAGCACCCAAAGGTGTCTAGTTAGACAGTTTGTGGCCTGCAGTTTGAATTTAGTGCTCACAAACGGAGTAGATAATCACCTAATTTGGTAGTTCTAGTTTTTGTGTCTTTCAGCTTCTTTTGATTTGATTGTTCTAGTTTTGAAAATTATTTGATGGGAATAAATCCTTTGATATGTTCTCTGTAAATGACTGTAATGTTAATTTGTTAGTTTTGTTTTCTATTTTCAAGAATGTCAGCATGCCGCTTCATGCGTGTCACATCGCCCTCCAGACCAGGAAGTGGGCGGGGATCTTCTTGCTTTCGTATTTACTCAAGCATTGTTTTGCACAACGCACAAGTAGTTTCCAGAGGATATGTTTGATAAAAGTGAGTCGGGGCCACTGGTTGCTGTTTTTCTTTTTGTCTACCTGCGCTCATAAATGCTCTGTTGAATCTACTGTACACTACCTGCCCAGCACCAAGCAGCAGACAGACACACTTAGCAATTCAATGTATCCTCACACAATAGTTTGCATGACATCCTATAAATTAACACCTCATGAATGAAAACTTACAAACAGTGCATGAGAACAAGCTGAGCAATTAACTGGTGGACACAGAGGAGGATTTAGCAGGAGTTGACGGAGTCCAAAACCGAACCAAAGGAGAGTGAATATCAGACTGGCATTCGTCTGGTAGCCAGGAACACCAGTGCTAATTTTGTCTTGTGTCTGCTGGATGTGTAAATAGGCAAGTGTTTGCTAACATATTTCCCATAATGACTTTATAAGGGGATAATGTGTCAATGTTGTGTTTACATCTTTCTCTGATGCCATCAAATGGCCCAAAAATTAATGCCACTATAAAGTTCAGCTAAAAATTAAATTGCATGTTTTATTTTCAGCTACAGCACACAGATTTGCTTCTAAATCACACATAATGACAGCAGGGTTGGACTGGGACAAAAAAATCGGCCCAGACATTTTTACCCAGACTGGCCAACCACAACCAGTCACTCCTGGTAAAATTCCTTGATAAACATGCTCTATTTTGATGCTTTTTATGCACTCTGGCACCTTTAATTACCCCTTTATTATTAATTTTAGGTTATTAGACCTGTTCTTATTTTGAAATATAGGCTATACATAGGCATTCAGGGCTGAGGCCTTGGGCACCCAGGCCTAATGACGCCAGTGCTTTTCTAAAAACCATCAGAGTTACTGGGTTCAAGCAAAAGAGGGCACTCCAGGAACTGGCCAAGAAGGCAGACAAAGGGCGTTTCTGGCTGTGGCTCAGAAGAAGAGACCCAAAGTAGGGGAACCAAGGATACGAGGGCCAGCTCCAGGGAGCGGTAGATGTCCCTACAGCTGCTCCACCACCTAGAGATGTACTGGTATTCAAGGGGCGAAACATCTGTGGTGGGTGGCTCTCAGCTCATGACCCTGCGGCTGGCCCGCTGGCACTGGCGGAGGTGTGACAGGCAGAAATGCCTTGCAGGTAACAAACACCTGCACTTGCATCTGTATCAGTTTATAGTAGAAATGTCTACATACAGTGGGCTTACATTAAAACAGCCTTATAACAAAATGACCTGGCAACGCCAATGCCTGTTGTTACTCAGTCCTGCCGGTGTGCGCATGGCGAAAAATGAGAGGGAAAGACGCAGCTGACTGAGTTTATTCTGAGCCAACACATTTTCACTCTGACCTCATCACATATTGACATTTTGGTCATGGACTTTCCATGTCCACATCGATCTGCAAGGTACCCTGGGTGTGTTGGCTTATTGTCTGGGACACCATGTTAAGT
>JAPZEB010000012.1:36515007-36528185 GCA_029783705.1 Chaetodon striatus | reverse complement strand
AAGACCAATCTGGCAAAGACTTACTCTGAGGCTGGGGTATACATACTGGTTGTGAGTGATCAGGACTAGGTGAACTGAGTTGTCTTGATGAGGTGAACGTGAGGGAAACCAGGTTGAATGGAAAATTAATGAATGAGAGCTGGATGATTGGGCAGGCAGAAATCAGCAGGTGACCATTAACACAGAACTGTGACAAAGAACAGTAGCTGAAAATGTCCGCACAATATGAAAAGAATGAAGATCTGGGAGCTCTGCCATAATAACAGAGAGGTTAAATAACTGTTCTTGCCATGTTAATGCTATTGTTATTGCTTATCAAGTGCTGCTGACACATGTGTTTTATGTCACACTAGATGCCAATGCTGGCATAATGACCAATTTCGCTTGTCATGCCTCTTTTGCTTCCGCAATGCCAGCATGCTGTCTAAAATCACACACTGGAGCAGCATGATGGTGCCATTGTTTGGTTCTGTTTAAAAATGCAAAGGAGGCATAAAGAAGGGACTTTGTAAAGGCACTATAGCATGATCTCTGTGTAGGTATTGTCCAATGCAGCTGTACTTAAAATTGTCTTTGCACAGCTCACATCACCCTCATTTCCTTAGACTAAGTAAGTAAACCTGCTGACAGTAATTTCTATGGCAGGTGTACGATAACCTGAAAAGATATGAATCAATATCGGCCTTCAAATAGTCTTAATCAGTCTAACTCTATGTACAACTACACACACACACACATACACTACTGTGTCTGGCCCAGTTAATGCCTGTTTGGCTGCTGCAGAGGACTGGGTTGCTCCTTGCTCTCCCACTCCACCCATCAATGGAAAACAATCGTAAAAATCGGAAGCGGTCTATCTAAGGCCGCTGTCCCATGAAAGGGCCTGCAGTGCGTGTCTGATGGCGATTACTCTGACAGGCAGGCTGGCTGGGGAACTCTAGGGTTGAACAAGAGGTAGTGAGGGGGTGGAAGGTGTCTGCCCTGTCAAACAGTTGAGCTACAGCACCATAAGGGTCTTTTTAGGGCTAAGTGAGGTGGAGGGGAACTATATCGCAATCTTAGTCCTTCCTATTTGCCCCATGGTATCCTCCACTAATGCTTACCAGATGAGGCTGAAGATCGGGAAAGCGCTGCTGACGATTTTGACATATTAATTTATGTTCAGATGGAACATTATACTGTCCTGTACAGGGATATCACTGACTTTAATAAGAAACCACACCGGTCAGAGATGTTGCTTCATACTTTCCTTTATATCTCATGAGTATTTATAGGATTCCAATATTATACAAAGATATGAAATTTTCCCCCTCTGTAGCCTTTACTATACTACTTAGCCTTTTTTGGACAACAACACTACTTTTTAACCATATTTTAGGTCAAAGACACTGCAGCTACTCAACTGTAGTCATTTGTGTTCATAATTATGCCTATTTATGCAGTAATTCAGCTTTTTCAGTAAACATGTTTCTGTTCCTCTCGAGGGTTGTCTTTATATCAGAATCCATTGGAATACAATTTGCATGTTGTTTTTTCCAAAAGTTCCTACATCCACAGATTGCTATAAATGGATATAGAGCTGAAATTTATACTTGCTATACTTGTAGAATTTACTTTTACTCTGTTTACATAAGATTTTTTATTGTTTTATGTTCTGTTTAGTGTGTCTCAGAGTTTTGTTCAGCCATGCTTTCCCACCCAGGAATTAAAATAAGCATCAGCTGAGCACGGTGGGTCATCTGGGCCCCGATTGATGTCAAAGCTGGCACTGACCCAGAGCCGAAGGCCCCACAGGGAGGGCCTCGGCAGGGTCTGGCGCTCAGGCCTTTTCCTTCCTGTTCCTCTATGACATCTTCCTGCCTGCGGAGGCCTCTGGGAGCCATTGAGCGGGGCTCCACCGGGCCCTCAGAGCTGCAGGATAAGCTCACACAGCAGCTTCTAATTAGGCTTTAGCACTGACAGGTGGAGAGAAACTGGAGGGTTGGGATCCTTTGTGCAAGTCTGCAGTTATTTGCACTGCCCCAGAAGACTGCGAGTGTAATAATGTTCTTCCAGAGGGGTGTACCTCCAAACATCACTTCAGGGGTGATTTAAAGGATTCAGTTTAGTCATAACTGTGTTGTCAAATGTTTAAAATCTGCCATAAATCTCATGGTTGGCTGTGACTTGGCTGTTGCACTGCACGCTGTGATTATGAGTAAGTTTTCAGTACTTTTGTAAAGAAATGATTATGGCAGAAATGCAAAGCCCCTATCAAAAGTCTTGCAGTGTACATGTATGTGCTATTCTCAACAGAGAATAGATGTGTCACATTCTAAAATTACTTTTTTCCATGAAAGCACAGTTTACATAGAAACGTATGCATACATCAGCTGCACATGTTGCAGTTATAAATCCAAAATACAGGAATCCACAATGCAGTAATCCTAAATCCTGTCTACTTTGAGCAAAAACACATTTGTAAACAACTCGGATGGTAGGAGTCTAAAATTACCATAAATTGTATGTACTTATAGGACTTGGGAACATTTTGGGACATACACTTGTTCACTTTCTCGTTCAGAGTTAAGGTTGACATTGCACTTTCACATCTGTACAGTGATATAGAGCCAGCAGCCACTTAGCTCAGCAAAATGTGTGGAAATGGTAATACAGCTAACCTAGAAATAGTCCGCAACAAAAACTAATAGCTTCAGAGGTGCTGTTAGACAGTTTTTAAGCTAAGCTAACTGCCCGTTGGTAGTAGCTACATATGGAGTGGTGCAGGCCTGACATTTTTTTGTAGGCCAACCCAGAAACCACCATCACCCTTGATAAAAAGCATTTTTATCAAGGGCAACTTCAGCCACTCGCTAGCAGCCGCCTCTTTAAGACATGTAAAAAATTAGCGGGTATTAATTGATGTGTGTTATGTCTAAGAAAAAACATTAAAGTCTCTTAAACTTGTGTTAGCCACAGAGCTTACAGAGTGCCCCATGGATGACGTTATTCTGTAAACTTGCACAGAAGTTAGCATCACACTGCTTCCCTTGTGTAAATAGCCAATGGATTTTTCCATTAGATTTGGGATTACTGCCAAAAGTAAGCTCTGTGACAAACGTTTATGATACTCACCCTGTTTGTCTAGCAAAATAATCTTCACAAATGAACACCACATTTATGATTATTGAAGCCTAAATGCAATTGCCAGGAATAAAAAGCTAATGTTAGGCTATAAACAAACTACACTACAGGCACATGACCTAACCTCACCACCACAACAAGACTGTAAAGCCTTGGACATTCTATTGTCTCATTTAGCCACTTGTTAGCAACCGCCTTTTTTAAGACACATAAAGGCTTCAAACAAGTGGGGTACTTACTGATGTATTTTACGTTGTTGAACAAAACGTGAAAGCCTCTTCATCTTGTGTTAATCACAGACCTTATTTCAGACATCTAACCAAAAACCCATTCAAAAAATCCATTGATTTCAAGACGAGGGAACTGCGAGTGATTAAATGCTAACTAATTTCTATGTTTAAGGACTGAGCCCTGCAGCACCTTATTTAACATATTTCATTCATTTCTCATAACACAGTTATGAGAATGATATCAATCCTTTCACCTAACTCACACCTAACTGCAAAAAAGTGAATATTTCCCAAAATGCCAAGCAATGCCTTTAACACTGCTTTTTTTTTTCAAGAAATGCTGCAGTGTTTAACATTTTTCAGTGTATTTCGCTATGAATATCAGCTTCAGATCTGTTTGAAAGAGGTAATCAATCACATTTAGTGTTAATTTGTTTTTACTACATTATGTGAGTGTTTCAAGGTAACGCAGTGCAGATTTTTCAGATCAGACTGCTTGCATTCACCCTTTAAGCATCTATTTAAATCCTCTGAGCACTTTTTGTTTCTTTTGGTTTTCTATCTGTCTCTGCGTGTACACTGATTCTATAGCATTAATTCATCAGCAGCTGTGTTTGTCTGGATACAGGGTGCTAGGTGATATTGGCTGTGACTGATCAACTCCACATGTGGATCCCAGCCCAGGAGATTTACTACCAGAACAGAGTCATACCAAAGATCAGCCCTCAGATTTCTGTATTTTCCTGGATACCACGACTATGTCCACAACTTTGAATACAGTGTTATTCATGAAAACAGAAAATGAGCTACTCCAGGTTTAGTTGCATAAGGAAAGCCTTATTCTGTCTTTGCTTTGTCAAACATGAGAATGCACAAATCTGTGGACTTACAAATGTTTTTTTTCAGTTCTAACACCAAACTCTGCTTCTTCCTCCCCATGGTTGATCTTATTGGCATGGCTCCAATAATGTGCTACACTCCCTGATGGTCCCCATGAGTAATCATCAGTCACCACAATAGATCCAACAACACTAATTTGTGTCTTTCCTGTTTTGCCCTTTACCTTTTCCTAGAGTTGACTCTGATTCATGCCTTCCTAACTGGCACTGTGCACCCACCACCCTGACAGGGCTCTCTGTGGTCAGATACTGCTGGGATACAACGATTTCAGAGAGAGCCCGCTGAGGAAGAGATTGATTACTTCCTCTGTTGAGATTCTTTGGCATTACTCAGACAGAGAGGGTAAACCTTCATTGGAATTCCCCGTATAGGTTTCCTTCTTTGTGCAAGCAGAAGATGCCAGTAATGGTTAAGTGGTTTGTTTGTTGGGCTCCCGCTGTCCTAAATTTACATGAACTTTACATGTGCTTTATGACCCTTAATATCAGGAACATATCTGGAGGGATTACAGTTGCAGAGGCTAATTTTGCATTTTCACTGATCTCCAGACTAAGCTTGCAGTGTCAAAGGGTATGTTCACACAAATTACATTAAATTACATAAACATGTTTTGTCACTTACCCTTTGTATCTAGCCATGCCGATAGCTTTGGTTTCATATGTCCAGGTGTCTGTGTATCTGCTTCCACCCAAACACAGTAGCTATAAATAGTCCACAAAACATGCTGTAAACACTTTTCATTAGGACTATTTCTTCATTAGAAACTAATTCACCTGAGAAATGTGTGTCCAATTGAGTGTCCAGAGCAATGGGTACACTGTCTCCAAAAAGAGATGTTGTTGTATTGTATTGGACAAAAGGCAGAAATCTCAAGAAACAGATATCTCAAAACGCAGTTCCCATTATATTGATATTATATCTTTCTGCAAACCATGGACACATTTGCACAATATTATGTAGCGGATACATTGAAAATGTATGTTTTTCTACTGCTCAACAGCGCTGTAATAAATATGTTGTTAGGTTGAGCCTCAAAAAAAACTTGGTTATGGTTAGGAAAAGATCATGTTTCTGGCTTTGAATAAACATTTTTCGTGGCACAATCCTGGCAGGAAATGCAGCGATGTCTCAGTAAAAAGCAACTGCTCTTCATGGCACTATCCCCGCTAGATAAACAGCAATGGGTCAATAAAAATGCATGTTTGGTGTCTAAAAATCTGCTGGAAAAACAGCAATGACTTGCTAAAATCACAACCAGTTTTGTTTGTTGGTCTCTAGCAGTGGTCTGCAACTTGGCAGGCATCTCAACTACGTGTCACAACCCTTAACCATCCTGTCCACCTCATAATGACAAAGTCAGCGCATAGGCTATGTCACTTTAGGAAAGTTGATATGATATGTATGGTTTTTGCCTGATGAATGTCTAGTCACCGAATCGTTGCAGCATTAAAATCATTATTTTTGCAAGTTAGACAGTGTGCAGGAGTCTTTTCTACAAGATTTGACATGTATAAAACATGTTAATGTAACGTATCCACGGTTTGCAGAAACATAAAATGCCAACATTTTTAGATCTGACTGATCTGTATGATCATTTAAAAAAGGTAATTTAAATAATAGAAAAATTATCTAAGAGAGTGCCGCAGAGAGACCTTATTTTAGGCATCTAACCAAAACCCCATTCAAATAACCCACTGACTTTGAGACAAGGGAACTCTGAATGCTAAAACGGTAACTCATTTCTGGGTTTAAGGACTCATTCCTGGGACACTCCAGCCAACAACTTCACAAGAGTATTTTCTGTGGATTACTGACAGAAATAGCTCAAACTGTTGTTTAGGTTGTGAAACCATCACGAAGTGAAACAAGAGAGCCACGTCTATGTAAAAATAAATTTAATTTCAAAGTAGATCACATGTCATCAAAAAGCTCACAAAATAGTATCCCACAAATATGTCCTGTTGCACACAACTTCACAACACCCGCTGAGGTGGATGGAGTGGTCTATCCTCTCACATATTATTCCTGAAACTGCTCTGCTGTAAGGCTACAAATCAGTTTGTGAGCCAAGCGTCCCAGAATCCTCTTAGTGTCATCTTAAAGCAGGATGCAAACTTTTAAGGGAGTTTGTCTCATCAGTCCCCTACCCAATGCAGTATATAAAGGGACCGGCGCAAAGAGCATCTCCATGCCTCTGATCCTCTGTCCAACAGTCATGCTAATGCTGGTAGTTTCACATATGTGACTAAAAAGTTTGACCTAAAGATAAAAGAAAAAAATTATTTATGTAAATAAACCTTAACCAGCATCATACAACTTTTTAATTTAAATTAAAAGTCTAAAAGTGAAAGCTGGTTTAAATCCTAAGCTTTGAATGTGGATGGCAAAGATGTCCTTTTATTTATATTTGGATTATGGATTGTGCCTTTAAGTAATAATAGGTGATTAACATTATCCACGCTGCTACAGTAAGTGATAACTTTTAGTAATCCAGAGCAGGTAATGTTTAATATTCTATAGTTCTATAGTTTCAAACCTCTGTGAAGTTCAAATAAACAATGCAAAAACCTGTCTGTTCCTCACTTTTTGTTTAAATAAGGACATTAAAGATCCACGGTGGAACTCAAAGTAAAGGAAGGATCCTTAAACAGCGGAATTTCAAGGAGGCTACATCACCAAATCCCACCAAAGGACTGTTCAAATGTCAAGGAGCTTTTGAATTCTACTAAGGAACAAGTCCTTCCTTTAGAGAATTTTCAATTTTGCATGTGTGTACTCTCAGCAGGCACGAAGTACCCGCAATTCTTTGTGCACAATATGCCAAAATTGAAGGCAAGGCTTCTTCTGTGACGTACACCTGGGCACTCACTAGCCTGTTCCAATGTGTGTTCACCGAATGCTAGGGAAGGAGTCTTGCCTAGCCTCTTCAGAACCTAACTTGGAAGGACCCGTTCTAGCAAGGAATCACCCTTGACTTGACTTGAGAAGCACTAAGTGGCCAGCAGACTGAATCACCATGACATCATGCTAATAACAATCACTTCCAGATAGACAACTGGCAATGTACTTCTAAAGTAGAGATATACATTTGGCAAACTTATTGATTTCTGTTGTCATTTTCAGCCATAACTCTAACGTTGCAATGTAACGTAACTGCTGTGGATAGGGCCCTATTTTTAAAAAAAATTATTTTAGCCACCTAAAACAAGGAATAACGGTATAGGTTTACACTGTACTTCAATATAATTTTCTGCTTTACCTCACACACTAAGCAATCAAGGCTACTGTAGACCAGCAACTCCGGTGTTAACTAGGTTAAAAAAACTTTTTTGTCAATGGGGTCTAGTGGCTTTGATGGGTTATAACAGCATCAAATCCCCATCGGAAAAGGCTGTCTGATGGAGGGGTAAAGCAAGGCAAATATTACAAACATGGTGTATGCTTACACTGACATTGGTCTTTTTCGTGGGCCTTTTTTAGGTGGCTAAAAGCCAACTAATTGAGGCAGCGTTTGCTCAGCACTGTTTGATTTTAGTGTACATGACACAAGGGTTTTCTACCTGAAAGTTAAACACTGTGATTCGGTCTCAAGATATTCTGCTCTTAAAAAATTATTCATCATGTAGAATAATACTATTTGCCTACTTTACTATTCCCCTGACAATGTCTGTCACCAAAATAAAAAGAATATCCATGACCATATAGCAGCTTTGCACTCTAATGTTCTCACTATTACAACAGTCCCCTGTGACATAAGTTGGTGTGCTGGGAAAAAGACTGTATCAGATGGTTTTGGTGCCAAACCTCTTATCACATTCTGGGTAAAGTGACCAATTAGGCAAAGTTAAAGGTCAGAGTAGTCCACAAAGACTGAGATGCTTCCAGACTCTCGGAACAGTTGGTGGAGGTTTCCCTGATGTCTGCTCTGAAGAGTAGATCCAATCCTACTAAGAGAGTTTCATCGCCGACTTATTTGTCTTGCACTGCCTCCATGCATTTTCACACAGTCTCGTCTGTCTTTCACCTGTGAACAAAGAGGGAAATTACGGTCACTGCGGATCTATAGGAGATATAGATAATTTCTAAGTTCACATGTTTTGATGTTCTTTCCTTAGAGCATTTTAACAGGTAGAGTGCAATTAAATAGATGTCCAAAGCCCAATACAGCAAGTTTAATACCAAGATGGACCACATCCATTTTACTGGTACATATGCAGCTCACTGGAGCTCCTCAGTGTCATATAACCTCCCTGTGAAGTGGAACAGGCTTATTCCAGTCAAACAAAGTGCTGTACTGATGAACTGTTGTGAAAGTCCAGCAAATAGGTAGGCTAAATTAACTCACACTCAGCATGTTTGTAGAATAGAAAAAGACTAGAAATTCTAAGCTCTCACCCTGAAATCCTGATGTGCAACAATGCTGAAATAAAATAGCACACATTCATTCTGATGTGCCAGTATAAGATGTCACACCAGAATTACTGAAAATACATGCAGCACTAACTTGCTACTACTGCCATGCTGTCCTGAACTCAATACTCACTGCTCAGACATTATTTCATCTAACTGGCGTTCTGAACCCACTTACCTGCACTAACCTATATTTGCAGCTTTTGTGGTTCCTCGTCTATCCACGAAGATAAACACACTGTGATCTACTGATAAATATCTTTTAATAAATATTATGGCCGTATTCGCAATTCGGCACACACATGGGCCATCAGTTACGTTTTATTTTAAAAACCCCACCCTACATTTTACAATTGGCAATGCATATACTTAGATACCTCTGCGTATTTTGCAGGAATGATTTTGCCTCAATATCTGGCGGACGTATTATACAAGTTGAAACTGCATTATAAATAGCTTTGCAAGGTATACTCAATATGTGCCGTTTTGAACAGTAGACTTTTGGGAAAAGAATATATATCCTAACATAATATATGCTATATGCGTGTTAGGCTTGTTAATGAAAAAGACATTTTAAAATAGCCTAGTATAATTTTTGAAAAAGAGTTTTGACTAACAGCTGTATTTTTATTTTGTGAGCGGCTAAGGGCATATTTAATTAAAAGTTTACCCCTTTCCGTTGGTTGCTGAGGCAGAATGTGCAGATATTCCGGGGCTGTTTGCCTTCTCCACTCCCCTTCACCTCCCTGTAGACAGCACTGAGGCATGGCTGTCCGTCCTCCCTCCCGTCCCCGACCACCAGTACGTTGGCCAAGTGTGAGATATAGCTGGACGCCAGGCGCAGCGTCTCGATTTTGGAGAGTTTTCTGTCCACCGGTTCCGTGGGGATGAGTGTCCGCAGTGCCGTGAAGGCCGTGTTGACGTTCTGGGTCCGGTGTCTCTCCCTGGCGTTAGCGGCGTTCCGATGCCGCACAACGCCGCCGGACTCCCGCCCATAACTCTCCCCCGGAGTCCCGCAGCAGCCGTAGCCCTGGTCTGTGCTGCCGTCGCTCTCGCTGCGGTTCCCTTCCTCGTCATCCGACATCAAGGTCAGATCAGCGGGGTAAGAAAAGGGGTGCGTCGATACCGGCCTCAGCATAGTGAAAGCCATCATATGTAGGCAAGTGTTTCACAGGGGAAAGCCAATCCCTTATTTTTTAAGTAGAGGACAGCTGCATGCAGACAAGAGCCGTACGTAAAAGTCGCTGCAACTTCACGGTTTAGACAGCAGAAGTCCCGCTTTTGTTTTGACACTTCCCCATATGATGGTCCAGTGAGATAGTCATCGTGTCAGGGAGGGCTCTTATAGCAGCTGCAGTAGCCCCTCGGCTGTGAGGGGAGGGGTGGGGCACATGCAGGGGCTCCCGTCCTTCCAAATGTTTTGGTCCTAAAAGTCACAGGCATCAGCTGGGTTATGGCAAATAACCACCAAAATGAGCCATTAGTTTTTACGATTGGAGAGCAAAAAGAAAAAAACACAGGCTGACATTTATTAACGCATTTCCAAAGACTGGCTCTTTGGAAATGCACACTTTGGAACCAGATGAATCAGACTGGAATCAGATGCTTAGTGGCAGAGCACAGTGGTTCACTAACGGTTTAATAACAATACAAATACTGAGAACTGATGCAACATAAGACCATTTACTCATGTAGGCCTGCTGTATTTAGGTGTAACTGCTACACTAGAACTTTACTTAAGTTGACAACTATTGAATTTTTAACTCCACAGTGCTGTACACTTATTTTAGAGATATGTCAGTGTACAATTCAAGAGCAGCAAAAACTACAGCCTCATTCATTCATGAAGGTAGGATCCATTGCACGGATGTTGTTTTAGAGACTGTGCAAATAACTAGGCTGATAAAGGGGGCTTAACCTTATGTCTCACTTAATAAAAAGGCCAAACCCTCCCTGCATTAGGCCGGCGATATACTTGCTTTTAACTATGCATTGGCGTGGTTCCTGCACTGTGTATACACAAGGCAATAACTCTCCAGACTGTAGTCACAGTCAATGCATTTCCTTTAAATTCATCAGCAGAACAAGCTGGCACCGTGATGCCAAACCTGCCTCATAGGTTGACTTTACTTGAGTATTTACCTTCACTGTGCTTCTGTTGCCAATATAGTGAAGGTGGGAACTAGGTGAGCTAGTTTAAAGTCCCTAGAGAAATACTGTGTAACTGCATACAAAAATCCACATTTCAAGTATATATTCAAGTTCTAAAAATTGACCATATCAGTTAGTTGATCATTTCAAGGAAAATAAAGCCCCCATTCAGCCTTTAAAACAAGATCATGGTCGTCTGCATGTGGCAAAAATGCATCTTTCTGCCCTGTGTCCCATGCAGAAAAAATGTTTTGATGTAATGAGATGAGGAGTGGTAGCCTCCCCTTTTCTCCTTAAAAAGTCAGACTACTGTCCCTACAAGAAATAGAAAAAATACCATAACGCTCTTCCTGTTGGGACACCGTCCCTCTCTGCTAATAACTTTCACACAGTACTTAAGACTAGGTGCAGCTAATCAATGGAAAACTGGATGTATGATCACTCAAAGTATTAAATGTAAAGCAATTTTCTCTATTAAACTGCCCAACAACAAATCTAATAGTTATTTGCTGTGGCAAGTGGTTGGTAGTACGTAGGTAATATAGTGGGACTATTGCTGCTCTTACATAAGTAAAGGATCTCAAAACATCTTTCAGCAATAGCTGTGAATCATATGCTGTGGCCTGCACACTGAGAGATTCTAGTGGGATGTGTTGGTAGTGCTCTCCTTCACCCTCATCAAAACACCAAATACAGGAAAATCTTTTGGAAGAATTGTTCAGCTATATCCCCAGATGTTTCCTGAACATTCAGAAAACAGACTAAAACATTCAAGTAGACCTGGAGGTGTTGGGTGCCATACGAGACACCATAAGGCTTTTGGGGATTGTGGCCCTGTACCTTGCAGAATTTTTTTTCTCTCAAATTTCTAAACTTCCTTTCAAAAGCTACTTGATCTACCATAGTCTCTCCGCCTGTTTCTGATCCGCTCTCAGGCAACAATTAGACAGTTTTCAAGTTGTGAATTTGAATGAGCCATGCATTAGCAGTCTGTTTTCAAGAGCATGTACAGAGCTTCAAATGACAAAATATTTCAAAACTTTTTTTATGAATGAAATACATCGATACATGGTTTATCAAATGACAAAAACAGTTTTTATAAACTTATAAACTATAAGCACAGCATAGTCTTTTAAAGTACACGTTAAAATACTATAGGCATCTTTCCCCTGTAGTTAAAGACATGTGCATCAATAATGTGTATGTCTAGATTAGGGAATACATTCTGGCCCAGTGCTGGCTCCTTTCCTCGGAGAGCCAAAGTGATCAGTGGCTCTACAGTTGCCCTGTTTCAGTTTGTCTAATGGGTTAATTGCTGTGGGTAAATAAACACTCAGCAGATGCTGGAGGTGATCAAGCCTGAACTTTCTTTGTGGAAACCAAGCAAATGGCTTCCAGATTGACTGGTGCTGTTGTAGGGCAGGAGGGGCGGACTGTTGGAAAAGGGAGAGAGTGTCATCAAAGGGTCTGTTTTTACAAACACAACCCCTCAACACATCAAACTGGGGCATTGGTGGCCCCTGGCCCCCAGCTCAGCTGCACCAACAACAGCGACCTGTGAGGAACCTGGTTCCACTCATAAAGCAGGACACCATGGTGTTTTACCACGCGCGGCCAGCCAGCAACACGACCCTGCTGCACTTTCTCTCCCCCAACACAACCACACTTCACAGTTTGGAACCGTAAATACTTTAACCCCCCAGCCCCCTGCATTAACTCAAAGGAATGCCATTAAATCCCTGTTGAGGTGATTAAAGCACTAATGAAGTGTGTGTTGGGTGGGATGTGTGTCAGGAAGATGTGAGAATGGCACTCAGTGATGAGAATGTCTGACTATAGTACAAGTCGTACAGTGGTTTTCAAAGCTGATACCAATATCATGTATCATGTATACTGAGAAAGTTGACACTTGTACTGACTAAACCATCTTTGATAACTCCACTGCATGTTCCTTGCCCAGCACCGGTGTTGGGGTGTAAGTAGTTACATATAATTTAATTACAAAACAAGAACATGTAATTGTACTCAATTACAGTTACTAATACTAAAAAACTTAGTGATTACAAAGGGATTAAGGGAGAGCAGGGCTTAACCTAACACATTTTAGTTTTGGCTAAATGTTATTAAAACTGTTTGAGATTATTTTTCGTTTTATTTTAGCAACAAGCACATCTCTGCTACAAATGAGCAGTTGTTTTTTTTCTAGAACTTACCTTTCTTCTACAATTGCAGTGAGAAGTGGTGAAATGTTTCAACACACCCCATGGGTGGGGTTAAATGTAACAGGCAGAGGGTTAGTTGTAACACTTGCTGGAAAAGTCTGTTAAACACAATTTATTCAATACAGTTTATCTACATACTATA
>JAPZEB010000012.1:36443697-36455148 GCA_029783705.1 Chaetodon striatus | reverse complement strand
GATCATAGGCACGTGTGTGTGCTCATGAATGCCAGTCAATCGTATATTATCATATATATATTGTGTGTGTATCTCTATCTAAAAAAAATGGTTTGTTATGGAAGTAGAAAAACACATAAAAACCCCACAATAGCTACAGGACAAGGCTCCTCCTAATCACAGCTGCTGTGGAGCACATCTGAAGAATTATTCCTGGTGGAGACATTGAAGTGCCTCCATTGGAGCAGTCAACAGCAAACTCAGAAGGTAAGGTGATGTATGTGCTATATTAAGTGTTAAATCACTATACAATCTGACAGCCATCACTGATAGCTTAGTGTTTGGTCAGTAACATGGGTCTCAATCTCGCTGCTCAAACAGAAAATATATTTGTGGAGTCGTCTGTCCTGATTGAATCAAGTGGGAATGGGGTGCCAGAAATGTAGAAAACACTAGTATTTAGTTGATTTAAATATCTCTAACATTTTTAAGAAACCTTATGTTAAACTTAAATCTGCTAAATGCCAACTAATTTAGCTTCTTAAATTCTTGAGAAGTTCTTAAAAAAAATTCTAAATTCTAATTTGTAACCTTTTGTCATGTTTAACATAACGTTTCAAATGCATCTGCATATTCTGAACATAACAGCACAATATGAATTAAAATTGTAATTTTTAATGATGACGAGCAATATTTCTGTGCGTTCCTTATTTACACAAGCTCTACAATTAGTCAGAAGCAGGTGTAGATTTTGTTAGTGCCTATGAAAAGAATGGAGCGTCTAACATATTGATGAATGCTAAAATAGATGCACATTTCCATCTGTAAACAGTTAACACACAAATTGGTTCACCCCACGTTTCATGAATGAGACCCAACATGCACGGACAGAGCTTTTGAACATGACTGCATAAGTGCTTTATTATAAAAAAAAATAAAAAATAAAAAAAACATGCCACCAGGAGAATCTCAGCAAAAATGTTGCTCAGATTCTCTTTTTAAGAAGAATTTTTTTCGTGTTATGACATTTTGATGTTCGCTACAAATTAATTCAGCTTTTACAATAAATGTTTCTTGTAATAACAGCATGTTGGTTTATCTTGTCATATCACAACCGTTTTCTTTATATCACAAAATCAACATTTCTCTTACAGCAATCTTCTCATTCTAACTGATAATTTGGTTTCAAGAGATTGTAGGAAACTGACTGCAAAAGTTTGGGCACCACTGGTAAAAATGTTGTCCACTGTGAGTAGTTACGTAAATGCAAGATGAACTGATCTCCAAAAGGCATTAAGTTAAGGATGAATTATGTCTTCAATATTTTAAGCAAGATCACTTGTTCTTATTTAAATCTTTTACAGTTTCAAAATAACAAAACAGGAAAGGGGCCTGAAGCAGAAGTTTGGGCACCCTGCATGGTCAGTGCTTAGTGGCGCCCCCCTTTGGCAAGTATCACAGCTTCTAAACACTTTGTAACCAGCTGAGAGTCTTTCAGATCTTATTTGGAGGATTTTCACCCATTCTTCCTGCAAAAGGCCTATAGCTCTGTGAGATTCTTGGGCCGTCTTGTATGCACTGCTCTTTAGAGGTCTATCCACAGATTTTAATGATGTTTAGGTCAGGGGACTGTGAGGGCCATGGCAAAACCTTCAGCTTGGTCCTCTTGTAGAAGCCATCCTCTCTTTATCTTCAGCATTTTTTACAGATGGTGTGATGTTTGTTTCAAGAATCTGCTGGAATTTAACTGAATCCATTCTTCCCTCTGCCTGTGAAATGTTCCCCGTGTCACTGACTGCAACACAAGCCCAAAGCATGATCGAACCACCTCTGTGTTAAGGACAGGTGTTCTTTTCATGAAATTCTGCATCTTTTTTTTTTTCTCCAAACATACCTTTGCTCTTTGCATCCACAAAATTCTATTTTAACCATATCAGTCCACAGGACTTGTTTCCAAAAAGCATAAGGCTAGTTTAGATGTTCCTCTGCAACCCTCTGATGCTGAATTTTGTGGTAAGGACACAGCAAAGGTTTTCTTCTGATGACTCTACCATGAAGATCATATGTGTACAGGTGTTGTTGTACAGTAGAGCAGTGTACCACCACTCCAGAGCCTGGTAAATCTTTCTGCAGGTTTTTTGCATTCAAACTGGGGTTTTGAATTGCCTTTCCAGCAATCTTACGAGCAGCCTTCTCAGAAAGTTTTCTTGTTCTTCCAGATCTCAACTTGACCTCCACAGTTCTTGTTAACTGCCATGTCTTAATTACATTTTAAACTGGGGAAACAACTTCCTGAAAACACTTTGCTATCTTCTTATAGACTTCTCCTACTTTGCGGGCATCAGTTATTTTAGTTTTCAGAGTGCTAGGCAGCTGTTTAGAGGGGCCCATGGCTGCTGATTGTTGTGACAAGGTTTCAGAAGTCAGAATATTTATAGAGCTTTGAAATTTGCATCACCTGGCCTTTCTTAACAATCTAATCATGCTTTAAATGTTCAAAGCATGTTTCATCTTTACCTCATGCCTTTTGAAATCAGTTAATCTTCTTTTCACTTAACTATTTACAGTAAAATAAACTTTTAACCAGTTGTTCCCAAACTTTTGCATGCCACTTTATATGTAGTTTCACCTTTAAAAAAACACTCAGTAATTTCCTAAAACAGCTTGTCACTGTGGGTTTTTAGCAAACATTGGTCAAACTGTAGGAAATAGTACTTTTGTTGGGGACTGTTTTCAGTTGTGGATTAATACATATTTGTTAGTGTACTGGTGAGCAATTACAACAGCAGGACCATGTACGTAGGCAGGAGTCCAGAGAAACAACAGTGGCCATTTGATTGTATCACATGATCTTAAATCACAGTGACCATATTTCTTGTAATGAAGGAACATTTCACCCAGTGCAACAGTGTGGCTGCTTGATGAAGGGAGAAGATATATTAGGCTTTGATACACACACAAGAGTAGGGGATCACCAGCCTTAACATTTAACTATTAAGTATTAACATTAACTATTTTTACCTCTTTGGGATGAGTTAAATCTCAATGTATGACTAAATAGAAGTGACTAAAATAGAAGTGGCTGTGCTTGTGTTACTGGCATTTCATCAAATTTAAAATGTTTAAATCCCAAGGGAGTGTTGGTGGCAGTCTTGCAGTCTTGGCTTCCACTGCTGATTAAATGTAGTGGAAACACCACATGGATGTGATGTGATTTTCTTCCCATAATTTGAAAGAAATGAAAATTAAACAACCCTGCCCTGTAGTGAAGTAGGCATCAGCCCAGATCTGTGTTTCCAAATCAGGCAGATTAAGATGTAAGTCATCTTTGGACATATTTACAGAACAGGAACAGTTTTACATTTTCAGCTTGAAACATGTTCATGCAGAAAATACTGAGATGATTTATATATTTTTTCTTAACAAATAAAGTGTTTTATATTCTAAAAGTCACCGACACTGCTCTGCCTGATTTCCTTGGTTTTGTGGGATGGGTTTGGTCTGTTGAACAACTACTAAATACTGTGGGCTTCATGGGTTTGGCACAGAGGGGAGTGGGGGGGATATTCTATTGATCACCCCTGTCCCCTGGGCCTCTGCTGCTGTGCTGCTGCATATCCGATTCATTATCAAGTGTCATCTGAAAGCAAAAGAACAAGTTCATACTTAATCCTAGCTCTACTTTGCATGAATTTCAGAAGAATTTTTTTCAGTGCAGCTTTTGGTGCTGCAAGTGGAGTTTTGTCTGACTGCTGTTGATGATTAAAGCGTGAAATACCTTCAGCAAGTTGATTGTTGGTGGCTGCGGGCCACACAACCACACAAACCTGCAGCCTGCTGCTTTTAGATCAGGTTGACTGAGAGAACTGTTGTAGTCTTTGACTTTGTGTGAACTCTACAGATATGTGACAGTGCATCACAGGCATGGCAGGCATATACCAGGCTACTGAGCCTGGGGAGAGCGGGAAAGGGGAACCATGAGGCAGTGATGATGTAAGTGAAAGCTACAGCCAGTAGTGCGACACTTTACACTGGTGCCTTCTTCAAACAGGATCAGTACATTCAACCCACATTTAAGCCATTCATATGAGACTGCTGTCACAGGTTAATCTCTTTTCATCACAGATGAGACATCAGTCTGCAACTGCAATTTTGCTCAAACATACAATTACACAAAATTTAATCACGTTAGTAGCCAATACTGCTTTAGTTTTAGCTTTCCATACACGTTCTGACCATGTCCCGCCCAAACATTGTCTCGTTTTCTGTCGCTCTCAAACATTTTATTTTGTTTTCCTGTCTTTTTTTTAAATAAGTCATGAAGTTGCTCAAATGTTAAACCACGGTAACATTAAATTCATTTCCCATTTTGAATGGAGTCAAATATTTGTCAGTGGCAGCAAGGATGTGGCAAAGCCAGGTCAGGTGATGTGCATTGACCCGTTCAGTGTGGGATTAACCTGTGACACTGTGTCAGCCTCAAAAGGCTGTGGGTGTTACGAGGTCACAAAAACCCTGGATTCTAAACTTAACATCAAACTTTAAATTTCCAAATTAAGATAAATTTGGCCAAACAGGAAAGATTTAGAGCATAATTCTAACCAGTTTTATTACAAGTTGTGTCTTAGTTAAGATGGCAGTGTCAGACAGTCCACCACTTTGGTCCAGATTGAAATGCAGTAAACTGTCAATGAATAGCCTTTCTCACAAAACTATTGGACAGCCAAGATGGGAAATACAATCAAATTGTTTATTTAAACCAGTATGAGCATTACTTTAAAAAAGGTATTGAGTGACATTTCAACTATGACTCATTTGTTTGATTAAGGTCCAACAGACAGCACATCAGAGAGGGAGGGAGGGAGAGAGAGCGAGAGAGACAGACAGACAGAGAGACAGACAGAGAGACAAACAAACATACAGTGTTATGACACTCATTTTACAGCATGCACAACACCACTCTTTATCCTCTTAAAACAATAGTCACGACTTGGATTGTTTTTTAACAAAACCCATTTTGATTCTTTTGAACAGTAGACCCTTACAGACTACAGGAATATAAATAACTTCCTGGGTTTTTGAGGAATGGACACATATTCGGACTTTATGACTGCTTCAGTGGTAGGGGGTCAGTACGTTTTTATTATTATTTTTTTTCTTTCTTGTTTACCATGCTGGTAAATGTCGATGAATTACAGTCTTATTTGGTGCCTATGGTTTCAGTAAAGTGAATTCAATGATTAAATTGCAGAGAATCTAACTGAGCTAATGATGTATGTAGCATCTCCATATTGGAAAAAGTATAAAAATTATATTTGTATGCGCAATCTAAGCATCTAACTATCGTTAGCTCAAGTGGGTTGCCAACACTTTGGTGGGCTTTAGAAGGTTTTATAGCTAAAGAACTTTATAAAAATGAACTGCTAATTGAGATGGGCATTTATTTGTCAAAATGTGTAGCCACACCCACCTAGTAGAAGGGACTCTGTGTTTTATTGGGACTCTGCTTTTATTTGAAGTTTTGTAGTATTTCAACAACTCTTGGATGAATTACCATGAAGTCCCACACACACATTCATGCTCCCCAGAGGAAGAAGCCTGTGGACTTTGGTGATGTCCTGACTTTGCCCCTGGTACCACCATGAGGTTGACACTTGTGGTTTTAAATAAACCGCTTCAACTTCTATTGGATGGATTGTGGTACACACATTCATGTTCCCCTCAGAATGATGTGTAGTCCTTTGGTGATCCCTTAAAGATTTATTCAGCACCATCATCAGGTCAAAATTACAGTGCTTTGGTTCATGACCAAAATACCTGCAAACCTTTTTCCATCAGCCTCAGCTGTACTTAAGTTAAGTCATAATTAGCAAATGTTTGCAGGCAAAGATACTAAACTAAGATGGTTAACAAGGTAACCACTGTGCATCAGTACGGCCTCACAGAGCTGCTAGCATGGCTGAAGACTCTTAGACTTGTAGTATTGGCCATCATTTCCCTTGGTAATAGTAATATTGTACTCATCAAGACATTGGCAAGAAGAAGTCAATAAATATGCCAATCACAAAAAACACACCTACTTCAGGGAGAGACGAAAGGCAACTAGTTTAAGTATTACGCATACATCCATCACAGTCAGCAGTCAACTTTGACACATGTACTTACTGTAGTTGTGTGTACACAGCTGTCCTGTGCAGTGAGGGATTATTGCTGATGTTTTGGGTGTGCTGACTTTTCATGTCTTTTTTCAATAAAGTTGTGTAGATGATGTGAATAAACTGTCTTCATCGGGCTTCATTGTAATGATGTTGCTTTGTTTCCAAATCTGAGCAATTACTTTGGTGAGTAAAAGGTTATCATAATGGATGTGGCAAAAATTACAAAAATAAGACCAAAGTTGTAACAAGTACAAATTTGCTATAGAGAGTAGGTAATGACATCATGGCACATTGCATCTTGGTAAGTAGCAAGCAAATAAACAGCTGTGACCCGTAGGAACTAGTGAAACGGTCGGACGGTGTGGATAGGCTTGTTAGCAAATATCGCAGGTTTTTGGTGGTTGGGTCATAAAAGTGACCAAGCAGTGTTATGAATAAGTGATTATAGCTTTCAACAGTCTCCTCTCTTTTTCTCTCTCTCTCTCTCACACAGCAAGCAGCTTTATCATCAGTGCTGCTGTGCTCAGGCTTCCCGTTATTCAGCTTTTGGCCAGGAAAATGCATTGAAGTCCGACTTACATAAATCTGTCCGTTCCAATATAAATATTTCCCTCTTCAAATATCTAAACTTAACACTGTGTTCTTACAGCAAGCAAGCGTTGCTCTGTCCACACCGAACATGTTAAGTAGGCCTACTATGAACTTCTGGAACATCATGTAAACAAACCACGTAGGATATCGGCTGTGGCTCGAGATCGGTGCTTAAGACATAACCACTTAAAAGACAGGTAACATCGCAACTGGACTTGACTATGGAATGGGCAATTTTAATTTAATTTTGATTTGATTTTAAATTTATATTTATGCCCTTATTTTAACTTATTTTATTTTATGTCTATTGTAATACCACTGTGTTGTTGGTGATAAGGGGACGTGTGGTTGTGGTTTTTCTTCTTATTCTATTCTATTCTATTCTACATTTGTGCTTTTTAAATAGAACATACCTGGTTTGCAATGTGATATTTACTGGAACGACATACAATGCAACCAACAGCAAGTAGGTTGTCAGTGATGGTCATTTCAGGAAGCTTTCAGCTCTGGTTTGCGTGTTTATGGTTGGGTTTGGGTCACGCATCAACACATCAGCGCATCAACGCATATGTATATGGATCAAGTTGAGAACAGTTATGGCAGTTGATCAGCAGACATTTAACATTCCACTGTGTTTTCAAGCTGAATAAGATTTGAACTCAATGACATTGTCTATTAGTACTTGGTTTCTACCGTAGCTGCCGCGTCCTAAAGTCCCACAGTGCCTTGCGTTGCTCAGTACCGCTCATGTCACATTCTTATTCTCTGTAGCTGCAACCTCTATGCCTCTGTGCCAAATTTCAGTTGCCTAGGGTGGCCGTGTGGCCGCCAAAGAGTGGGATTTTTATGGCCTAACCCACTAACTTACCAACTAACCAACCAACAGACAGAGAGAGCTATAAAGGTGCCAGTCAAAGATAATAGTAGGCTGCAATTATCTATTTAGAAAACACATTTAAACTCGAACTTTAGTCAACACCTCTATCCACTTTTCACTAACAATTATTCAAAGAGTTAAACCTGAGTGCATTTAAGGTGTATTAAAGAGAAAAATGCTTAAGGCTTGTAAAATGAAATGGGATTGAGGAGAATTTAGCATCAGTCTAAATTCATGTAAACACACACGATGAGCGGGAATGTGTGTATAGATAAGAGGTAATTAACCCATTTGAAGCTTTTTTTCTTTAAGTAGTGTTTGTCACATTGTAAAAAAAATCACTGGTAATTAAATTAAACAGATGAGGCATAGCTGATGACCCTGACCATGTGTTTCCTCCACAGACTTAAAAAAAAGTCAATCACGGCTAATACAAGTTGGGGGAATTGGCACACATACCATGTGCTGTTGTCAGATTACGGTAAAGTGCTTGTACTTCTTTTGCATACCATTAGAAGACATGGTCCTGCAAATGAATGAATTGGCCATTGAGACAGTATGCTGCTTGCCGTGTTCAGTGTAACAACACAATTAGACCAAGCTGTCGCAGGAAAGCGATCATCCTCTGTCTCATTAAAGCTTAGAGACAGACGGCCACTCTCTCATTAATTCACTGTAAAGTTAAAAGTGTAATCCCTGTGCTTTCTTCCAAAAAATATTTCTGCTGTTTTGAATTCAGTGTCAGATTTGGCCCTGGCTCTAAGGAATTTAACCTCAATACTATTTCAGTTTCAGTTAAACACAAAGGCTGCCTCTCCTGCCTTCTCTTCTGGTGGGATGTGTTGGTATAACCTTTGTTCATTCTGGGTTTGAATGACTAGATGTGGGTTGAGGAATGAAACAGGATGGCATCAGTCCTGTGCCAACAAGCCTGAGAGGGCAGGGCAAGAGTTGTATTTAGACCCTGTGTATATTTTCCAAGGAACATAGAGGGAAGAAAAATGAAATTTCTGGTATTTAATTACAGAGCGGCAGCAGCCAAAGGCCTACTGTCAATGGCAGTTTTAAGGCCGACAGCTTAACAACCTCAGGAATGGTGGCACTGTTGGTTTTGGTGACGCTGTGTCATTTCCTCCTGTGAAGAGCCGGGTTTTTTGATGTGTTTGGGATATGTGCATGCTCCAGCTCCACTAAACTGACAAAATTAAAAAGACAGTAAAAAAAAAAAAGATCATGTGTACCAAATTTTGACACCATTGCCAAGTCAAGGGTGAAAGCTCACACTAATTTTAGGACTTTATAATGCCTGGAAGTGGCCTCTTTTTGAAGTCTGTTTTCTCACGAGAATCTTTTTTGTGACAGTTTTAGTTGCTTTGAAGAACATGTCTCCTGTTTGCAGAAAATATGCCCCCCTGCCTCCTCTGTGCTGTGGCAGTGATAGCTTTCTTTCCTATGTTAATCTGACCTGATTTGAGTTAACTCTGTTCCCTCTCGGCGCTGTCAAAAGGTCCCTGTGTATTTGGGGCTGTGGCAATGTTTGAAAGGACTCCTGGGTGAGATGTCCCTCTGTATAGAGTTTGTGGGGCGGGTATGGGGTAGGGGTGGAGGGGTGGATATTTGCCCGCCTTTTCTGGCTGGTGACTCACTGATTTTGGCAAGGGTGAGCGAACACGCTGTGTCACCAGTTGAGTCACTGTACATTTCCTAACAAAGAGAAGCCTGGCTGAAATTGGCACAGTTCCTTTTCATGGCCACAAAGGGAGCCATTAAGGCTTAAATGCATCCGGATTCTAGTCGCCCCCTTAACGTGCAAGAGTGTGCTTGGCTGTTGTTGTGTGAGTGCTCTTACATAAGGTTTCTTCATTTGGCTTGGTGTCAAAAGAGCTATTGGCAGAAGGACACGGCTTTACTGCCTCTAGTCTCAGAAAGCTGAACGTATCCTGTAATGTTCTTAAAGTAAAGGTGTTCCAGACGCTCTGCTCTCTGTCCTCTGTTTGCTCAACCTGATGAACCATTGTGTGATACAAGCTGACTTTAATCCGTGAATAGGAAACAATAGGGGAACAAACATCAGAGCAAAGAGGGCAATCCTTCCTGTTCCTGTCATGTCAATCCTATCAGCCCATTAATCTTGCTCACAATTCCTCAGAATGGATTCAACTTCAAACTTGTCTTCACGCAGCTCAGCTTAAGGCCTCACCCTCACACTTTGAGTTAAAGAGAAATGGGAACAATATATGACGTAGTTAGTGTCTTGCATATGAGCCAGCTTCTCACCTGAGGGAGTCTCCGCAAAACAAGATCCAACGCATCCTGGCCAGAGGGCAGAGGTAGGAGCTGCAAGATCAGCTGGCAGAGGGCTACATAGTTTAAAACTGCCCTATTTTTTAACAACCAAGTTTGACCAATCTTCACCCAAGTTAAGGCAGCATTCCTTATGGCCCTGTGGCAGTGGAATGATTCTCTACAGCTTCAGCACACCTGTGGTGAAGGACAAGCATAAAACGAGAATTTACAAGGGTTGCAAAAGCCAAGAGTGATTCACGTTTATGTCATTTCATCTGTTTTTTGGGATTTGGCCCATGCAGCTTGGTTGTTTAGAGCTTGGTTATATACAATACAGTAGTTTAGCAGAATTCAGTAGAATTACTTTTATTTGTAATTTGCGCTACTGTTCAAACATGAAATAAGATAGATATTAAGCTTGTAATGATCTTGATCTGAATTCAGCATTTACTGTGTATTAGCACAACTGGCTGTGAACGCTGTGGTGTACTGTATGCCCTGTTACCCTGGTGGTAAGCTAGACAAATTGTATTGTTATTTTAACAGTAAAAAGAGGAAACCAGCAAGCCATGTACAATCAAGACATCAAACTGTCTGAGAAGTAATTTGAGTAAGACTTTTGGCATTTGACAGATTGAAGAATTATGAATTAAGTTACAGCTATTTGCAACTGCCTTATAGCAATATTGCCACAACAAGAAGTTTGAAGTTGTCTGTTAGCTACCTGCCAAGGCCAGTTTATAGTTTCTGTGTCCACTTGTCTGCAAGGGACAGCTTTGGTGTGTGTGACATAAACGTCATCATCTGCCCATGTCTCTGAGAGTTAGGTGAATTTAGTTTTAAGTTGCATATTCCACAGACATTCACTCCAAGCTTAGGGGCATTTAATTAGTTTCAGTTTCACCTAATGTTGGCAGTAGGAGGATGGTTATCTTACCTCCCAGCCCTCCTGTCAGTGCTGAGGCTGACATGGACCCTCAGTTCTACTATGAATGGAATTGTGTGCGTGTCGGTGTGACCACAGCTGTCTGCAGACATTCAATGTGGAAAGTATGTCTGAGTCTTTGTCTGACACACTAGGCCAATGATTGGCCTTCGTCCAATGTTGGGCTGTCAGTAAGCATATATGGCCCTTGTTTTTGTGGTGTGTCCCACACCACTGGCACTGGTTTGTGCTTGTCGGTGCTAGGGGACGGGGAAAATTTGATACAGCATAATATAACAATATTTTGCGTGGCAATATTGTATTGATACACAGACACCAAGAATCAATTTTCCAAAGTGTGTGAATTACTAATATTGCACTTAAGTTAAACCATTGGCAGTCAGTTAGAACAATAAAATGAATTGCTTTTTTAGTCCACTAGATGCATGTTACAGCAATAAAATAAAAAGAAATAAAAATAAGATGATTATGTTATTGCAATACTCAGCATATCACAAAACATTTAAAATGGCAGTAATATTGTATCTTAACCTAAGTATTGTGATTATATCCTATTATGTTGCCTCTGGTGAGTCCCACCCCTATTTCAGAATCAGAATCAGAATCAGAAATAC
>JAPZEB010000012.1:36416539-36430003 GCA_029783705.1 Chaetodon striatus | reverse complement strand
GCCTTTTAGTCCCTAAGATGTTTGAGTCCTACATTTTCCATGATGCAGCTGTGTAGTCTGTCACCTTGAACATACAGGGACTGAAGAAGGACGATAAAAGCATTAAAAAGCAGAACAGCATTTATGTATTGTTGAGTTTATTAAATGAAAGCTTAGTCGGCGTGCACATTGTATGACTGGTAATCAACCTGTTTTTTTCGTTCCCTGGCCAGAATTTGTTATTTAAGACCTGGCTTTTATTTTGGAAAACGTGGTATTGGTACAGTCACTCTGCAACACTGCCAGCCTGCAGAAAGAGTGTCTGTGAGTGAAATGACAGATGTTTGAAAATGTGTGTGATGCAGGGAGTCAGACACAGTAGAGAGACACTGGGTCTGATTTTTAGAAAATGTAAAGGGACAGATTAAAAGTAAAATATGTTGTAGTCAGATATGTATGTCAGTAATTATCTGTCTGTTGTATCTCCTGTCTTTACGTGTGTTCATACGTGTCCTCCTGCAGCAAATGTGTGTGAACTGTGGCCGTGTGGCGATGAGCGAGTGTACAGGCTGTCACAAGGTCAACTACTGCTCCACCTTCTGTCAGAGGAAGGTAAGACTCACCTGAGCGATCGTTAGGAGCAAAGCCATGTTTTTGTTTTACTTTAACCTTTCTTTTCCACTAAGAAAGCCTCAGTAAAAACCTCTTGAACACGAGTGTCCTGGCCAAGACGAGTTAGAGGCAAACATCATGAGACAGTTGACACAAGTTAGTGCTGCTCAGAGACATGGGCGGTATGTAGTTAGTCAGAAATTAAATTAGCCACATTAATTTTTAGTTTGCAGCAGTTAGCTGTTTGGAGTCTTTACATAGTGTACTGTGCTGTGTAAGTGTGTTTGTTATGATATAACAAGTATTAGACGAGGGTAAAAATGGGTAAACCATTGAATAGTCCTTAATTTGAATTTGTGAGGTTTTAATTTCCACAAACATTTGATCTAATTTCATTAATCCATCTTTTAATGCTGTTGAAAATCTGACAGCCCGTCTGTGGGCCCTCATAAGGTGATTTCTGATGATTATGATACGTAAACAACTGCTGTATTTGTTGTTGTTCAGTGGTCTACTCATACCAGCTGTCGTTAAAAGATATGTTGACCATTTGTTTGTTAATTACTAAATTACTAAACTCAGTGCTCTGAAACTTGTCATGAAACTACATGTCAAAAAGTTGCACTGAAAACTCTCTCCGATGGTGCGCTCGTTGTGCAAATGCACATGTACTTACGGGCGGCTTTAGAGAGGAGAAGAAATCTACCCTGCCACCATGCAAGTGGGTCCGTATTGGAGTCGATGGGGTCCTCCTGGAGGTGGCGTGTGAGTTCAGTGTCGGCTCCAACTCTCTTGGGTATGGTTGCAGAGGTGGTTGTCCGTGGCTTCAGTAGATCTCCAAGGGTTTTCTTTTTAGCCGCTGGTGGCACCGCTGTTTGCGCCGAGGACTCCTGTTGTGCAGCAGCTGACGCACTAGCACCGCTCCCTCCGTCCTCCATGTCTAATATTTCCTCAATCAGCGCCATTTTGTCGCCTCCGTGTCATCATCAAAATTGTTGCCTGGATATCTAAGGTCCAGCAAGCAGGCCTTTGCCAAAGTTTTTGGTAGGGCAGCTGGTCTGTACTTCTCGAGATCACTGCACATCTTAATCATCTTTTTGTCATCTTTGAAACATCCTCAGTGAAGAGTTTCATGACGGGTCTAATGGATGAGACCGTGACGTAGGTCTCACCAAACAGCAGCGGGCCTCTTAGTATTGCGGTGATTCATTCTTGTGATTACCGCGACAGCCCTACTTCTGACAACAAAAGTCAGAAGTCACTTGATTTTATTCAGCACATCATCTCCATTCACCCTACTGATGTGTTGGTATCCACTGGATCCTCCAGCAAGAAGGATACCTATTTAATACATTTTCATTATTCAGTGGGCCTTAAGTATTAACACCTAACAAGCCTTGTCTAAGTAGGCTAAATGCATATAGGAAACAGAACATTGTAGACCAGTCAATGACACACAGTCTACAATGACTTCTATCACTAGTAGCTTCTACTTTTACTGTTTTTTTTTCCCACAAATACCATCATATACCATATACTGTGCGGTGACATGTCAGGAAGGTATAAAAAAGTAGATTCCACCCAAACTTTCGAAGTATTAAATTTCAACAGCCACTGAATACTTGATACTGAAATTAAACACCACTGGTTTCATAGCACTGATGTATTTTACATGTATTTAAGTTTATTTGTTGTGAGTGCAATTTCAGAAGCTGAATATGAATGTTTTTTGCAGTGTTCACAAATTTAAAAAAAAATCAAGTTTCAGAATAAAAAAAATAGATTCAGGTTGTCAATGTCAATTCGTCACATTCAGATCTAAAATTTCAAGTTGAAAAATCTGAATAGAACAGCAGATACAGTGCAGTCAGATTGTGTATATAAACTGCACAAAGTGGATGACACCGTTCAATTTTTGCACCACTTTCATGAATCACATGACTGACAGACCACACTCTTATAGGCCAGAAGTCAGTTCAGTTAAATTCAGGCTTGTTATTTGATTGTTTGATTGAATTTGACAAATTCGAGTTCAGCAACTTGAATCTTTTTTTTAAATTCTGTAACTTGATTTTTTTTTTTTAATTTGAGTATTTGAACATTTAAAAATGTGTTCAAATTCAGCTTTTATAATTGTGAATCAAAAAAATTCATATTTTAATTTCAAAGAGGTTAATTCAAAACAGATTTATTCAGGAACATGGTTTTCAAAGTAAAGTATTCCAATGCTATAAATTCAGTGTTGTTCAGTGTTGTTCGACTTTATTATTAAGTATTTAGGGGCTGTTTAAAGTCAAATATGTGTTCCATGTGCTTCCATATTTTCTCCCATTGAGATAAACCAAATAATTAAGTATCTTTTAAAAATCTTCTTGCTTTCTCCTTTGTCTGTCTGACAGTACATGAAAGCGTTAAGCAAACAAGTGATGTAATACCAAGCGCAATCAACCCTGCTTATCTCTGCACCCTCTGCGAGACAAGGTGACTTTCCTGGAGCGAGGCAGCTGGAGCACTCGCAGCAAGCACAACAATATAATCAAATCATGTCATTTAGTCGTCCTCTCATCTCTTTTTTGTGTGTCTACTTCTTTGCATGACTTCCACGAACGAGACAGAGGGATGAAGACTAAGGGCCACTCACTCATTTCACTGATTGTGTCCTCTCTCTCTCTCTTTTTTTTTATGTAAAGTCACCTACATTCATCTTAGGCTTCCCGGACGAGCAGAGCAGGGTGCAGAATCTCAATCACTGCTTGACCATTCTCATGACATTCACCCACTCACTTGGGCTTTTCAGCGGCCTGAAGCTTTTTTCCATTTAGTTCCATATTCCCATTTCTAATGCCCCCCTTCTTGAAGATGCTCCAGACCTTAAGGATATCAGACCCAGGCAGGGTTGAGTGCTTTTACTGGGTGCTGTACGGGTTTTGATGTTGGAATCCTGCACTGTCAGAAGCGGGGGAGGCTGTAAAAAGGTGAAAAAAGTGGGTCATCCACGGGTTTCCCTTCCACATTGTGCCTGACTTTGAAAGGAAAATGCTGAAACAAGGAGGTCTGGAGTGGAAGAGCTTTACCCTTTGTTGGCATCTTCAACAAACCCCCAACTACAAAAAACTTTTACTTTAATCTTTTTTGATCCAGATTTGTAGATGCAAATTTGTCTAAACCCCTGAGAACAACACAACCACACAAAACACTTCTGCATGAAATGTGACTCTACATTTTAGATTCAGCCCTAATTAGGTATTCTCAGCTGGGCCATGGCCTGCATCAGACTCTTCTTTTTGCTATTTAAATGTATTAAAATTAGAGGATGTGCCAGTAGCTGCTCTGCTGTGGTTTTGTTGTTTGGTTCTCATGATATGCTTGTTTGTTGCTGAGGTTCTGGCTTAGCATCTGTATGAAATTGTTTCCCCATCTGTTAAAAGATTTGAAAAAACGTTCCAATTAATCAAAGCATTAGAGGTGTGCTGTTCCTCTGTCTAGTTACCATAGGTTAATTAAATTTCCAAAGGATTTGATAGAGTCTTCCCAGACATGTCTTAACCATGGCGAGTTCCTCTTATTTTTTTCTCCCTCTGAATAATTCCCATCCTCCACCTTGTCCCTTAGCCTCACCCCTCTCTCGTTTAACCAGCCGTCCTCTGCCTCTGTTCTCCCTACCCCCCTCCATCCATCCAAGACCGACTAAATTAACAGACAGACTGAGAAAAGAGCAAAGACGCAGGGAGACAGAAAGCTGAATTACAGAGAGAAGGGAGACAGTTCAGGGCTGGACGACAAGGAAATGGATGGAGCAGAGGTTGTTGGAATAAAATGATGAGATGAAGAGAAAAAATAAATTGAAAGAGACAATGCACAGATTAGGGATGGAGGCCAGATGATACCCAGAGGGGTACAGTTAAACACACATGAAGCTGATCAATAAGGTGGGCTCGCCCCGAGGGAGCCTGACCCACACACCCATCCTCACATACCTCAGGGGATGAAAGGACAATACTCACCCCATTATGCACCCTCCCCCCACCTCACTGTATACACATTCACACTGAGACACATCACTGGTCTCTGGGGAGCGAGGTAGCAGATAAATTGGAACCCGTTCTCACTGTCCCTTTGCTCTGAACCACCGACCAATTAAGCGATGAACAGAGAAACCCAAGCATGGAAAAGCTGTAGACTGGTCAAAATGATGAGGGTTTTAAAAGTTAGGACCTTCTGCTGCTGAATTCTGGGAGAGATCTAGACAAAAATAAGCATTTATCAAAACCACTGTTAGGGTTTTTCCTTGGGTCCGGTTGAGTGTGCTTTAGTCGACCATGCCACGCCCCATGTTTCCGCAGCTACCTCACAGCAGGGACAAGCAGGGCCTCAGTCCCCCTTCCACAGAGCCACATGACAGCAAAACTGATAAAGGATATCAAGCATCAAGGGCTTCATTCTGAATGCTGTTGTTTACACCAACAGGACAAATGCATCGATCACATTATGTCAGAGGCTATAAACCCCCCATTCGTAATTTAAGGGGGTCAGGTAGGCAAGGTGTTTTTCAGCACCACCGTATTGTAATGGAAAAGCCAGTTGAGTTGTGCTAGTACCTGCCCGCTTGTGGCTGTCCATGGCATGGCTCAGTGCATCTACCCTGGAAAATCTCGTTGTGCAGCACTGGCCTCAGAGCAGGGGCAGGAATGGGAATCACAGACTAGCTCTATCACAGTATTTTGCACACCATTACAGAGATGACATCATAGAGGGAATTGTGTACTACCCACACAAATGCTTCAGAACCATTTCAGAAAAAATCTCCATACATACTAACACGCATGAAAACACATATCACATGGCTATTCACATGCACTGGGCACGCACATGCTGATGAAAACAGGAAGCAGATAATCTGCGCTGCAGTTGATTGTTGGGTTACCAGAATCACTACGCAGATAGCGAAAAGTAAGACCAGAGATTTCTTTGCTTGGACCGATGAAGAGCTGGAACTGTTACTGAAAGTAACACAAGTATGAGACAGTCATGGTGACAGAAAACAGACTGGGAGTCGCTGCAAAGCAAATTTGGCGACATATCAGAGTGGTACTGGGAGCATTTTCCATCACCCAAAGGTTATGCCAATGTGAAAGAAGTACCCACACCACATCAAGAAGGATGAAATCACAAAAGCTATGTTACTCTAGCTTTAATGGTTTGGCTCGACACATTGTGACTGATAAGACCCGACTGGGAAGTGATCTGGGTGTCTGTGTCATTGTTTCCGAAAGTTGCTGTTTCTGCCCGTCCAGACTAAAACTGTTCCCCGGAATTTTTAGACTAAAACAGGGTCAGCTGTGTTTTTAAAGGTTTTTCAAGCAGGTATAGCTGCATCTGCATGAGCTATGTAACCCACCCATACCTACATGTCAGTCCACCATCACACTCTTTGCTCCTTGGTCCGGAAGCAGAACCCCTGACGAAGTTAGTTAGCATTCATCTAGCTATAAAGTATTAGTTTAGAAGACAGGTGGTTCAGGTTAGGGTAAGGGTAATGTGAAGGGTTAAATCTCGTTACTTATAAAGTCAATCACGTCTTCAGGTATTACAAATTATAAAAGTGGATTATTGGGTGTTTAGTGGGTTTGTCTTGTACTAGTGGTGGACGTGGTTTGCAGGGGCAGGTCGTATACACAACAAACAGAACGCGTCTGTAGCTATACATGTCTCCTGTTTATAGGTGTTTCAACATGCCGGAGTAGTGTGGACCCTGGGCGTTCACACAGCAATAATTATGTGTTTTAAAATGAAAATGTTTTAGTGTGGATTAGGGCTGGAGCTGACTAAGAATTATATCAGCCAAATCAGATTCATACATTTGATTTGAATATTTGACTTTTTTTTCCCCATACAAAGTTTTAAAGTTTGAACGGGGCTCAGTGGGACGTTCAGTGTGACAGTGGCATTCACATAATATAGTTAACAAGCTAGTGGCACTAACAACAGATTGGAAATGCGCAACAACTTTTTTTGCCGACACTAGATAGACTGTGTCCCATTAATTATCTGTAAGCTCTAAATTCACCACATCCAAGCAAAAAAGATAAGATAATGTTATCTCAGAGCCTTACGATGAAAAGTTTCTCCTCTGTGCTGCTGCATCACATCTGCAGCTGTCTGTACAAAACAGTAGAGTGAAAGTCAAGAGCACTCACTCAGCAGCAAAATCTGGGGACCAAAACATCCCCAGAAGTACACTGCACAGCACAATCATTCATTCACTCATTCATTTCCGTAACCACTTATACTGTTGGGGGTCAGGAGGGGGCTGGAGCCTATCCCAGCTGACATTGGGTGAGACGCAGGGTACACCCTGGACAGGTCGCCAGACTATCGCAGGGCTAACACAGACACACAGACAACCATTCACATTCACACCTACAGCCAATTTAGAGTCACCGATTTACCTGCATGTCTTTGGACTGTGGGAGGAAGCTAAGATACCTGGAGTAAATGGACACAGACACGGGGAGAACATGAAAACTCCACACAGAAGGGCCCCCCCCACCAAGGGTTTGAACTAGGAAACCTATTGCTGTGAGGTGATAGTGCTAACCACTGCACAGCTTACTCCCTAGGAGTAAACTCCCTGCTCAACCTGCAGCACTTTCAGTCGACTGAGGGGTGTTACACTGAGGATTTGAATCTTCAACTTTCAAGAAGCAGTCCAAGTGTTGATGTAGTTCTAGTTTGAATTACACCCTTGCTATATCTCTGCAATGAAGTGGCATGAAGAGATTTTTGAAATCTCAGTGTCCCAAATCTTTAAGACCTAATTAAAGGGAGTGACTGGCCTCTCACAGCAGCACTTCATTGTGTTGATGTGGTTCAGGCCCACACCACAGAGAAAAATGTGTTTATTTTGTCTTTGTCTAAACCCTCAAGGGGCAGAAAATATTTGGATTGCCCATTTAAAGCTCCACAACAACTCCCCTGTACTTTATCTTACCCGGTCTTGTCGACGTGTATATATATATGTGTGTGTGTGTGTGTGTGTGTGTGTGTGTGTGTGTGTGTGTGTGTGTTTGTATATGTGTGTGCGTGTTTAGGGTGCTGCAGTGGTTATGGGAGTCATATTGAGGGATTGACAGTCTTTTTCCACAGTCTCTCCCACACACTGTTATCAGCCCAGTGGCCTTACAGCAGCCTAAATACAAGTCATTACTCTGTCCTCCCTGCTGTCCAGCTCAGATAGAGCCAGACTCACAGCAACAGCTCCATGGATCTCCGTGACTGATGCTACACAAATGTTGCCACCAGTAAAGCACTTCACATGTAATTACACATTACACAGTAAATTCATGGGGACTTTAAACTCCAATCCATTTTTTACAATACTGTGTTTACACTGGGGCTACATTCAGCAGTTGACAGGGACAGGAGAACTGCAGCTTTATTAAGTGTCAGTGAGTTTGGATTTTATGGGACTCCTCATGCTGTGTTGAGGGTGTGTTTGCACAACTAGTAAACAGCAGATGAGAACACAAAGTGTGTTTGGCTTCACAGGCTGCTGGTCGCCACTCCTTTGAATCTGTGGGCTTTGAAGGAGTCAGGTAACAGATGCACAAGCTTGCAATAAACTAGAGACCAGTAATTACACACTTGAACACACACACACACAAACATCTAATCAACATGTTAGCACAAACACACAGTCACACTACAGTGCTGCTTCAATTCCCAAATGTCTTCATTAATTCTTCTTCACAGCAGTGAGTCCTCCCTGGTCGGGCCTGTTCTCCCATCTCTACAACTACAATCAAAGCTCCTCTGCTACTAAAAGACAGCCACTCCACAACCGATCTGCCTTGCTAATCAGATTTCCTCAGGCACATGCACACACAAACACACAGACACAGACACAGACAGACACACAGACACACAGACACACACACACACACACACACACACACACACACGGCCTAACACTGGCCATCCCATTCTCTTGTGAGTTTCAATAATCTGCACATTGACGAGGTTGTGATGGAGACTGAGTGCCCCCCCTGCTGTGAGGGTCCAACCACACAGCCCTGTTTAATTACCCCTCCATGCTCCAAGCCTTGTTTGGGACATCCCATTTGCTGTGAGCCAAAATGTCTCAACACAGAGAGTGTTGTCAGGTAATGTGGCATGTCATTAGATCTAGGAGGCACCTGGCCAAAAGAACAATCATGGTAAATTCAGCAACAAACCTGTCCTCATGTCTAGTTTTAAATCTAATGTTTTTGTGTGCTTTATTGTTTCTTGCTGAATTCAGTTTATCTTCTTTTAACCTCACTGTTCTAGTCTCTTAAACCCGTTCTCCAACAATATGGAACAAGTTCTGCTCAAGTTTGCACACCTAATTTTGAACCAATTGGAGCATTTTGACAAAAGATAAACACTGAAGTGCGAGGCCTGATGACATCAGTTGGCGTGTCATATTCTACAGACTGGAAAGAGAGGATGGAATGAGCAATTAAGGAGAAGTTGAGTGAGAAATTGTCTCATTATTAATAGTGGACCCATCCTTATTTTTTGGATAAAACATATATCTGTAATAACAGAACAAAAGCTTGGAAGTAATCATCGTGATCCACCATCTTGCTACTGCTGTATACTACCATTATGCTTTGTGCAACTCCATTGATGAGCCACTGATTACATTGGTTCTGTGGCTCAATGGCTCCAAATTGGTGGAAACATGGGCTGGTTCGCTGGTGCTGTCCAGCAAAGCGGCCCACGTACGGTTCCAAGAATCCTGAACAGAACCAGTTCAAGAACCAGAGCTAATTTGGTGGTAAAGTGACGTGTGAAATCATGAAGCCAAGTGCTGTGTTAACCAGTCAAATATGTGCAAAATACAAGCAAAGTCATTGTGAGACCATGGGTGAAGGAAGGTGGGTGCTGAGGGTGTAGGATTCTGCATTATCATGGGGTGGATCAACATAGTCTATAAACAGTTGGCTATTTCACAATAACTAATGGGCTGTCTAAGCATTTGTTTTACATTTTGAACAGCATATGATATTGCCTATCAGAAAATATTTGAAAAAAGATTTAATGTGTGAATTTAATTATTTCTTCTGATGAGATGTAATGAAGTCATCACATCGGTTCAAAGTAAAAGGGTCATGGTCATCCCGTTACCAAACGCCATGTTGCTGCAGTCCAGCCTTCTTTTTCTTTGAATATGGTGGACTACAAACCTCCTCCAGCCTCTGGCCACCTGTGCGTGCTTTAATGACATCATATAACACCCCTCGTGGGGAGGCACTCATGTAAAGGAGTGAGACATCTGATTGGCTGCAGACAATCCCCTCTTAGAAAAAATGCATTTGTGAATTGAGTCAGGTCAGGGGAGTCTCAAAACTCCCACACAGAAATGCAGGGAAGTTTACAAATCAAAAGCACTTTGTAAATGCAGGTTCCACAGTTCATATATATGTATTTGATGAAAATTGCAAATACTTTTAAAAGCGTACATTTGTGAATTTTGGTTGCACATATTTAAAACTAGAAAAAATATATGTATTTGTGTGTGCATCACAAATATGTTTATAAATTTTATTTTTTATATGTGGATTTTCTTTTATTTACATATGGAATGAAACATATTTTTGTGTGCATTGAAAATATGTTTGTGTTTTGAGTCATTTTATTTATATATATATATATATATATATATATATATAATATTTTCTGTGTGGATTTATTCATTTTGAGACTGTTCTAGCTCCAGAGGGAGCTAACCACTGGTGTAAACAGGCTGAGAAAGACCAGAATATTGCCAGGACAGTTGTTTTGGAGCTGCTTTTTAGATCCCATCCTGGAAGTGAGCACTCCCAGTGCAGGGGTATAGCCATTGGGAAGGTATTTAACAACAGGGAATTGTTTATGATGGAGTATGATGATATGTGACTTGCTCAGGGGACACAAGTGGCTTCAGCAAAGAGACAACTGAATGTCCAACACAATTCAAAATAAAATCTTAGAAATTTTGGCACACGCAGACCAGAGAGAAACTGTGTCTGAGGAAAGGGGGTGTAAATTCTTTGATGGAACCACCAACTGGAGCTCCGACTCTGCCCGAGCCCAACTGTGCCTGACATGACTTGCCCAGTTCAAACTGGGCTGGGCTTAGATTGGGTTCTTGCCAGTTTAGCAGTATTTCTTTTTAATGAAACTGGCAGTTGTCATGTATTAATGGTAGGATTTTTAATGGTCTGAATCAAGAGAGAAAAAGAAGGGGGGCTGTGACTCAGAGAAGAAAAGTGAGGACCAACAGAGTAATAAAGTGAAGAACTGGATAGAGAGAGGGGGGTGGCTGCAAGGCACCTTGGTTGGTTGGCAGTGTTTGCTTCTGCCTCCCCAACAGTGGGACAGATGTGCACAACATGCATCAAAGAGCAGCAATCATCATCTGTTAACCACAACATCATGGATCACCATGAGCACCAGACGCACCAAGGGGTGAAGCCCGCTTTTCGAACCTGTTGTGCATGGGACAACAGACTTTTGAAACAAAGACGAGAAGAAGGAGAAGTGGTGAAAAGAAACTCATCAGCCCTGAGCTTTTAATAAATGTTTTAATTTAAAAAAATATAATATATATTTCTTTTACAGTACAAATTAAGGTTTTTTTATTGGGTTTGGGCCATAAACTGTTGCCGTGGTGCAGGCTCAGGTCAAGCTTGCACAGAAACTGTGGGTTCATCTAGGGTTGAGCCTGATCAGAGCTCTACCACCAATGTAAGTGCACAATGCAGTCTTCCCGTAGTAATTCCTGTAAACACATGTAAATACATAATCATGTGTGTACTTTTATACTGTGCAGCATCCTCAGCAAAAACATGTTCTTGCACACATGAGTGGGACTGTGCTTTAAGTGTTTATGAGCAGATGATCACAGTTGGGGCCGGTTATAGGGAAGTCAGCTAGTTCAGCCACTGAAGTGGTTGAAATAATCAGTGCCACTGTACATTGTAATCCTCATTTGCAATATGATAACAGAGGTTTCTGCACACACTGCACCACCTGGATAATCAAGATGAACCTACCTGTGAATTTTGAGTAGCTTTGCCTTTTGGCAGTTCAGCATTTCAGTATCTTATAAGGTCTGTCATTTGAATGATGTCACACATGGTAACATTACTGTGTGTTTGTTGAAAAACCGGAGACTCCACATTTCAGCATACTGTGTTTCATCTCTGCTGCATTAAACTGTAAAACGGAAATATTATGTTTGTAAATAGAAACGCATATCTTTAGTAAGGCTGTCGCCTTCTGGTCGGCTGGTCAATTGGTTGGTTGATATGCTCCTGCTCACCTTAAATCTTATTGGCCAGACAATTACTGGTATCACTTTAATAAGGCCGTGTGTCTGTCACAGCATTTCCTTACCCAGCTGAATCGCAGTTGTTGTTTTTCAGCACTTGTTTTTGTCCTCTGTAATGCTTGGTCTTTGAGGTATTTGTCACACCCCTTCTCCACTGTGATTGGATGGCTGGTGACAGCGTTTTACCCAAAGTTAAACATTTTTCAACTTTCATTTTTAACCAGAAAAAAGATGAATAATCAGAAGATATCCAGTATTAAAATTGATCACTATGGATTTATTTTACTAAGTCTCCAAAAAGACACTGCAGTTCAAGGCTAGATTATAAAGCTTTTGAAAGGAAGCACAGAGCACACCGGACCTCTTGTTGGAGCAGCAGAATGGCTAATGTTAGCTACTAGGCAAAATAGTATGTCTTTTTCACACAGGCAGTGTTCAAGAGAAATTTGACATAAGTAATTTTTTGCTATATATGACATCTCCAAACCCAGAATGTCCAGTGTGTCAGATTTTTCTCATCATTTCCATTCAACACTTGGTGGTGAGACAGATTCGAGCACGCAGCTTAGCTGGATGCTCCGAGCGATACAGTGATATGACTGTGAACATCACATTTATTTTTCACTGCAGGCATTCCACTTGCCTGAAAACAGAGGTGACTTGCCCTAGAAAAGTGTGAATGTCAAGCCCTGTAACAAGAAAAAAACTCTGCCAGGTATAGTGTATTCAATGCACTGTGGTGATTTAGTTCATGTAGAGATAATGTGCAAACTGTTTTTGCCCATCAACCAAGTGATTGGTTGAAAAGTAGGTAGAATTTCAGTCAACCAAGATTTTTTTTTGGTTGATTACAGCCCTAATTTTTAGAGATATTTAACTCTTCAGTGACACCATTATCAATAATATACAGATCGCTTTAAAACGCTGTTTTAAAATAAAAGCATATTAGTGTGGATGTTGCCAAGAGCTCCTCACTAGTCCACTCAGATCTTAGTGACTGAGACCCGACCTGGGACCAGAGTCAGCCTGCTTGCAGGTAGCATTTAGTCTAATTAAGTTGGGTTCTGTTTGCGCAATCACTGATCATCTGGCGCAACAGTATGACAGGAGAAGAATGTGTTTTTTGACTTGACAATGAGACAGTGTTTCCTACACATTTATTTGTGGTGGCCTGCCATGGTTAAAACAACTGCTGTCATGTTTTGATTTTTTAATTTATTTTTTTTGTAACTAGACCATTCATTGGGAGTGCTGTTGGAATATATACACTCTTAGGTTATTTATTGTTCCACAATCTTGCAGCGCAGAGTGTACTCTGGGCACAGATGGACCAGCCGTCTGTTCCAATACCCATACTTTCTGTACTTACCTTACCTACTTTGGGTACAGAGGGCGTTCAAAGACCCGGATTTATAGTCATAACGGCCAAAATGAGATTGTGGAACATTGTACACTTTTCGTACTCAACGGCTGCCATCTTAGCTACGTAGCGGAAGAGGCGGGACCACTTACAG
>JAPZEB010000012.1:36327808-36343942 GCA_029783705.1 Chaetodon striatus | reverse complement strand
AGTCCACACTTTAATTTTCAAACAACAGAGGAATCATTACATCTTCCTAGCATGCAGGGACTGTGTGAGCACCTGACAAGGACACTGCTGTCTCTGTGTGTGTGTGTGTGTGTGTGTGTGTGTTAGGTTCAAATGGGCAACCTGAACTTCTCCCTGGGTAAGGTTCAGTATGACAACCTCAGCCTGTCCACTTTCCCTCTGGAGGCTCAGATTGGAGTCGGGGTCGGTGCGTCCATAGTCGCTCTCATCGTCCTCATCATCGTGCTCATTTACAGGTCGGTGGGTGCACTGTGTGTTTCTGATCAATTTATGGGTCAGTTAAAGGGATAGTTCACCCCGTGATAAAAATAAAAAAATTCCTCTTACCTGTAGTGCTGTTTATCAATCAAGGTAGTTTTGGCGTGAGTTACGGAGTGTTGGAGGTATCATCCATAGAAAGGTCTGCCTTCTTGCCAACATAATGGAACCACATGGCACTTGGCTTGTGGTGCTCAAAGCACTGAATAATACATTTGAAAAACTGATTTGGGAGTGAGCTGTCCCTGTATAGGTACCTTGTGCAGTTTGTGACCACTATAGCCCCTTCCCCAACCCCAAAAAACCCACTAACATTTGGCTTTTGTCTTAAGTGGGAACAGTTACATATGGCAGTCATTCCTGGGACAAATGACTCCACAGTAGTCTTGGTCCAAGCAGTGCTTGAACATTGTTCAGTTTAGTCAGCACAGAGTTTAAAAGAAAGACTGAATAAGTAAGAGGTATTAAAAAGAAGTAACCACTGTAACATTTTCACTGACCTTCATATTGCTTTCTACTGTTTACTAACCTGTTTACTGGCCTGTCTGTGATGTTGAACGTGACACACAAAAACAGAAAGGCATACTTGTTTGCTGCAGAGCTGTGTACACTGCTCTGATCTACTTGAAATGGGAAAGGAGTCTGTAGATGTTTTTCAACAGGTTTTCTGTGTTTAAAAAAAAAACTGCATACATGCACTAATTTTGGTGGAAAAAGGTACAGTAGAGGTATAGATCAATGTTATGATGATATTGAGAACAACAGTAATTAATGCTCGGTAATGAACATTGTGATAAAAAAAAACCCCAAAAAACACCAGTTGTATTAGGCCAGACCTAGAAGTAACATTTTCATGAAACTTTCAACAAGTCTGAATTGAATGCTGTTAAATTACCATGAAGCCCGCAACAGCATAACATTGTTGTGCAAAGAGAGAGAATGAACTGTTCTGTTGTCTCAAGGCCCTGACACACCCAGCCGACAGTTGGCTGTCGGTCAAAGTTGGGTCGTTGGCAAGCATCTGCTACCCTCATCGGTGCAGTGTGTCCTGCACCTTTGGCTCTTGTAGCCATTAGTTGGCCTTTTTCCGCCGATTCAGCCTGTTGAATCTGCATTGGCACAGTGGAGCCCGTTGGTGAATAAAATCACCAACGGGCCAGCTCAGCGCACAAGGCGAGAAACACTAGTGAGAAATATAAACGAAGAACTTAAGTTTTAAGCCACTGAGCCTTATAGCAGAAACGTTTTGTGACAGTTTGTGTTATCGTTCACAGGGGCACAGTAACTATGCTTTGCGCTTTCAACATTGGATTATGTTGTTGATATGCTAACTGGCTAACTTGTGTCAAGACGGTTTTCCGGTTTCCCTCTTTGAATGAGAATTACAGATGACCACTGTCTGCTGGTGTGGAGGGGTAATGTCATCTCACGCAGGTGCACAACACGTGCTCGTTGACCATCGGTTTGGTGTGTTCATGTGCAACTTAACTTAAACATCACAATGAGAGGCAATGCAGCAGGGGGCTCTCATCGCTGCTAGTTCCCCAACATTGGTTTGGTGTGTCTACACCTTTAAGACTGCTGTGATACATTCATCATGAATTATCATCTTTATTGCACACAAAAAACACCCTAATCTAATAAAAGATAGTTTTCCTCTCACAGTAAGTGGCCACAGAGGTTAAAAAAAGAAAACCTTGTATAACTGTGTCCAACCATTAGAGCAGCAAAACTCACTCCCTATATTTTAACATTTCATTCCTGCTAGTTGCCTGGATAAAATTCTAAATATCCAGCCAAACACTTTACATACAGCATGTTAGCAAATAGGGATGAAATTAAAGTCCCAACTTTACATCCTGCCACTCAAAGCCAGTGTTTTGACAGACGCTATACATTAACAGCAGAACTGTCAATTCAAATAATGATGAAAATGCATTATTTTCCTAAAACAACGGGGTTCAAGTTGTGGCCCACAGTGTAACTCATTGAATCCATGGCAACATTACACTTCCTATTTACATTTCTGAGGGCATTATAGGAAATGTACTTTTAAAATGTAGAGCAGGGATGGGAGAAGGCACAGCTGTCTTCATTTTGTTTTGTGTGAGAACACAAATACGCAAATATAATGCTGTGGAAAAGTGATAGATTTTTTTTTTTTTAATGAGGTTGATTTTTCTGAGCTTTCAAACTACAAGTAAGATCAACAACCAGTCACATTGCACAGAATTAAAACAACACAGAGGCTCCCTAGTCCAATCCAGGAAGGCAACGTCTATCTATTATACTTTAAACCTTGACAAAGACAGCACAAACCAGATCCACTGCTATTCTTACCCTAGACATATACACTGCATAACTGTTCACCAGAGGGAACTCAAACTTACTCAGAGCATTTCGCTTAAAGGAAACCTAATAAAATACCTTACAGTGCTTTCAGCACCTTCAGACAGACTGTCAGACACTTCCCTGGGACAGTAGGATCCCAGTTGTTGATCCTCTGACTCCCCAGATCCGGCACTAGCATCCCCTCAAACAGTCATTTGTTTCTGAAGGATGAGCTATCACGAATCTGTTTGAACTTGTCATTGAACTAGTGTTACAACTGTCTCAAATCTGAATCACTGACAATATGAATAGTTTTGATATGAAATACGGGCATGCAAGGATTTTGCATTTTCATGTCATTAATTCATCACAACACAGGTGTGTAAAAGCCTTAATAGTTACACCTTTGTTTGTTACAGAACCTTTAGACAACATTAGACAGGGAGAGAAGAACATTGTTAGGTCATAATAGCATTTTGACGTGTTTTTGTTAAGTGCCACAGTGAGAACTGAAGGATCAGGATAGTCACTGTATGAGGCAGTGTTTCCATTCTGCCCCAGCATGACCCCGAGATTAACCCTGATCCTTACTGGTAGGGGTTTGTTGGGTCAAATTGCTTGAGTCAGCCTTTTCACAATCTCACTGGATTTCCACTAATCCAGTGTGAAACTGCTATTATTTGTCCTCTTTCTTCTCTCCCTGCCTGACCCTCTGTTCCCATCTTTGTTACTGTCTGTTAGGAGGAAGAGTAAGCAGGCTGTGAGAGACTACAAGAAGGTCCAGATCCAACTGGAGAACCTGGAAACCAGCGTGAGAGACCGCTGCAAGAAAGAGTTCACAGGTAAAGAGAGTGCAAGAGGAGTAATGTTACATGACAAAGGAGAGAGCAGGAAAGAGAGGAAGGAGGTTTGGAGAGGAGAGGAAGAGACAGAAGAACAAGAAAGTTTATTTTAGTTTGTGGAGGCCAACAGATCCACTTTGTTTTCACACAGGCCTTATGAGATTATCCCATTACATCACACCTCCTGGATGAAATGTTCCTCACATCCCACATGGCTGCTGCAGAGTTTAATTTTAGCCTGCCAACAATGTCCAATGTCAATATTAACCAGCTCCTGCCTCCCTAAACAGTTCCAGACACGCACCTTGAATATAATGTACGGTAGAAACTGAAGACAAAGAGCTAGTAGTAAACCCGCCTGATCTGTAACCCCTCTCCCTCTACCCTAACTCAGACCTGATGACGGAAATGATGGACATGTCCAGTGACCTGGTGGGCTCTGGCATTCCTTTCCTTGACTACCGGATGTATGCTGAGCGCATCTTCTTCCCTGGCCACCGGGAGTCTCCGCTGAGGCGAGACCTGGATGTTCAAGAGTGTCGAAGGCAGACGGTGGAACAGGGCCTGGTGCAGCTGTCCAACCTGCTCAACAGTAAACTCTTCCTTACCAAGGTTGTCATCGCCACCATCAGTGTCACGAGCAGAATGAGGCTTAAATATCCACATTTTGAGCAGAGGAATAATTTGCCACTCTTCTCTTCCTCTCAGTTCATTCACACCCTGGAGAGCCAGCGGACTTTCTCTCCCAGAGACAGGGCATATGTGGCCTCCCTGCTGACGGTGTCTCTGCATGGCAAACTGGAGTATTTCACCGACATCCTCAAAACTCTTCTAAATGACCTGGTGGAGCAGTATGTGGCCAAGAACCCCAAACTGATGCTGCGACGGTAAGAAGAACAAGAGTGGATGTGGTCATGTTGTGTTGTAAAGATGCTCAACAGTGATTCAGACTGTGTGTGTTTTTTTTCCTCTTCAGAACAGAGACAGTGGTGGAGAAGCTGCTGACCAACTGGATGTCAATCTGCCTCTATGCTTTCCTCAGGGTCAGTCTACATATGAGACATGATTTTATATTTTTGCTACAAATACACAATCAAATGTCATTTTAGTCAAACATGTTAGGAGCATCAAAAGTGACACTTTGGTTTTCAAAGGGATAGTTTGAATTTTTTGATGTGTGTTTGTATGGGGTACTTAACCATAGACAGTATATTACATACAGTTAGATGTCAGTCAGCACGCCCCCAGTTTGGAGAAGCAGGCTGGAGTCTGACACAGAAGCTCAGCAATGTACTGCTGTGGGGCGATCACCACCAAAACATACTTTAGCCACCTAAAGAAGTCCTAAAGCAATAAATATCGGTTTATGTGTATGCTATATTGAGAGTATTTGCACTGCTTTACATGTCAGACAGCTTGTTTGGCAGTTTGGCACACAGTTGCTAGTCATTGATTTAATGGAGGTAAAGGAGGTTTTTTGTCATCCAGGCCCTCAGTTCTCTACTGTAGAGTGTGTTAGGCCAGTCCTAATTGACTTCAGTGTGTGTGTGTGTGTGTGTGTGTGTGTGTGTGTGTGTGCGCACGTGCAGGACTCAGCAGGGGAGTCTCTCTACATGCTGTTCAGGGCCATAAAGCACCAGGTAGACAAAGGACCGGTGGACGCTGTGACTGGCAAGGCCAAATACACCCTCAATGACAACCGCCTGCTGCGAGAGGATGTAGAGTACAAGACCCTGGTGAGGAGAACTCTGACTGCAAACCAAATGATCGTTTGCATCTGATTAAAGAATCCCAGACATCCACCATGACCTTCAGGAAGTTGGGTTATTTCCTCTTTCCTTCTCTCACCCCCTCTTGCTCTCTTCTGCAGACTCTGAATGTTTTGGTGCAGGGTGGAGGAGTGAATGAGAGCCAGCCACTGCCCTCCAAAGTGCTGGACTGTGACACCATCACACAGGTGAAAGAAAAGCTGCTGGATCAGGTCTACAAGGGCACTTCCTTCTCCCACAGACCCCATGCAGACTCACTGGACCTCGGTAAGAATCTATACACACCACATCACACACCTGGCACTTTAGATACATTGTGACATGTTTTCCTATTCATCCTTATATCTGCAACATTAAAGTGAGAAAAATTGATGAAGGAATTTCTGTTTCTGTTGTTTAGCTGTGGCGCCCTCTACTGCAAGACAAAAATAAATACAATAATTTAATTGGTCGGTCTTGCATCTAAGTTAGCACTGCTAAAATGACAATATGTGTTGTTAATACTGATAAGATCCATAATTAACCAAAACACCAGCTGAAATAAACCTGGAACAGGTTGTCTACAGGAATCAGACACTTTAGTTTAATGCTTTTTAGAACCCTCTTAAGAACATTTTAAAACTAATTTAAGACTGATTTTTGGAAAGTCTTTGTTTTCCTTTTCAAGTATTGCAGGTAAGTCTAAAGTTAAGTAGTATATATGTAGTCCCTTGCAGAGGTTCCTACAGCTTAAGACAAATTAGACTCTTGAAATGACACTTGAAATTTGAAATAAAATTTTTAGACCAATTTTACAATAACCAAAGTTTAAAAAAAAAGAAAAAACACAAATCAGCACCAGTTAAGTAGGGTTAGGGAAAAATGTTTATTGTAACATAAAACATGACTTTTGTCTTGTGGAGTTGAGGGTAGAACAGAACTGGGAAGTACATGTGTTTATTAGTGGGTTGTCTTAGCAATTTTGTGTTTCACAATCTGCATGTGGGATTGCACAGCCTTGATTTCCATTGTATCGAGTTTGAAATGCTCTTCGCTCAACTCTGTCCTGTCAAATGAAGGCAAAAGCCAAAAAAAAAGAAAATAGAAAAAAAGAAAAAAAAAACAGAAATAAGAAAAATACACAAAACCTTGCATGCATCACCTTGGACTGATTTAAGCCATTCAGATCTTAGTTAAATAACCAGTTTGCATTGTATTTGCACCTGCCCATGTTGACCAGGGTGCAGTGGCAGCTAGCTAGCAGACAGTGGATGCTTTGCTCTGAGCATCCAGCAAACATGAGTGTTGTGGGTTCCTCTATTCTGGGGTCTCATCTATAAACATTGCAGATGCACAAAAGAAGGTCTAAAAGAGGCATAAGCCACCTCCCATGCAAAAGGTGTGATCTTTAAAAACAGACTTGATGGACAAAGATTGAAAGGATACACAGACGGAAAGGTGGAAAACCTGATTGTAGAAATTGTCAAATATTTTTTGGCACACACCATTTTTAACTTTTGTTCGTATGTACATTTTTTGTATAGATCCCACACATTGTTTTATAAATGTGACCCCTGATCTGCATGGCGTTAATCTAAGAGGAATTTGGTAAATTATTTTTTAAAATCCTGCTTATTTTGGCTCAGCAATTTTAAGACTTTTGAAAGACTGATTTAAGACATTTAAGTACCGATTAAGGCCTCATTTTTAGATTATTCCTTCAATGCCTTTTAAGACTTTATAAGGATCCGCACAAACCTTGTAGGTTTTATTTATGTAGGAATATGGTTATTAGAGTGAGTTTGGTTCATCTACATTTCGCAAAAAGGAACATGCAAATATAGACTAAAACTATAGTATTAGGTTAAGTGGCAAGTTTAAAGATTTCAAACATCAAACGTGGACTTTTATCCAGAAAAGCTTGCCTTGTCTTGACAAATAGCAATTAAAGGATGGATAAATGAAAATGAAATGGCAGTATGGTATGAGGTACATAAACATAGAGGCGAAACACCAACATTATCCCAGTTTACTGCAATCTGGGGTAACTGACTTCACATCTGGTCAGAGAGATATGAGCTTCAAAATCTGGGCTGATAAAGGCTTGTGTAAAATTGTTAAATTGCAGATCTATTTGATAATGGCATTCTTGTGTCCTTTGGCAATTTGAGACAGTAGTATGACATCCAGCCAAAACATTTTTTAAATATCTGCAGATAAGAAGCTACATGTCTAAGATACAAAAATCCTTATTCTTACCTGCTCTTTCCTCTGTGGAAAAAGTAGCAGTGAAACACCACTCCAAGAGGGGCCTGATTTCATGCTTTCATGAAACAATCGTGGATAGCTCTCAGATCTACTTAGAAAAAAAAGACTTACAGTCTGTGTGTAAGTATAAGTGGGACTAACAGTGAGCTCTCAGTTGAGGACTGGGAGACACTCAGGTTAGAGGCTCAAACACATTTACTGAATACCATTTTTAATTACTCCAATATAAGTGGATAATGAGAATATATCTAACTCTAACCGTGTTAGATAAAATCAATGCCTGTACCCCTGACTAGTGTAATAAATGTGGAATAAAGGGTACACTGTTTCATTGCCAGTGGGACTGCCCAAATATCTAGGCTTTCTGGATAGAGGTTTTGGATGTCCTTTTACATGTCACATGCATTAAGTTATTTGTATCCCCCAAACTGTGTAACCTTGTGTTTTTTCCCTGCAAATTGTAAACTAAGTTAGGTAGATAAGAAAATGACACTCTATTGCTTATCACAAGCAAAACACACCATAGCCAAACTGTAAATCTGCTATTAGACCAAGTCTACAACCTGCTTACCAAACTGTCTCACTTGTCTGCCCTGGAAAAACTTTCCCTTATGATTAAAAGGTAAATATCTACCCTTGACAAGATATGGGAACGTTTTATGACACTTCTACAGGGGTAGAAGGCTACAAAAGTCTAATTGCCTTAATTTGTTGATGAGAACATAATTATGTGCATTTCCGTTTGCTGTTTTTTTTTCCTTTCTTTCTGAGCTGAGTGTCTGCTTGTTGTCTCATTGTTCAGAGTGGCGGTCTGGTGTTGCTGGTCATCTCATCCTGTCAGACGAGGACTTGACATCTGTGGTTCAGGGAAACTGGAAACGCCTCAACACACTGCAGCACTACAAAGTGAGAGTCCATGCTTCACTGACACACTTCTACTTACTCACAGTCAAAAATAATAATAATACTCATAATAACTATATACTCTGTGTTGTTCATCAGGTCCCAGACGGTGCAACAGTAGCACTGGTCCCACGTCACACCAAACACATTCACCATGACAACCACGACTACGTAGCAGGAGAGAGTGAGTTAACATCTGAACATCACTGTAATAATAAATTCAAAATAGGTTTCTTCTCATGGCAATCAAAGAGTCACCTTCATGTTCCTTTTGCTTCTACTAAACTTATCACCCAGTAACATTTCTGCTGTCACCGTACCACTCTAATGTGTGAAGTAAATCTATGAAGCAGAATGTTTGAGCATGTCTTGCAGTGAGAATAGGTCATTTGGACTGTTACTGATGATTTTAATCATAATTCACATAAAGACCCTAGAGGTTAGAGCTGGACTTAATGTCCCAGGCTTTGAAAGGTTATAGTGTTCAAGGACACAGTTCTGCACCGATAAAAGTAAACAGGGTGATTCAGAGTCCCTCAAGTCATTCAGCCAATAAACAGTGAAACTACAAAGTGATTCTGCTGAAAAGAGAATTTTCATAATCCAATTTTCACTCTGATTTTTACATTTATCCCTTTTTTTTCAAAGTGAATCCCTAGAAATTTCTTATATTGTTTTTGATAACTAAAAAGATGGGGCGTCTACTAATCAGAAGGCTAATGGTTTGATCCTAGCCTCCTGCAGTCTGCATGGAGGACATTTTCATCAGTCAGTTTCAAAGCCTCTTTGATGTGTAACATAATTCAGGACTATGGGAATTTATTGTTCCATACATACAGTAATTATTCCAGTTACTTTAAATGTCAGCTGATTGAAGCTGCAAACCATATTGGATAACAATCTACAAACCGTGTCTCTCACTTTGGCCACCACATAAGATAAGATAAGATAAAACGTAATTAATCCCAAAGGAAATTCTTGTGCCAGACAGCTCCAAGACCACAGCAACAATACACATACATACAATAGAACCTAAAAGTATAAAAATAGAACCTAAAAGTATAAAAATAAGTGTCTAATGAGTAGTTTAAGTAAAAAGTAATACTGCACATGACAGTGAAATATTGCACATTGTAAATAGAGAGGCACATTGCACCTGACACTGAACTTAATGTAGCCCATAGCTATGAAAAATTAAAAATGCACCATTGCACATGACAATGAAAAGCAACACTGTACATGATACATAAAATGACGTGACCACCAAAAGTGCACATGCGAACGAAGGCAACACGAACAAGGGTAACACTGAACACAATATTGGTGTTATTATTCACAGTCCGATGTGTCAGATTCCCTTCCTGCACATGGCTCCTATCAGCTGTAATGCATTTCATTTTGCACAAGTGAGAAGATCCCTTTGGTGCATTCTGACATAAATCAACATCAGGCTCTTAGCAGTTGAAGGCAAATTCAGTCTGCCGAATTAAAAATGTTTCATCACTGGTAGCAAGGAAGGTAAGATGAAAAATAGCTGTGAGCACAACTCCAAAAATCTTAGACAATATAAAAAAGGTGCACGGTACTGTCTCTGAATATGATATTTATCTTTGACACTTTGGTGCATGTATCTTTCCCCTGACTATGTCTTTTTCCTATAGTCTATATTCTACTTTATTTTTCTATAGTACTTATTAAGTGTTAAACAGGGTCTTATAATCATACATGCTGTTTATCCTTGTTTTTTGTGAGATTCTTCTCTGATTTTTAATATGTATTTTGCAGATGTATTTTTCCTCAATACTTTTTGTGAAATTTTTCCAAATTACCTGTATTTTTCATGTTATTGCATTGACGGTGCTACTTAGCTCCTAAATTACTTTTAATACTTACTTTATATCCTTGTCTTTGTCTTTTGCGGGAATTTTTCTAAGAAAGGTGTTTTTGAGCCTCTTTTTCATAGAGCATTATTGATAGTTTTTGAGCTTCATTTCTTGGGAGCAAGTTTTCAGGACTTATTTATACATGTAATATTTATTATGCTATTTCTTAGTATTTATGGCTGTTAATGTGCATTCATTCATTTATTTATTTATGACTCTGGATCCTACAGCTCCTTATTTATAGTTTTTCTATATCGTTTCCGATTTTGGGCATCTGTTTTTCACACGCTGGTGTTCTTCTAATATTTCTCAGGTCAGTCATACACAGATGGATCTCATCACTTAAATATGTATTCTCTATTCTGATTGTGGTTTAAACCTCACCTATGTGTATATCATTTCCCTTTACTTTTGTTTTGTCACACTGATGATGGTTCTTTGGCTGAAATGTGTCCGTGTCTTTGTGTTTTTGCCCAAATTAAATAAGTGAATTCCAGCATGAGTGCCGGTGTTCTAGCTACTAAGATAAACCACATTTTTCTGAGAAAAGTCAGTGATATTAGGTGATAATACTTTCTGTCAGAAAGGTTAGTGCTTTCATCACCGATAGTTAATAATATCATCTGTGATCAGTCTTGAACTGACTAATAAATATTTTTTCTGGACCAAACACACCATGGCAATTAGCTTTAAATTAAGGACTCCATCTGTGTCATGTCAAACTAGAAGTGTTTCTATGCCTTAAAAAAGCAGGGAGGGTTCTCTTTTTTAAAAATTATTATTCAACATTTTTTTGCTTACTAATTAATAATTAATAACTAATTAATCATTTTCTCATAATGTCATAACATATCACAATATGCTCAAAACTGTAACTATGTTATGTACTCGTAGTTGTCTTATATTATCAGCTGATTATTACATCATGAGATTTTATTACATTTAAATCATCTTATGGGCAGTAATTACATTAAGTTACATGAGTTGTTACACTAGTGTATGAATGTGTGTGAATGGGTGAATGTTGGCTTGTGTTGTAAAGTGCTTTGAGTTTTCACTTTGGCTTTACTTTGTTAAGACTGGAAAAGCTTTATTTAAATGCAGTCCATTGACTATTACATGAAAATAGTGAGCTTTCAGTGTGTCTGATGGGGAAGCAGGACACCACTGCTCAGTGAATTCTACTAAATTAAGCTTTTGAAACTTGGACCTGTGCAGAGACTCCGATGCTGGAGGATGCAGATGAAGGTGGAGTGAGGCTGTGGCATCTGGTGAAAGCCAGCGAGGAGCCTGAGCTGCCCAAACACCGCCGAGGCAGCCTTAGGGAGAGAGAGAGGGCCAAGGCCATCCCCGAGATCTACCTGACCCGCCTGCTGTCCATGAAGGTACACACACACACACACACACACACACACAGGTGAGGTTTCCATATAGCTGTCAAGTTCTTTGTTCTGTGTTCCAGCACTCACAGGTCCATACTGAGAGCTGGTAAAATGTTTTTTGTAATGCTTATAGAACTCTCTGATGAGACACATTTCTGAAAATGTATTGTAGCCTAGTTTACCTTATAAACATTGTTAAGTAATTATTTATAAAATAATTGCATGACTTTGTAATGGGCAAAATAATGTTTCCATATCAAACGTGCAAAACTGTTTTACAATATTCAATAACATTTCACCAATAATGTCCATGTCTACTCAGCTGTATGAATTTAGTACATAATAATTTACATGGGAATAAGACAACAGTCACTTGTATACAAGTGCATACTGTATATAGATAGCCAGCCACGTGATACACAAATTTCCCACTGAGAACACACAGACACACTTCCTGTAATTTGTACAATGTTGCAAAGAAGCAAACAAACCTCTGCACTGAATCGTTCTGACTCCTTTCCTCCTCCTCCTCCTCCTCCTCTGTGTTCTCTAGGGAACGCTGCAGAAGTTTGTAGATGATCTGTTCACAGTGATACTCAGCACCAGTCGTACCGTCCCGCTGGCTGTCAAATACTTCTTTGACCTTCTGGACGACCAGGCGGGACAACATAGCATCTCCGACCCAGAGACAATACACATTTGGAAGACCAACAGGTGAATTATAGACAAAGGATGGGACAATATATGATTTTATTGTAGATTGCGATATAAAAAAGACACTTACAATATCAGGATAATTGTGGAAATCATGTCCAGCAAAGAGCCTGCTGAGCAACCATCAGTGAAAAAGCCCTGTTCATACCAATGACTCGTGACAATATGAAACCATTTTAGAACATTGGAGGAAAAGTTGCAGCGGTGGGAACTGGTCGGTCTGAGCTCGACTCAAGCTGGCTGATGGTGTCACCTGCAACTCAGCTGGTCAAATCACCAGCGGATGGTTTTGGAACGTAAAGCATGTCACCTGTTTCAACAGCCAATCAGCTTGGAGTCAAGTCCACTGGTCAAGTCAAAATGACTGCAGACAGCGTCCACACACACACACACACACACACACACACACACACACACACATTCTCATTAACTGAGTAATTAGTGCAGGTTACTTATATTATTGTGATGTGTTTATTATGAATACAGTCCATCTGACGCTTGTTTTGTTTCTGTTATTTTCTGTTTCATCACTACTACCAATGCAGCTGTAGCCAGTGTCTCACTATCACTATCCTCGTTCATATTTTAAGAAGATACGAATTATATTCAGCCACAAAATCAGACTGAAAACCTGGAAATTAGAACGAATGTACAGAGATTTGTTGCATAGAGATTATACACCGTTTCATCCAGATGCATTGATGTGAACCGGCAGGTTTTTAGAACGTTACAGAACGGCACATTGCAAAGTAGCTGCCTGTTTTAACTCATCTCGTCACAAATCTTTGGTCTGACCTGGGTTAAAGAGACTCTGCAAAAACAGGCTGCATACACACCAACCTCAAAAAACACAAATGATCTTAATCCAGCATCAGTATATTTCATCATGAAACATATAATGCCATTTTAAATATCTGAAAAGTCTGGCTTTTTAATATAGTTTGTTTTTCTCTAAAAAGGTTCTCTAAATAAAGGTGTGTGTCCTATCTGTGATCCAATAAAAAATATTTGTTTCTTAAGAGAATTAATGGTTAAGTGATTCCAGTATGTTTTATTAATATTTTAAGAGTTTTAAGCATATTTTGATAATTATCAGATAATACTGTGAGTCGCAGTCATTTTGGCCAGGGTAATCGTTACAAGAAATTTTTATATTGTCCCATGCCGACTATAGATTCACACAAACATAGAGAGCCAGGTGGTCACATGAAAAGATGAGGATGACATTGTCCATGATTATGAAGTATTAAATGTTTAAACTAATGAATAATTAATTCAAACCACTTCAAAGATTGATGCAAACTGGATCCTGAAACAAGTTAGCATTTTAATGTTTCTGCTGTGTCTCCAGTCTCCCTCTGCGTTTCTGGATTAACATTGTGAAGAACCCTCAGTTTATCTTTGACGTCCAGGCGTCGGACCACGTAGACGCCGTGCTCTCTGTCATTGCCCAGACCTTCATGGACTCCTGCACCATCGCTGAGCACAAGCTGGGACGGGTAAGGCTGAATGGGGGAGAGAGCAAGTACAAGCTTCATGCACAGTGGAACTCAGAGAGGATTAATCATAGACACTTTCTGTTATTTGAAATATTTGTTAGAGTGTTCACTCTGCTGTTTTTCTGCAGTTACAATTCAAACTGAACCAGAAGGCTTTTCTCAGATGGAGAAAAAGTTGAGGCTGTAAATGATGTGTCTGTTGCTTTACTGCCTTTCTTTACAGCATTCCCAAATAGAGCTGACATTCAGACAGGCCTTCTGTCCCCCTCTCTCTCTCTCTTCACTTCTCATTCCCTCTTTTCTTTTTGAACAGGACTCTCCCATCAACAAGCTCTTATATGCCAGAGACATCCCCCGCTACAAACAGATGGTAGAAAGGTAGGTTCAGATTTGAAGTAGCAACAGACAACTCTTCAATATCCGCTTCCCCAGCATTTTCAATTGGTATTGGTGTTGGCGCCAGTTTTTCAGAGATAACCGGATTGCTTTCTATTTTCCTCAGAGCCAAGGAACTAACAGTTTCTATCAGTTACTTTGGTTGTTTCACTGTCCGGCATTTCTGCTACTGAGCGTAGTAACTACAAAGAACCTACACTGATGCTTTTGGGTAACTGTCGAAGGAAGGAAGGCGGCACTTCCTATGTGCCGTAAATGGAGGCTTCAGGAGATTGTAGCTGGTTGCAGACAGAATTGCATAGTGAGAGTGAGGCTTATAGGGAACCAGTCTAAATACCCATTGTGTCATTCGTCCATAGCCCTTTCATCGGGCCATCAGCATTTATTTCGTAATGACAAGTTAAAGAGATAGTTCAGATTTTTGAAGTTGGGATGTATGGGGCACTGATCTATAGCCAGTGTATTACCCACAGAAGATGTCTGTCAGCACACCCCTGGTTTAAATAAGAAGGCAGGTGTGCCGACAGTGGAAGCCACGCTGCTGTGGACAGAGGCAGCAACAAAACATATTTAAGCTACTTAAACAAAAAACAACATCAGTGTATGTGTACACTATATTGAGAGTATTTTCACTGCTTTACCTTTCTGTCAAACAGCCCGATGCAAACTATCGCTTTAAACCAAAACACTACTCTGTTTCCACTGTAACTAAGCTGGTAAAAACTTATTATGAAACAGCACCTTGGATAATATGACTCTTATGATATTTCACACCAATACAATGAATGTATTTTGGAATGTAATTATCCATTGCCCTAATAAATAAATGATTGTATTAAAAGTGCTCTTTGGTTAAAGATGGATTTTCTCTACATTTATAATGCTCTTCTTTATGAAATCTGCTTTCATCAACTTATTGAAGCAGTTTGTAATGTCAGTAATGCTTTTGAAGTTGATCACAATTGCTTTGGTTGCAGGTACTATGCTGACATCAGGCAGACCATCTCAGCCAGTGACCAGGAGATGAACTCAGCTCTGGCTGAATTGTCCAGGGTGAGTGCAGCCACAGCTCAGAGCCCACACTACAGAGGAGCACAGTATACAGACATCTAACCTAAAGGCTTTGTTTTTCAGAACTACTCTGGAGAACTCAACTACCTGGTCGCACTGCACGAGCTTTACAAGTACATCAACAAATATTACGACCAGGTGCGTGTATCACTCAGTCTGACTCAACAGCACAGGTGTAACAGTGTATCATCATGGCACAGTGCAAAGATATGATCATGTGCACAGTGGAGTTGTATTGCATTGTTTTTGTTCTTGTATGCCTTCATGTCTGAACCAAAAAAGGTACAGCAGAACAGTGTTCCCAAGGTCATGAAATTTCTGGAAATGTTTTCCAGGCCTGGGAATTGACAGAATGTTGTAGAAAACCTTTCAATATACATTTTTTTGGTTAATATTTAAAAATCACAAAACATGTTAAAAGTTGAGCATTATGTTTTCCTTGTAAAACTCATTTCTAATCTAGTGCTGTCCTGCGTGGCAGTTAAAGCTTCACGAGTATCATGTGATACACATAGACCAGATCAGCATTGTGTCATCGCCAAGGGTGTCCTTCACGTTGACATCAGAGGCACATAATATATGTTAATTCTCACTGTCAGTGTGGTGAATAATGCTGGCGATGGTTACTACTGATGGATAGCTAACATTAGCATGAGTGGAGGCTGCTGCAGTACAGTCATACAGTTTACTTTACTTACACTGAACAAAAATATAAACGCAACATTTGTTTTTGCTCCCATTTTTCATGAGCTGAACTCAAAGATCTAAAACATTTTTTTATATACACAAAAGACCATTTC
>JAPZEB010000012.1:36309993-36327708 GCA_029783705.1 Chaetodon striatus | reverse complement strand
GAAGTGCTCACTAACACAGATTTAGACAGATTTGTGAACAATATTTGAGAGAAATGGTCTTTTGTGTATGTAAAAAAGAAATGTTTTAGATCTTTGAGTTCAGCTTATGAAAAATGGGAGCAAAAACAAAAGTGTTGCATTTATATTTTTGTTCAGTGTATGTAGGCCAATGCAGAAGTTAGTGTCACTCTGGTTGGTACCCTCTTTAATAATTTATTGGGAGTTTTCCCATTGGACTTTGAGTTATTGCAGAAAATAAACCACAGTGTGGTCAATTCATGTATATGGTCCAAAATCACAAATGACACACTTGTGTCAGAAGCTTCTGTAGCCTCTGTGCTTAGAGCCTCAGTTTGGGTAAGAGACAGAGAAAACCATCTAAAAAGGGAATACATACTACTGCTTTTCAGTTTTTAAAGACTGGTTATTATAACTGGGAATTATACATGGCATTTTCTTATTTAACATCTCCCTTTCCCACCTCCTTCTCTGTCTCTCTACCCTTCCTTGTGCCATGTTCTTCTTATCAGATCATCACTGCGCTGGAGGAGGACACTACAGCCCAGAAGATGCAGCTGGGCTACAGACTGCAGCAGATCGCAGCTGCGGTGGAAAATAAGGTCACTGACTTGTGACAGAGAAAACACCCATCAGAGCTGTGGAAAAAGGAGTGGGCTGGGAGGAGGAGGATGAGCATTAGCAGATTTGCACCCTGCAGGTTAAACTGAAAAGAAGGAAAGCAACAGACAGACAAATTGGAAGCTTCCTTTCAGGGGGAAGGCTTAGAGTGCAGGAGTTTTTGAAGAAACTTTTCAGGTTTGTTTTGAAGTTCACATCCCCAGCATCTGTCCTGATGGTGTTGGCTGTGGATGACCTTAGTCTGGACACTTTGAGCTTTCTGTAGAAGCAGGACAGCACATAGACACTGGACAAAGAAAGAGGGGATGTTTAAAAGACACCAGTCTGGCCTGCTGTCCCCCCTGTTGACTATATGTGGAGACATTAGGAGGAAAAACAGTGTTTTATCTCTACAGAACATGTGCTGGACTTCAAACTTAACGGTCTTACACAGCAGTGCACATGTAAAAGAAACAGCTGCTTTACAGACAGCTGATCTGATCTGAAGACTAATTCCAGTGTGATTTTATCTCACTGTGTCCCCCTGGAGTGAATTTTATGAAGCGGTACCTCTTATGCCTTGTGTGCTTCTCAATGCTGTATGGTCTGAAGATATTCCTTTGTGTGTGTGTGTGTGTGTGTGTGTGTGTGTGTGTGTGTGCATGTGTGTGTGCAGTTGTCCATATTGCCCTGGTTGTGTCAATCTACCCCTTGTATTGTGACATTTCTGGTTTCTAGTACAAAGTATTGAAGTAACTGGTTCTTATATTTTAGATGTTACAAGTCAACAGTATTCAGAAAACAGTGAACTGAGCTTCAATATTATTTAAATCTGAAATGTTTAAGAATAAAGCGTTCGTCACAGTGTTGTTTTTTTTAAAGAGACAGTTCACCCTAAAATCAGAATTGCATATATTTCCTCTTCGCTGTGGTGCAGTTTGTCAGTCTATACTGTTTTGGTCTGAGTTGCCGACTGTTGGAGATATCCGCCAAAGGGATGTCTGACCTCTCTCCAGTATAATGGAACTGGATAGCACTCGGCTTGTGGTGCTCAACGCACCAAAAACATACATTTGATACACTCAACAGCAATGTCTCTTTACTGAAATCATGACCCGGTTACTCAAGATAATCCACAGTTGTTGTGAGCAGTTTTATGCAGGAACTATTTTTACCAAACTACATCCACCAGCAGCATCACCGCACAGAAGGAAGTGTAAATCTACTCAAGGACGAGAGGTTTGTGCTCGTGCTCATGACAGCACAATATGTAGATACTAATGGCATCCTCCTTGGCTGAGCTGCAGCTTCAGATAGCTCAGTGGTGCTAGGTGAGCTAGCAGTAGATACACGCTTCCTTCTGAGCAGTGATACGGTTCGCAGGTGTATTCAAAGTAGGAAATTAACTTTTTTGTCCCCCTGTGGCTGGTGGATTCCAAAATCTACCAGACCTTCAATAGATTGCCATCATTTTTTGTTTTTGTTTTTGTTTTGTTTTTTGGCTGGGGAGTGAAGCAAATCTAACATCAACTTGCATGTTTCACCAGCATTTGGCTGTTGGCTCGTGCTTATGTCAAACCCTGGTGTAGTTCAGTAGAAAGAAAATAGTTCCGACATGAGACTGCTCACAACAAAGTCTGTGGATTATCTTGAGTAACCAGGTCATGATTTCTGTAAAGAGACATTGTTGTTGAGTTTTTCAAATGTATTTTTTGGTGCTTTAAGCATCATAGGCCGAGTGCTATCTAGTTCCATTAAATTGGTGAGAAGGCAGACATCTCTATTGCTGATATCTTCAACAGTCGGTAATTCACACCGAAACTATCTAGACCGATTATCAGCACTACAGGCAAGAGGAGAAATATGGATTTTTAATTTTGGTGTGAACCATCCCTTTAAAGCCAATTGCTGAGAGTCTAATAAGTCACTGCCACTCTACCTCAGCCTACTCTGCTGCATCAGACACTACTATGTGCATTTCAACCAGCTACAACTACCAGTACAGCAGCACAGCACAGATCTACCCTCGCTAACATGTATAGGAAGGCCTGCAGGACATTCTCATTTGCAGCAGTACAAACACACAGACATTTCAGTTTTCAGATCATTATTTTCTTTCCCTTGTGTGAGATTGTAAATCAGAACCTGCTCGTTGGAGCATTTTAAGGTACTTAAACCCTGACTGAGTGACAGTTTACTCTCTTTTTGTTTCTTGCTTTTATACTTATTCATATGGATGTGTCTATAGTGTACAAGTCACTGGAAAGATGTTAGAGGAAAAGCAAAAATCCTTCCATAAACTCCATGAAGTGGAATCTTAGTGTGCACCACTGTGTTTTAATGTGTAAATCCATCATATGTCTGTTTTGTATATTTTTAACATTCCTTTTAGGTTTTGAAGAATGCGTTAAATCATGATTCACCTGGTTCCACTCCAAGCCCAGGTGACGGTACATGTTGGAAGTGTTTTGGTGTTGACATTATGGTTGGTATACAGTTCTTGTATTGAACACACGGTGGCACTGCTTCATGTGCTGGAGGTCTGTATGGCATTTTATTTTTGTCAAGTTAATACAGGTTATGTATTGATTATACTACTACTGTTCCAGTAGGTATAGTTAATCTTGTTACACTGTTCTGCTTTCAGTTAGAGCACAGAGACCTTATATACATGAGTTAATGTTTGTTTTTCTTATTTAAATGACAAAGACTGAGACGGCTTCTCATGGGTTAGTAGGGCTGGGTATGGGTGCACATTGATGCTGGTCTTGTGTCAAACTGTTTTCCCTTTTAAAAAGTGTTTCCCAGAGCACTGCCCTTTGTGGTTGGCTTAATTTAGTTAATATTAAGGTTATGGTTAGGCATTGCAGAGATAAATGGTTGGGATCAGGTGACTGCAAGCAAGGGGAAACCTAAATCAACAGGGAAACAGACTTTGTGCCAACTTTGATGCTGAACAGTTTGTCGATTCTCAAGTCAGTGATTTAGACACTGTCGTTTTTACTTTAAAAATATGAAGTTTGATACCCAGCCCTCGTCATCAAAAAAGATGAGAGTGAAAAGGATTTCAAAACTGCCCGACCTTAAATAATGTTGATGTGTGTCATTCCAGGTCCAGGCTCAGCATGTCAGAATGTAGCCCATAGGTTTATTACTACATCACTTAACACCCACAAGCAACTAATGAGTCATATGAACGGATGGTTTGTTCTGTCATACACTGTCAGTACAGACCGGGTTGAAAGCCCAGTGGTGATAAAGACAAGCCATTTGAGGGAAAACTATAACTGTTATTAGGCTGTATAAAATTGGCGATGTAGAGCAGGCTCTGCAAGGAGCAGTTTTAAGGATGTTTCTTATTTTGTGTGTTATATCATTGTACATACTGAATTAAAGTGTAACTGTAGTGATTTAACATGTTTAATAAGAGAAGGTGCAAATTTTCCCAGATGCTGATGTAATAAACTATTCTTAAATGATGTGTTGTGCTTTTTTTCCCAAAGAAATAACCTTCACATTGATGCTTATATGTAAGTAAATGTACTTCAAAATAAAGAGGTTTTTTTTTTTACAAACTTGACATGTTGGCGAGTCACTTGAGGTCCATTCAGAATGGACCATTGACCCACCAGTCGGGAATCACTGGTGTAAATTATCTGGGGCTAGATTATCTACTGATATCTGGGTTCCTGAAGCAGAGATTACCATAGAGATAAGGATGCTGAGGTGTAGCTAGTCTGTCAAGTCAATCAACTACCAACCTTTATACAGGACTGATTACCCAGGGCACCAATGGGAGGGGGGGCCCTCAGAAAGCCTGGAATTAAAAGTATAGCTTTGTTTCGAAGTAATGGTTTAGTCCACCCCTGCACTAGATTAGTCTCTAAACGCAGCTAAAGCTGAGGGAGTGACTGTTTATGCTGCTGGAGCACCCTCACACACTGTCATCAAGGTTCCTGTGGATCCTTAAAAAGTCTTAAAAGGCATTGGATTTATTAATTCAAATACAAGGCCCTAATTGGTACGAAAATGTCTTAAATCAATCTGTTAAAAGTCTTAAAAATGCTAAAACAGGGAAGTAGGATTTATCAATCTTTTTTTCCGATGTTGCATTGTAAAATCTCAAAATAATTGGTGACATCTATATAAAAAAAATCCCAAATGCCTGTCACATTAATGCTAAATGCTAGCACACCAGGACAGTAGAACCAACAACACTCATATTTTGTTTTCCAACCGAGATGCTCAGAGCAGACCCTCTGTCTGCTAGCTAGCTGTCACTGTATCTCAGACGACATGGGGAAGTGCAAATTAAACAAAAACTGACTATTGACCAAGCTTTCACTTCTTGGCTGAAACCACGGCAAGACAATGCACCTCAGCCCTGTTCAACCCTCATCTCTGCCACAAGCCAAATCATTTTATGTTTTATGTTACAATACACAGTTAGGCAAAAATGTCCCTAATCCTAAATAAATGATTTTTTTGTTGTTGTTTTTTGGTTTATAATTTCATTCCAAGTGGCACTAAAAAAGCTTTAATCTGTAGGAACCCTGGCCATGTCTTTCCAAAAAGCACGTTCCAAAAAAGAAAAGAAAGAAAGGTAAAGAAAGTAACTGACTTTGTGAAGAAGAAAGGGGGGGGTTGTTGTTGCAGAATTTGGTGCTACGCCCCTGCTTCTGGTGGTGTAAATTATCTGGGGCTAGATTATGTGGTGCTGTGCGTGTTTATGAGGTACAGATTACTGTGGAGATCAGGACGCCGAGATGTTGCCAGTCTGCCAAGTCAATCAATCACCGACCTTTACACAGTCAACCGTTACTCGGCTGGAACAGATAAAATATATATATTAAAAAAATAATAAAAAAAACATTCTCGTCTTAATATTTCAAAGGATGGTCAGTGTAGGCTTAGTATAAAAAATACTGTAATTATAATGTTATAATAAGATTATAAAGACACAGCTCGGCGGTGACAGTACTTCTGCGTTATACCCGCATATCATTACCACATAATTAATATCACCAGAAAATCTGTAACGTTAACGCCACATTCGAGAAGAGGCAGCACCCTGTGCCAACAAACACAAGGGTCCAAAATGGAGTAACGCTGAAGACAACACAGTCGGGAATCTCATTGAATGTAATTTCACATTCAAACACAAATTGTTCCGCCGCTGGTGAAAATTAATACTTCTAGAAACCGCGGGGAAATCGCCGTCGTTGCTGCTGTGGAGCTAGCTGCGCAGAACAGGTAACTACAGGCAACTTGCTGAACTGAAGCTAGTCCAGTTAGCGGTAGCGGCTAATGCTAATGCTAGCTACCTTTGCGACAACAGCTGTCGAGCCAAGAATGTTAATTTAATTCACTGTCCAGACAGCATTGATGTTAAGACTCCTAATGCAATTTGTGACTCGCATTGTTACTGAAATAGCTTGGTACCGTTAGTCAAATCAAAAGCTAACGTTGCTAACGTTACGTTAGCTGCTTTGTTTGCGATGCTAACGCTTATTTGAATGATGTGTAGCTAACGTATGTAGTGAACTAACACCTGTCACCTAGCCAAACCTTACGCTAACGTTAGCTGGCGCTTTCGACAGGTAACTTGTGGTTTTTTTTCTTTGCACTTTGTGGCTGTTTGTTAGGGTAGCGTCATGTTTAGTTCTCCTCGTATTCCCTACTCGCCCAAGTAAAGATCGTCTAATCACTCCATTAAAATTTTAATACGGCCTTGCCGTATTAAACTAGTAAACTAGTGTATGACGTTTTACCATATGATACAATTCAGTCAGGTGAAAACACATTATGACAGTTTACCTGTAACGTTAGAGATAAACCGTGTAAAAATCCAGCAATTAAAGGCTGCAGGCCTCCGTTTATTCTCTTTGCGTGCAATGTTTGTGTTAACTCATATGTGCAAATCATGTATGCATTCAGAGACATGCAAAATACTGGGAGCTGTTTTATAATAGCATGACGAATACATCAGATGTACAAGATGTTTTAAAGTGCTCTCTAAACAGCACACAGTTATTGATGTGTTTTTCATTGTGGACCCCAGGTATATTTGACATTTATACTCTAATGTTGTCAATTTTGTTGACAGTGGTATCCTATTTTATGTTTGTGTTTCATGGGTTAGTGCTGAGCAGGATGTTCAGTATTGCTGTTTTCGATATTACAGTCAAGAATGGAGCCATCAGAACAGTCAGGCCCGGACTCCGGCTCTCAGGATGTCAACCCTGTTTTTCTGCAGCAGCTCAGAGAGCTGGACATCCCAGAGGAGGCAGCCAAGCAGGTAGGACAGTCCACTCAGGGTGGAACGCTTACTTCAGCATTTAGGCCACAATTAAATCAACAATAAATGATAATTATGACAGGGGGAGTTGCATTTTGCCGTTGAATTCAGCCAGATTTCATCATTTAAATCTTATCAGTTACATCCTAATTTAATGGTGTCTTGATCTAGCACACACCCACAAATGGCTAAGTAATAGTTAAGTATTAATTGAGCAGTGCCAGTGAAGTAATTGTGGAGAAAAAAAAAGGTTTGACTGAATACATGTATGGCTCAGTGTATCGTTTGTCAGCCAAAATGAATGACATGCTTGGCCACACTATTATCCACTGCTTTGTTCACTGACCTTTTTTATTGTTTTTCATCAATCCAGGCACTTCTTCACACTCGGAACGTGTCTGCCGAGGAGGCGGCAATGTACTACTTCAACAAGCTGGAGAATGAGGTGCCCATAAGCTAGCCTTAGTCCCCACAGGTACACCTTGGTACATTAGACCTTGTGGAGTTTGTCCAAAGCCAAATCTCAGTGTGTCTTCTTGTCTGCTCTGACCCTCAGGAGGAAGGAGACGATGACCTCATGTTCAAGATGGTGTTTGTGGTGAACATGGACCTTGCCATGGGTGTTGGAAAGGTAAGTCCCGTGGTGCCAGTGTGGACAGTGTGGGATATTGCTGTGTACAAATACACAATCCATCCTAAAGAAAGTTTTTCCACTTGCAAAAACATAAAGGAGAACTTCTTTTGTGCTGAGTTATTTTTTTCAAGTTCACTGTGTATTTTTATTTGAATGCAACCAGAAACCGCACATAATGGACATTTTCAGTATAGCTGAAAACTGACAGATTTCTGTGTAGGTGTAAATTCAGTGCTGTGTGTTTACACAGGTGGCGGCTCAGGTTGGTCATGCTGCTGTGGGTTTGTACCAGGCTTTGCAGGAGAAGAACAGTTGGAGGGAGATGGCCTGGAAGTGGGACCACAGTGGGTAAGGCTCATTGGTTGTTGCATGTTGGTTGTGATGAGATGCCCTTAAATGTTGTGTAATTGTTTTGTACCTTTAATTTACACAACCACTCACTTTGTGGTGATATCAGTTCATTGGCAAAGCCTTAACATTAATTTACTGGTTTACACTGAATAAGTGCGTAATTTAAGATGGTGTAAATCTTTGTTATTTTACTTGTAGTGACCATACATTTAACAAGAAATATTTAAAACAACAAATGACTTGCAAGGAATGCAACTGAAATTTAGAAATCTGAAAACAATTAATAGTATAAATTTTGCCATTGCATCAGCTCGCTTGTGCAGACATTTGCAGTACAGACATCTTTTACATCTGATGCTTTCTTAAAAGACCATGGTAAAAATATGGCATGAAAAGTTAGTGTCCATATCTCAAGCTCTGCCATCTTCAGCATCACAGTTAATTTCAGGAACTGCATGTTTTACTGCTGCTGTTTACAGAAATCCAAATGTTACTCCATTAATGCTCCAGCTTGTAACATTTATAAAAATAACTCCGTCATATTTGGTAAAACTGTTACTATATCCACACAGTTTTACATGAAACACAATCTGTGAAAAAAAATCGTCTCCCTCCTCCTCCTCCTCCTCCTCCTCCTTTCAGTACTTCTAATGGCATTACTGCACAAGAGCAAAAACGACCAATCAGAGCTGTGGAGTCTCGGACGCAGCTGTCAATCAGTGTTAGCGAGTGAACTGCAGGCAAACTATGAATCAAGATTCTCTGTTTGTATTGCCTATTTCTCACCTCAGATGTTTTCAGGAACATATCTTAGTGTACTGTTTAGCTGTAATATGAGAAAAGTTGCTCCAGAAATACTGCCCATTGGTGCATTAGGCTCAGTTCTTTACAACATTGCAGCCGGGTCATAAACCATTCATGAGCAGCGATTGACAGCTGCATTAGAAACTCCTCAGCTCCTAGTGGTTGTTTTTGTTCGCGTGTGATGGATTTTTGCAAATTCCAATAGAGCACTATCAGGAGGAGGAGGGATAAGATTTTCATGACAGATTATCTGTCTCGTGCATTGCTGTGTGGATATAGTGACAGTTTGAGCAAATGTGACAAAAAGTTCATATAAAAGTTACCAGCTGTAGCTATAATGCTCCAATACCTTAAGTGTTTATATATTGTACATTTCAGTTAAGGTTTGCTTTAACGCTTTCCACCCTTTCATCTCTTGAAAAGGAAAAAGGCAGTCCTTCAACTGTCTCAGGATAGCTGTCCTACCTTGGCTTTTTTCTTTTTCCATGTTCCACCATCTGTGTCTCTGTTCTGTCATCTTTCTGACCTCTATGCACTGGGTTCTGTCATTGCTTGTTTTGTAGAATTGCTCAGTTCAGCCAACTGCAGAGTTTTAAATGTATGTGTTTGCTCAAATTTATTAAATTTATTTATGACATTGTTAAATAATTAAGTTAACTCTAATTAACACTGATAATAAATAAATGTAATAAATGTGAATGGTGTTGATACAGAGCCAAGAAGGTGGTGGTCCAGGGCACGAACGTGGCTCATCTACTGGAGCTGCAGGCCCTGGCCATGAGCCTCAGCCTGCCCACCTACCTGGTCCAGGATGCAGGGCTTACCCAGGTGAGGGAACAGGCCATTTTCCATGTTGTCCTATGTATAAATGCCTTTCAGAGGGACTAGTAGTCATTGTCAAATTATTGGTACAACTGTAAGTGGTTAAAAATATATTAGATTTTCTCAGTGTTCCTAGTGCCTTGACATTATGAATCTCAACACAAACACCCCTCCCCTTTTCTCCCCTCTTGTCTTTGGCAGGTGGAGTCTGGCTCCCGCACTGTCCTGGCCATCATGGGTGAGGAGGAGATGGTGAACAATGTCACTGGGAGTCTGAAGCTGCTCTGAGGGGCTCAACACCACTGTGGGGGAGGCATTGCTCTGCAGTGCCACAGCGCATCCAGCAGAGGGCGGCATTTCCCAGTGGGAGGGAGAGTCTTGGCATGCAAGCCTGTAACAACCTTTAAAAAAAAGACCTGGAGAAGGAGGGAAAACAAGACATGTCCCAAAACCAGAAAACAAACACCCTCAGCCATTTGTTTCCCTTTCATTCTTTGTCTGAGCCGCTTAGTCGGCCTTTAAAAGGAGGAGGGGAGAGAGACTGGTTGTTCACAGGGGAACGAGGTGAAGGCAGTTGAATTTTCTTTTTCTGGTGACCTTTTTCTCTTTCAAACAGGCCACCTACTTAGAGGAGAGTCTTATTAGAATCTTAATCCATTTTCAAACACATCTAGTCTGTTGTCCAGTTGCAGATTATGGCAAATTAAAATCAAGTATTTTTGGTGGTTGACCAATATTGTAGTTTTGCTTATGCAAGGGGCTGTGTACTTTAGACTAAACATAATGTAAGTATAATTACACCCATAGCAGATGTAGTATTTCCCTGTCGGACTCGCTACTCCTGAGTGAAGGGTAACTTATTAACTGATATTATGTGAACACTCATTTTTGACATTTAAATGATTTTGTGTCTGTATGCAACTAATCTCCCAAAGATCCCTATCCTATAGACTCAGTAACATTACTAATTATTGATAAATGGCTATATTTTGTATACATATGCCTGTTGGGGGCCATATACTGTATAATCTGTGGTGTGCCATCCTAAACAGTATGCACATTTACTGGACTTTATTGTATTTTTTTTCTTTGTGCAAAAGGAAAAAAATCCTAAATTATAATTTTTGGATTTATTGGTAAAATTTGATGACGGGCGAGAAGTTCTGTGGAGCCAAAATGTCTGGGCCTAACCATATGCACTCTGACTGCCTGCAGTGGATAGTTTACACTAATGAAGTTGATAAAATTACAGCTTGACAGATTGCAAATAATTGTGTGTATGACAGTTAATACTTGGTGAATAGTCTTGCCCACTAATAATCTTAATACACAATGAATGCTGTGTGAGCTATTGTGTGTCTATGTTCTCACTAACATATTTGTGGGCATGAGCTGCCACTCCCAGAATTCTTATCTTAATGTCAAAGATTTTATTTGTAACAGAAATCTCAAAAAACAAAAAAAAAAAGATGGCAGTGGCATGCATGCAATATGAAATATACATTTGAACAGACCGTTGGAATCCCAAAGTTATGTCAATTTTAGTAACATGTCCACACTTTGATACCTCCTATGTTATATAGTCATTTGTGTGAGTGCTTCAGACTATGGAGACAATTAAAATGCCTCCGCATTAAGTAACAAGCATCTTGAATCGTGTTTTTCCTTTACAGACTCGGAACATGCAGACACTGCATATGAAAGAGATATGCTGGAGCTCAGGCAGTGAAAGCAGTGTGGGGGAGGGTTGAACGCAGCCATATTGCAGTGCGTGGTTTGGACTGGCCATATGACATTGCTTTTTCACCGCAGTAACAATGGTAGTATTGTGAAATATGGCCACTGCCTACCATGCGAGTCCGGCTGGAAGGCTTGTACACTGTCCTTCAATTAACCTCATGACGTCCTGTCGGAAATGATTCTGGTGGTTGTGGTTATAAAAAGCAACAACTCAAGAAAATGCCACAAAAGGACGGAGAAGCTAAAGGTTATTCTTAGAGAACTTGTATGTATACACGAGTGAGATCGTGAGTAAAGTCAAATATAAATAAGTTAATTCCCTAATAATGAACCTTGTCGGTTGCTGTAGGGCTAGGTGCTAACCTTTATAATATGAATACATCGGCTGTCGGAAAGTCTAGTCCCTGGCTTAGCTACATTGTGTTAGCACAGATTTATGGCAAAGCACCTGATCGGACTCTGTAAGTATTATCATGCCTCTTGAATTCCATAACATGCGACCGTTTGATGGTCTGTCAGCAATTATGTCCAGGGATAGTCTACAGTTCTGCCACAGTAAGTGACAAGCCTAGCATTATACATCCCTACTGCTTTGTCGGGCCTATACCTCTAATGCATATGTAGCCATACACAAATGTATCAAATACAACCGTCGATATGTTTACTGATTCTGATTTCTACAGCTCGGACTTGAAATCGATTTTATTATGGAAGCCCCAGAGCCGCAATGTGGCAATTTTATTATTCTGCTGTCTAATTTCGTCGGTCGTCAGACCTCTGCAACAAATGACGTTGGCGTTTATCACCACAGCCAATCAAAGTCGCCCCCCCCAAGTCTCATGACAGGACAAGAAACCAATCGCGTCATTATGACTATTTGTTTATAAATATCGCCGTTCAAATATAAAAAAAAATAGACCATTTACTTGTATCTGTTGAAAATAGCTATTCAGCTTTGTTTGTAGATCCAGTGTGCCTGTTGAATAAGCAAATAATTTTAAAGTATTTGATAAGAATCAAGGGCTCACTTTCAATTCTCTTTATGTAAACGTCACAACAAAGGTTACGCTCGTTTCTTTTCCGTTCCTCTGGTACATCACCCATGGAATAGTTTATTTAGCCGCTGCTGACAGAGGTATTTTCGTTGTATCGCTAACTTTTTCTGTGTCTGCAAAGTGTGGGAATAGACTGATTTCGGCAGCAGGGACGGGAGTAGGAGGGACCAGTAATAAGTAGATGCAACCCAGGAGCACAGGTCAATTTCCCTGTCCAACCCCTTCCCAGATGCTACCAGAGCGACACCTCATACTCCATTCATCTGACATACCGGTAGGTGGGGCTGACCCAGTGGGCTAACCCTGCCTCTGCTGTCCCTGGAACTGGGCCCCAGAGACCCCGTGTAGCTAACGTTTGCTATGTATTGGTATGAAAGCTCCTTCCACGTTAAATAGATGACTGTAACTCTGAAATAAAAAGCATTAATCCCACTAACGAATTCAAATTAATTCCATGGATTTTGAGTTTAATAACGAGCATTTCCCGGAATTTTGAAGGTACAGATCCTCTGTTGGGTGTCAAATTGTCTCCAGAATCCGGCTATTCTCCCTCGCTCTCCTCCTTGTACGCCACCAGTACACACACAACATAATGGAAGCGAAATTTCGCACCCCTCCTCAAAGCTGTGCCCGCCCCCTTTGACGTAGTTGACGGCAGAAAAAAACTCGACGCTGTAATTTACCGAAGACTTCATGACCATCACTTTGCTGTCCAATCATCGGTGAGAGGCGGGACATCGCAGCAAGGGCCGCCCAAGGAGAGGGCCCCTGCATTGTCGCCCGGGAAACCCCGTGGCGTGGTTGTGTGTCAGTTTCGCTGGGACCCGCGGTCGATGCCGGTGAGGAGGGGGATGGGCGCCTCTGCGAATGTAAGGACCCGAGACAGAATCAGAGCCCTGTATCACATACAGCAGCATATACCCCATTATAAATAGCGACTGTATATATACAATACACTTAAATACATGGATTTATCCACCGGGGATCTATAATAGACACTCAATGGATGCAGTGCACCTGAACAGGACAGGGAATTTAACTTTCCGCCTATGCGTGGGAGACACTGAGAAGTTTGTTTCCTACCCCTGGAGAGGGAGCTACTTTTAAGGGCAAAGGATACAGGAGACTCCGAGGCCGACTTACAGGCCTACTGGTCTGGTTGGATTCGATGTTGGGATACTCTAAGGACTTCCCATTGTACATGCATCTGCCTCGTTTGTTCAAGATTGGAATGCCTCTTTAGGTGAGTACTTTGAATCTGTGTTAATTGTAATTTCACTCCCTATAAATGGAGGCAGTAATATAAATATAACAGACATGTACTGGTCATGTTTTCAGTTAACCAAACATAGCCATTAAGCTAACCAACTTAGCTAACTACTTAGCGTCCACTTAAGTTTATTAGCACAAGTTAGTTGCCCCCACTATCTTTCCACTTTTGAGTGGCTTGCTTTGCTGGGTAAAAAACTCCCCATGTTGATGGCGTGCCTTGCAAGGCTGCTCTTAGCTGTGTCTGGACTGATCTTCCATGACTTTTTGATCAGCTCCTCGTGTTGTTTATGATAGCTAGCTTGTTAGTCTGGGAATCCATCACATTACTACCTCTATAATAGCCACTGTTACAACAATATTTCGAGCAACTATGTCTGTAAAGCTCTCAGCACTATTCTGCAAGTTTTCAAGAGTTTTACTCGTACAACGTTTAGTCCATTAGGGGTGCCTTCAGTTCAGTTTTTTCTTAAATTTCATAGCAGGAACAAACCATCACAGTTGGTTGTGGTTATAACGTTATATTACCTGTTTGATAAATTATGTTTTGCCCTAGCCCACAAAGCTTCAAAGTGGTGTCGTTATCAAAGCATTAATAAATCTTGGTTTGTTGAGCAAGTTTCGATAATTTGTTTCCGCAGAGGCTTAACATACCCTAACGTTACACGGTCAAAACAACACCAGCCCCGCATAACAGGTACTTCATTCGCGTTTGTTGCATAGCTGTTATTAGGTTAAAATTGAGAGGGGAATAACGTTAGACCTGCATCCCATATTTTGGGTAGGGAAGTTAAGAACGAGAACGCGCAAGGTAACATGCAAACTTGTTTTGTTAGAAGCTAAAACGGGTTTTTGCATTCTTCTTTTGACAACACTTTGTTAAATGTTGTTATGGGACTACGAAACTGTCGAATTTTATAAAAGTTGTCCATGACACAACTTGCAATTCGATCGTTATGGGCGACTCATGTTAGCTAAGCAACCAGCTGCTGTGTTAGTTAACGTTAGCAGACGACCCAAAGGCAACAAATGCTATATTAGCCTTTTAGCTAACTTTCTGGATGTTTTCCAGTTGATTGTGTCCTTATTTTGAACCACTACGTTACAGCACACACTGCATGAACCTTTCGCTATGTATAGTTACACCTAATGACGAATATGTAAGATGAACTCATAACTGCAGTGAATTTCTGGACTAATACGTTTAATTTTATAGAAAATATGGTGTCTGCATCATGGTGGTGTTTGGCTACATCATGTTAATGCATTTGTCTTTGGCAACATTCCTAACTTCGCTCAAGCGTGTGAATCAAGCTCGGTTGTGTTTTCCCTGTTTGTGCTTGTTATTTTTGCCCTGTGTGTGTATGAGAGAGAGAGGTATCCAGCAACCAGAAAACCAGATCTGTTGGGTAGTGACTTGCTCCTCTTCACCTCCCCCACCTACCAACCCCCAGCCTCGGTGGCGGTTAGGAGAAATGGGTGGTATTTAAGAGGGGAGCTCTTGTTTCCTTTTTTAGCCTCCATTTTTTTATGTCAACGTGTGAGTAAGTGCGAGTAGCATTGTTGAGTCGGAATGTAGCAATCACAACTTTCGACCAAGTTAGCGACCTCGTAGCTGTCATGATTTTAATGACTATTGCATAGCTTGATGAGTTCTATCTTTGCCTGTTATGAGAGAATGGTATTTTAAATCGTCAGCTCTAGTTGGGGCGATTTCAGGAAATCAAGACCTTTCACGATGAAGCTACGCTGTGGTATTTTCACAGTGTAGTTGGTAATAATTTTTAGATAATATGAAAGCTTTTGAGAACTGCGAGATAGCGACAACTAATGTTAGTTAACAAGTGGTACTTGGACATGTCAGAGAGATTAAATAGCGCCTTTTCCCGCGGGTAGTGTATGTTTTGTGAGGCTTTATATTTATTAGGACCCCGCGTTTTCGGAGCATAAATGGCTGCCCTAACCGTCGCCTGAGTAGCTGAGCTCCACTCAGCTGCACCACGTCGTCTCGCATTGTGCTGCTGCTGCCGCCGGAGTCCGGGGCATTGGACAGAGCAAGCATACAGAAAGACGTTATTTTGCTCTATCGGGACATGGTTAGGTCAAATAATGTGCTGCCAGATGGCCTACCACCTCCTGGCTGTGATTATTGTGTCTGAGCTGTCATAACTTCAGCTGCTTATACTTTTAGACATTTTCTACCCTGTCAGAAATGTTTTCATATTGAATGCTGTAATATCACATAATCTAATGAGAGTCTTGCTAAACTAAACACTGAAAGTAGTGCTCAGTCAAGTGTATTCCTACCAAACATGTTAAAAAATCCACTTAATGCTAAACTAATTTGAGATTGGACAATGTATTTGTGGCTTTAAGTAACCTTGTGTTTTTCTGAGCTGTTGTTGACCTTGCTTTGTGAGTGCAAAGATTACACCCATGCCCTGCTGGGGGTGTTCAGCCAGCACCAAGTATTTCGATTGATCTTGATGCCTGTTGGAAGCCAGATTGCAGTGCGCTGAGCCTTGTTTTCATTGGTTGCGACTGACATTCTCTGAATATGTTTCACATCTTTTAATAGACTGCGTGGGCTGCAGCTTGCAAACCTGGCCTCTCAGAACCATAGGAAAGACAGACCCCTCCAGCACTCCCCCTGACCCTGGCCTGCCTTCTTAACTCAACCTGTCACCCTGGGAAAGCTAAGAATGAACTGCTTGGCTGCTTGTTGCTGCTCTGTCGTGGATTGTGCCGCCATGTTGGTTTTCTAGGCCTTTCAAGCAGCTTCAGATTGTGTGTTGGAGTGAGATGCATGTGTTAGGGGTGTTGAGTTACAACAATTGCTGAAAGAGGACTGCCTACAGGAGCACCACTGTACTAGTGTGTGTGGATCTGTCTGCAGGATGAACCCTTCATTCCCAATATGGGCCTCTGAAATGTTGGGGATCTGAGGAATGTGCAGACATGCAAGGTTAGCCTGGTCCAGAGTTTTTTGTTTACAAAGGAACTAAAGTCTGTGTCTCTCATTCACATGAACAGAGTGGCTACAAACCAAGAAATTTAACTGTTAAGGGACATGCCCTTGAAAACATAATTAGAACGTGTGAGTGCTATGTTCTGATCAGTCTGGATCATACTCCGTACAGAAGTTAAACCCTTATTTGTGCGTGTGTGTGTGTGTGCTTGCTTCAAGAGGGAATGAAGCAGGTTATTGGCCCATTTCCAAAAGAAGACAGAATTCTGTCTCGATGCAGACGGTTGGAGAGGAGGGAGCAGGGGGTGTTGCTGTGAGGAATAGGAATAGGGGGAAAAACCCTGTCCTTTTAGCTTTCCATTTGCATGCTGATGACACTCTGTATCATTACATGGAGGGCAGGTGTAGCTATTGATATGTTAATAAGGTTTAGTGTGAGTTGTGCCTATGTGATCAAGTCAACCAAGCCAGTGTTGTGGATCTATACCTCTCTGAAAGCAAAAATATTAAATTCACAGAAGTGAGAAGCAATTGTGTGCATTTTGTCTCTGTACTGAAGTTTGACCACACTGCTTTTTTTTTTTTACAAACATGTAGCAACCAAAGCGTCAAATATTTTTTATTTTCATAGCTTAGAAAATCAACTTTTTTTTATTCATGTGATATAGGCTAGATGGTTGTCCTTATTTCATCTGTTGTTTGAGAGTCTGACTTGAGATACTTTTTGCCTTTCCTTTTTAATTTTGGGGACAGATACAGCACTTGGCCACCTACCATCCCTGCTCTGTACCTTTCTCTCTGCAGCTGCTGTGTGTTGTGTGGCCTGCCGTCTTGCACAACGGGGTTAAAAACAAGTCGCTCTGACGCCTGCCTCAGCGGTGCATTCCTATTGGCGCAGGAGCTCTGGAGCTGCTCCAATGGGGCGCAGCATTTCCTCTGCGTTGGGGGAGCGGTGTTGCAGAGGGCTGTGCTGGTTAATTCTGTTTCGTGCCGAGAAGCAATGCTTCTTGGGAGAATAATGGAGGAGGAGGAGGCTGGGGAAAAAAAACAAGGCCGAAAGGGGGGTGAGGCAGGCAATCTACGTAATCATCTCTCTCTCTCTCTCTCTCTCTCTCTCTTTCTCTCTCTCTCTCTCTCTCTCTCTCTCTCTGTCTCT
>JAPZEB010000012.1:36188552-36200045 GCA_029783705.1 Chaetodon striatus | reverse complement strand
GTAAAGCTGCCAATATTTTAATGTAAGAAGCTGCAATAAGAGTAATTTGGGTACTTTTATAGTACTTTTCTATGAAAAATGACTCAAACAGGTTAGTCGACTTCTAAAATAGTCACAGATTATTTTAATAGTCGATTACCCCGGGTGTACATTGGATCCGTCGCGTGTGCGGTTCGTCTTTAGCTCTGACTCTGTCCGTCCTTTGCCGGGCGTCCATGTCCACTGGAAGCGCATCTACAGTGGCACGCATGCAAGCGGCTGAATTGACGTATCGCGAGATCATAATGTCACGCAATAATTTGTGGAAACACTGGACGTATATAGACACCAACAAACAAAAGATTTCTCTACCTGCCAGTGGCCACAAACTTTGACGTCATGTTGTTGTAGCGATGTGAAATGCGCTCCTGAGTTTTCATGGGTGTTTTTATTTTGAAAATTGACCTACTCTCGTCTTTTCTGCGCCTGACTTCCTGTTTTACTCATTTGGTCTGTGGAAATTGACGCGCGCGGCGTCCGTCAAAAAATAGATGAGGCGCATATTTTTAGCGGAGCGCCGAGCCGCTTCTGGTGGAGCAGCTTACATGGACTTGAATGGCCGCGATTAGCTCCGGCACCCATGCCGCGGCTGAATCCCGCACATGACGGATCCAGTGGACATCCGGGGTTATTCACTAGCTCTCCCCCGTAGCCCCCACCCCCCAACATAAGCCGCTGTGTTCTGAACAGTCATACTAATTAAAAGTCACACTTGCAATCTGGAACAATATAACAGAAACCTGAACGAACTACTCACTAGACAATAGTCCAGCATGACACAAGCATGATGGGAAACAACGGCAGTCCCATTGCGACAAGACTTTGCAGAGCAGATGAGACGGTGGAGCAGAGCGGTCTCTTCATGGTTAGGTGCAAAGTAGTTAGTGAAATTTATCGCTAGAAAGTAAGTAAACAATGACCCCTTTTTTTTTTTTTTACTTTTCAATGAAACTTTAAATATAATTGGTGTCCCTCATAAATTATAAAGGAAATACCACTGAACTGTTAAGGAAATGTCTTTTATTCTTTGAATTTTGGGTTGCTGGGGAAACAAAATTAAATAGACTAGTCCTTGACTGATAGATAAATTCCAGGTGAAGACATCTCAGACTAGATCTATCATTTTTACTGTATAAATTAAAAACAATATTCCAAAGTAAAAGTCCCACATTTCTACCTTGACTTCAAATATTTTAGGTGCTTTAAAAAACATTGCTTCATAATTTCTTCACAATAACTGAAATATTTGAGTTTAGTACATCTCACACATCCATACTGAAAATCAGGCATTCTTACTGTCTCAAAGGTTTTTAAACCATTAAATATCTGTATTACATATCTTTGTCAAAAGTGTGTATGTATACTGTATATATCTCAAGAAGTGAATTTCTTCAAATTTGGCACAAACGTTCGTTTGGACTCAACGATAAACTGATTCAATGTTGGTGTTCAAAGGTCAAGGTCACCATGACCCTGTCTTTCATTCTTGTGAACGTGATATCTCAAGAATGCCTTGAGGGAATTTATTCAAATTTGACACAAACATCCACTTGGACTGAAGAATAAACTGATTAGAATTTTGTGGTAGAAGGTCAAAGGTCAAGGTCAGTGTGACCTCACAAAATATGATTTTGGGCATAACTCAAGAATACATCTGCTAATTATGACAAAATTTCACACAAATGTCTAATAGTATAAAGTGATGAAGTGATGACATTTTATGAGTTTAAAGGTCAACTACACTGTGACAAAATAATGTTCTGCGTAAAACACTTTTCTGGCCGTCATTCAGCGTCAGGAACAGAAACCTCAGGAACAGAAGGGGAGACATTTGATTGGATTCTGAATTGGTGACACCCATCCTTGGATGTCCACCTTGACACTGTTTTGATATTTTGCCAAGCTTGCTCAGTCACAGTGTGAGACCGTGTGACAGTGAAATTAGGAAAGCAACCATTTGTTGCCTCTTAATTTTCTATTATTACACTCTTTAAATGACATTTTAGCAAATCACAAGGAACATTTGTCAGACAGTGTCGTGATGATGAAATTCTGATGTTTATCAGCAGCGCAGCAGTGGGAAATGACTGGCTGCTCAACAAGTATATGAGCCATGATGGAATCACTGTTGACTGAAACAAATGAAACAGAAGAATATGTAAATGAGAATAAGTATATCATGATTGCATGCATACTGATTAACAGTCTTTGTTTTGTGTTATACTGACGGCACGTGCAACATCTGCATATATGTCAGTTTATGAATAAATTACAAAATACTGCAGTACAGAACTGCCAAATATGTTTGAGGTCATTTAGAAACAGAGTTTGTCCAACAGAGAGCATTGACAGGTGGATTTTTTTAACTGGGTAATATTCCACTCAGTACACACTCTATTTTGGACAGTATTCTTGTAAAAACAAAAGTGTGGGAAACATTTGTGTACTTGCTTGTGTAAAAGATGAACATGGTTCTGTTGGAGAACCTTTGTCGCTGCTCTCTGCCCCCCCCCTCTGAACCAAGCCATAGACAAGGAGGACTATCAAGGGGGATGAATTTTCCACCAGGTTCTCCCTCTGATTCATCCTTTTACTCTCTGCTCCCATCAGGGGACACATTTTAATCTCTGCTTGATCTGACTGCTGAATAGAGTGTGTCCCACCAGCATCACTTGCAGTCAGAAAAGACAAAATAACACCTATCTATCTTTATTCAGAGTGAATAAAGGGAGCTGGGGAGAAGGGAGAGAAGCAGAGATGATGATGATCAGTATGTGAGCTCTGTTATGGTTAATTTAGAAGCACATTGCAGGGTTGATCCAAATTGCCTCTGCCTGCGTCATTCTGCTCTTCTCTTCTGATTCCTTAGCAGACTTCCTCTTTTTATGCCTCAGTGCTGGTGATAGCTGTTGCCGGAGGCATTATGTTTTCAGGTTGTCCGTCTGTCTATCCCAGTACTGTGATTGCCATATCTCAGGAACATCTTGAGGGAATTTCTTCAAATTTGGAACAAATTTTTACATGGACTCAAGTATGAACTGATTAGATTTTGGCAGTCAAAGGTCAAAGTCACTGTGACCTTGTGTCTGTCTCATTCCTGTAACTACAATTTCTCAAAAAACAGTTTTAGGGAATTTATTCAAATGTGGCACAAACATCCACTTGGACTTGAATGAACCCATAGGGCCCAGTTCAGACCAAAGATTTGTGACGAGACAAAGGGCTCGCTGGGGATGTAGCACCTGCCACAGCAAGCAAACATGCCATCTGCGGCCATTTTGATTTGACCAGCAGACTTCACTACAAGGAGATTGGCTGTTGAAACAGGTGATGCCCCTTACATTCTAAAACCAGCTGAAGGTGATTTGACAAGCTAAGTCCCAGGTCAGCCGTCTTAACTGGAGCTCAGACCGGCCAATTTACACTGCAACTTTTCGTTACGGGCCATCTTGTCTCAAATCATTAGTCTTAATTCGGCTTTAGAGTTTGGTGGTTGCAGATCAAAGATCAAGGTCACTATGAACTTACAAAACGTGTTTTTAGCCATTAAAAGAACTCATACACTAACTATGACAAAATTTCACACAAATGTCTAATAGGATAAAATGAGGAAGTGATGACATTTTATATCCAAAAGGTCAAAGGTCAACTTCAGTCTGACATCATAATGTTCTTCAAAAACACTTCTCTGGCCATTACTCAACATCATATCTCAGGAACCGAAGGGGAAATAGTTGGTCAGATACTGAATTGGTGACACTAATCTTGAAACTGTGCTGACTGTATAGATCTTCTGTGCTGTTGGGGGGGAGATGTGTGTGAAACATCCATGTTTATTGACACAGATGTAAATTGTAAGTGCAACTAGACTGGTGTGCAGAGACACGCAGAGATTACGCAGAGCAGTAATTGTAGTTTCTTCTGTTTGTCGCACTTTTGAAATAGGATTTCCCTCCCTAACCTTTTCTTCATTGTCTTATCTTGCTCCCTCTCATTTCCTGTCCCTCCCTGCTTCCTTTCTCCTCTCCAGGTGTCCCTTCCCCTCTGAGCGTCAGGCCCGTCTGGAGGCGGTGCGGGAAGTCTTCCTGGCAGCCTACAGCTCCACTGTTGGCCTCAAGTCCTCAGCGCCCAGCCCCTCTGGTGCCATCTCCGGTCTGCTGGAGCAGTTCGCCCGTGGGGTCGGCCTCCGGGGTACCAACGCCATCGTCTGAACCCTCTCAATGTGACTTCAAATCCTCCTTCTGCCTCCATCCTTCCATCCACAGTCTATATCCAATATGCCTGGACTCAGTACAATAAAGTGCCAAACATCTCTGTTCAGATCAGGGGTGAAGCATTTTTTTCCTTGAATTTCCTTTCCTCGCTTTTGTTTTCAAACCTTCAATGCTTGGATTTCAGTTTTTTCTGTGCTGCTCCAGCTTTACTCTGGACTTTTAATCTTTCATGTTGAGTTCAAAAGTCACATTCAGGGAGGGAAATGGTTTCAGCCACAGTATCAAAAAGGGATATTAAGAAGGCTATCTAGCTGCTGAAATGTAAAAGGATGAGAACACGGGGTCTGTACCTGTTACAGGCAGAATATAAACTGTTCTTCCTTCCTCTGCTCTTCCTTAATCTGTTCTTAATTTCTTAAAATCCCTTAAGAGTCCTTGCAGTGACCGTCCTGTGTACAGGCAGCCATGTTTTTAGTTATTTTTCTTTGTGCTGCTATTTATACTGATTTAAGCAAAGGACTGTTGTGTTGTTACGGTGAAATTTAAAGGTTAGATTAAAAAAGCACTTATTGTGTTCTGATAGAGATGGCGCCAGGCTTTTTTACATTCTAATTTGGCAAAGTAGATTAAAAATCAGAATATAAAATCAGTTTCAGAGTTTTCATCTTTGGGGTCCAGACTAAAGGATAAGGTTGAATTTCAGAAAGTCTGTCTTAAAGGTCCAGTGTGTAGGATTGAGGGGGATATATTGGAAGAAATGGAATGTAATACTCAAAACGGTTTTCATTAGTTAGTAATAACCTGAAACTACGAATCATTGTGTTTTCATTACCTTAGAATAAGCTGTACATAGGAAGCTGGACCTCTTCCACAGTGTACACCATGTTGTTTCTATAGTCACCCAGAATGAACAAACCAAACACTGGCTTTAGGTTGAGCCATTTGCTTTTTAGAGTCAGCCACTGTAGTTCTCCTGCATGCTTGGCACATGGGAGAAGTTTCAGTTGGTTACAGTCTGCAACCTCACCACTAGATGCCACTAAATCCTGCACACTAGACCTTTAATGCAAAACTCACATGCCATATGTACACTCACAGAGTTATTGGCTGCTGTCCAATTTTTTTCTGTCCAAACTGGCAGTGAAGGGATCCCTTTGTAGTGTGACAACACTGTAGGAGTCAGAGGACAAAATTTATATTGTTGTTTCAGTCTAAGTGAATATGAGGCCTCAGCAGTTTGATTAGTTGTGTTTCCATCTAAATTTAATGAAAACCTTAAGCAAATTTTCATAAAATTGACAAAAAGAAAATGCTAATTTATATGCTTTACCATTATATGTTTTACTATTACACAGGGAGTTGGCTCATTGAGATAAGGAGTAAGTTGCACCAATTCTCCAGTCAGGTGCCATCACACCACCACAACAGAAGAGCGCTAGTCAAACCTCAACTGAAGGAAAACAACGGGTGAATAATAACAAAGAATACACTTTTGAACAATTAATATTACAGCTCTGTGCTCTTGGTAGAGTTCTGTTAACAGCCCTGTGTGCATATATACTGTAAGCATGTTAAAAGCCTTCAGAGATGACAAAGAGAGCTTGCAGTGGCCTATACAATGATGCGTCATAACTGTGCATCATCATTTATTCACTGAATCGGTTTCCATTACACTTAGTGGCATATACTTTTTATCGATAAACAAACTTTTCCACCTCCCCCATGCGTACAACCTTTTTTTAGTATTTCATATTTATTCAAATTTTTGCTGTGTCCACTTAGGTTTTTCTTTATGCACTAATTGAAAATGCACCTAAAAACAGGTGGATGAAAACACACTTAGTGCCAGTGTTTTGTCCTGGTCTCACATCACATTCTGTGACTTAAATAGCAATTTCAGTCTTGGCAAGGGCTCACTTTGCTTGAAACAAACTAGTCCATGCAGCATGTTGTCTGACCATGTCTAAAGGCAGTATCGTTAAGACCACACTTAAAGTGCTGGGTGAAAAAGCCTGCAGTCATAAGCGCCTTTTACACAGATATCAAGCAGTGGGGCTGCTACAAAGTCCCTTCTTCATGCGCCTTTGCATTTTTACACAGAACCAAACAATTGCAGCATCATGCCACTCCAGTATGTCATTTAAGAAACAAAGTGTGTCACAGCTGATCTTGTCCACTGTTCAGACAATAAGGAACTCCCGGGCCTTATTGTTTTCCCAATTTTGAGCTGCTGTTTTTTTGAGTTAGCTGCTAACTGCTGTCAGCTAAACACATTTAAAGGCAAAAGTGTTTATAGCTGTTAAGAATGGTCAAACTTGAAGGCTGGGAGAAGAGCCTGTCTTCATAAAGAGTTCATTGAACTTCACCGGTAGTATGGACAGAAGGGATAATCACAGCAACTAGGATCTCTCAGCATTGTACGGCATGTGAGGAAGATAGTCTTGAAAAAAATCTGGTCTTATCCTTGAACTAGAGAGCTTTAAAGTTTTTTCATCTTTACAAATTAAGTGTGCTGATTAAACATCTACAGGGACTGTTCTTGAATTGCCTCACATAGCACAGATTTTGAAGATGGAAGCCCAGGAAATGAAGTGACGAACGTATCCAAGCTATTGTTTCACTTTGCCAGTCTAATGTCACCATATCCTCTACTTGAGTCCATATCCAGTAGTTTTTCCTTTTACTTTTTCTTCTTCTTTTTTTTCTTCTTCTTCTTCTTTAGTAGCACTGACATGGTAGCACAAGAGGCACTTAGCATTATCGTAGCAAATCTGTGAGCCGAAGGCCTTTTCAGTGTTCTTTTTCGTCAAACAGTGATTCCTGCCAGTGCTGAGGTCTCTGCCTAGCTATTATCACACAAAGGCTGTTCAAACACGTATGTCTTTTTTTCAGGTCACTCTTGGGCAGACATTTTCTCGAGACAATTCTGTTGAGAGATTTTATTTGATACTAGCTTGTCGGTGTTGCCAAACGATTTTGACTGCTGCTGTACCTCAGGACCTTTTGTTGTGCCTTTTTTAATCTTCAGTATCAATAGATCAGATCTCTACTTCTGGTCCAGTTTCAGGTGTATTTCTGTTTCATAAATGGTTTAAGAGCTTGGGCTTTTCGCAGCAGATTGTTGATGAAATTTTTGACTGTAGAGCATTAGCAGCCTTAGCTTTGCAATAAAGCTTTTGGGGTTTCCCCTTTTATCATTCGGTTGCAAGATTACAAGTCTTTTTTGTTGTACAGTAAGGTAAAGCTGTTGAGTCTTATGGACACCCCTGACACTGTTGATGAGTTGGGGTTTGAGTCAGTCACCCCCAGATAAGTCCAATTTTCAATTTTGACTTTAAAAAAAGACTGTCGGCAAAGAGTATTTTACTGATTTAAGGAATAATTCTAACAGGAATTTTTGGAAATACATTAATTGACTTTCTCTGTTATAGTGAGATGAGAAAATTGACACCAATATCATGTGTCTGTGTTAAATACGGACTAGAGCTTGGACACATTTAGCCTAGATTAATATAAAGACTGTGGGGTAAACAACCAGCCTTGCTTTGTTTTAAGTTAAAAAATATGCATACCAACACTTCAAATTTTTATGCCATGTTGTATCTAGTTTCTGATATTTAGTGTTTAAGAGATGTTGTTACTGTTTTTTTAGAATGGACATAGACTAGCCTTTTCCCCTTTTAAACTCTTTATGCTAAGCAAGGCTAACCCCTTCCTGACTCTGGCCCTGTGCTTAAAGTTACAGTTCAGATTTTTTGTGGGGTTGCATGGGGTACTTATACATAGACAGTATATTACAGACAGTAGATGGAGGTCAGCACGCCCCCAGTTTGGAGAAAGGGGCTGGAGTCCAAGAAGCTCAGCAATCTAATGTTATCTAATAATTTAATGCTGTGGAAGGGTCAGCAACAAAATTTATTATAGCTACCTAAAAAAACACCCACCCAAAAAAAGTCAATATGAGTTTATGTGTACGCTATACTGAGAGTATTTGCACTGCTTTACCTTTCTGTCGGATAGTGATTTCCAGCTGAAACATGGAGCTGTTATTTGGCTTCCTCCTAATCCAGAGTCCATTGAAAAAATCAGTGATTTAACATTGTTGAATACAGGGGCTGCTGGTCTACCGCTGCCTTGAACAATTATTTTAATTGTGTTATTGTGTGACTAGATGGGTCACTGAAGCTGTTGCTGAGCTTCAATGTGGGACTCCAGCCTGCCTATCGAAACTGGTGACATCTACTGTATGTAATATACTGTCTATGGATAAGTACCTCATACGACCCCACTTCAAAAAAATCTGAACTATCCCTTTAATGCACAGACAAAAAAAGTGGTATGGATTTTCACATCTCACTTTCAGAAGGAACTACATTAGAACAATTCCCAAAATGTTCAACTGTTCTTTTAACTGGCAGAATTTGGTGTTCCGCTAGCTTCTAAGCTAAATTCTGGTTTCTTTGTTCCACTAAAACATATGCTAAGCTGCTTTTAAGCCACAGGAGTTTTCATCCCTTTATTCTTGATGCATTAAGAAACTTTTGAGCATTTGGTTCATCTGGCCACCTGTACCAGTTCTCTGCATGGGTTGTGAAAGAAGTAGTTTAAATTTGTACTCCTCCATAAACCGACAGCAGAAAAAATCTGTCCAGCATTATTTGAGACAAGTCAGACTTTCAGGCATGGTCTCATCTCCCTGTCAGGTTTTGAGCTTTCTTTTTAAGATATCTATGCTGAAAAGGAGTTCTAATTCAGTCCAGGTTTCACATTGTTATTTTGGCATTATTTCTACTGTCTGCCTGTTAAGCAGCCCATTTCAGGACACTGCAATTCTGCAAAAACATTGTTATTTTCAAATTGCTTAAAAATATATATTGTGAGAAAAATGTCTCATCCTGAGTCAATTCAAATATTTGTCACTTTTTCACTCACTGGTTTTGCATGACATCCTCCAAGTTGATCTCAGTTGCGGTGTATGATGGTTTTATTTGTTTTGCAAATTAATTTTTATTTCAGATTCTCTCATTAATTAAAATGCTGCATTGCACTCGTTCTGATGTTCTCTGTGTGAAGATATTTCTTTGTACAGTTAATGCATTTTTAAGTAATTTTACTTTTTGTTTTTTGTTATGAATTGCTCTTAATTGTTGGCAGGCGGCAGGCTATGATGAAAGGTGAACTGAGCAGCAGGTTGCAATTGTGAATAAACAAAAAACAAACATCTTTGTGACATCTTGCTTATTTTTTCTTGTTCAAATGACTTTAATTCAGCAAAAAATATTATTAGCTTCTGATTCTGATCCATGGTGAAATATATAAACTATTTAAATCACACTATCTACTGCCCCTTAATGGCTGAGCTGACATTAAGTGGTCTTTCTTAACACAGATAAGACACCCAAGTACAGTTTGGGAAATAGGAATTCCTTGTCAAATGAAATGTGATTGCATAAAGCAGTTATATAACTGGATGTTTCAATTTCCCACTTTGTAGTTCCAATCACATTTATCTGTCAAGCTAAACAAATTGTCCTCACCTAACAGGACAACAGGAGACACTGGGCCTCATGAAGCAACATTCTCTTGAATTCCTCTTATATTGTCTTTTAATTTTCTGTTTAGGGGAAAAAATTTAGAGAAGTCAACTCCAGATGCACATTTTTCACTATCCAAATCACTCAGGTGTGCTGAATGATAAATACCACTTGATCATAAGTCATGTATTGGCATAGGGCAGGTGTCATTCCATGTGTAAAGGTGCTGGCACATGAGAGATACTTATTCTAAAAGCCTAACCAGGGAAATGGGTTGCAAATTAGCCTTGGCTAGAAATCTGTATGCATTGCATGTACTTTGTATTTTACAAATGAAGCAATGCCTTATGCATTTGTCCTTGTCAACTAAATGAAGTACAAAATGGTATTTCAATGCTATATTACACAACTGGTGGTTGATCATATGTTAAACATTGTAGAAAAGCCAAGTCATGCCAAGAATCTGCCAGGGAGGAACCAAGTGGGGCTCAGCAGCCTTTGTAGAGACGCAGAGAGCAGCAATAAATGCTAAGGGTGGAAAATCATATCAGTGGCAAAAGACAAAAATATTGACAGGTCAGTCCTGTGGAGGTACATAAAAAAGAAGGAGGTAAAGTAGAACAGTGGGAGAGGGTCCAAACAGAGGAGGTGCTGTAGAGAAGGAACTTGCAGACAAAGGCAGGCTTATTGCTTTGTCTTACTCCAAAGAAAAGCATCTAGTCACACAATAACACAATCAAAGTTAGAAATGTAGAGAAACAACATTCCTGTTCCCAGGAACTGAAACCGACGTTGTCGATTGGGTAACCCCTCCTATGGAGTCTAAATGGTGGAGGTGATGAGATGAGGTAAAATGGGAGCTGAGGATCTGGATGTGAGGAGCAGTGGGCTTTTGATGAGTTCGTCCTAGACTCTGGATAAGGTGACTGGAGGTGAATGGGGTGAAGGAGGGTGTGATGATTCCACCTAAAATGATGACAGCAGAGAGGAGAACAGATTTAAAGTTTGGCATCAACAACTTGAATGGCAAAAGGAGATTGTGACAAAGTTTGTTTGGCTAAGTAGGCGAGGGAACGCCCATAGTCAGCTGATTGGTGGAAGTGGTGGGAGTGGGATAGAGGGAGAACTGTAAAGAAAATCTTCCTGATTGAACTTATGCTGAGCTCCATTTGGTTGGTTTTATGTTGAATAAGGGTTGATGTTTTCATTGTTTTTCTGTCTTATTTTTCCTTGCCAGAGGACAACATGAATAAAAATTGGCTCATCTTACATCACGCTCTCCTAATCAAAGTAATTCAGAGGAAAAGCTGCAAGTCCTCATATTGAGAGGCAGGAACCATGAAATGTTTTCTCATGAAAAATTATTTAAATAATTATCAAAATTCCTTCTCGAATCAATTGACTAATAATTTCAGATGCACTTGTTTATTTTCATAATATACATTGTGTGAAAAAATCTTCATTTGTAAAGTTATTAGGTAACTGTTGTTAAGTTAAAGTATTTCCATTCTCATAATATTTCCATCTGAAGTGCAGTGTTGGGCAAGTTAAAATATTACTAACCAGTACTACTGCTCATATTAATAATAGCCTGATGAAGAAGAACCATTAAATAGCCTGGACCTTCTTAAATAATTGAATAGCCTTGGACACAGGGAGGGTCAGGCAGAGGATCAAAGTCTGATAATTATGAGATATGGATAAAT
>JAPZEB010000012.1:36174867-36186891 GCA_029783705.1 Chaetodon striatus | reverse complement strand
GTGGTTGAAAAACGGCTTCAATTAAATGTTCCTTTTATAAGTTACTGCCTCGCTATAATATGACAAATTTTATGATGCAAATTTAAAGTGAGCTTCCCCTGTTTGAAAGACCAGCAGCCGCCACTGCACACTTCTCTACTGAGCATCCAGCAGTGATTGTAGCCTGAATATTGAGATTATAATTAACTGGATACCAAACTGTATTTTCTACTGCACATAGATCATAATGTATGAATGTATGTGTATACGTCTATGGTCTTGCACTAACAAACTAACCCTGAGCAATGCCAAGGTTACAGTGGCTGGACATCTTTATGTACCTTGTTGAAAAACCCAGGGTCTATATGAAAGAATAACTCAAGACATACAAATACGTTGATTCATACAGTTTTGCACAAATTGTGGTCTTTGCACTTTAAGGCTCGATTAGCATGAACTCTCATTGTGTAATGCATTTCAGAACAATGCATTCCACTAGGTGGATGTAAATAGAGGCCTGGATAATATTTCATTGCATATGTAATTATTATGTGGATTTCATCAAATTCTTGTAACCATAAAGATCTTTGTCCAGCTTTAAAAAGCATCCTTGGCGATGTTTTTTTTTTTTTTTTTTTAAAAATGAAGGTTATCTTTTTTTGTATTCCTGTTCTGACATCCAACGGCACAACAAGACATTTTTATTCTAGGTATCTCAACCATTTCTCTCCAATTTCCGCTGTTTTTTACCACTACGATGCGTGCACAAGTACTGTGATGTAACTGTGACGTCCAATCAAAATTGATCTATTCAGGGCTGCAGGGGGGCTGGAGCCTATCCCAGCTGACACTAGGCGAAAGGTGGGGTACACCCTAAACAGGTCACCAGACTATTATAGTGCTGACACATAGAGACAGACAACCATTTACACTAAAAGTCAAACCTGCATGTAATTTAAATGCCATCAGTTAACCTAAACTGCATGTCTTTGGACTGTGGGAGGAAGCTGGAGAGCCTGGAGGAAACCCATGCTGACACAGGGAAAACATGTAAACTCCCCAGCTGGCCAGCGGGTTCGAACAGCCCTATTGCTGTGAGGCAACAGTGTGAACCGCTTTGTGTAGTATACGAATTTGTGTAAGTGTGTAGTACCTAGTCATTATTATAGCGTCAGTAATCCTCTTTCACTATACGTCATTTTTTATTTTTTATAAAAATTGAAAATCTGATTTAGTCTAAATCCCAGGTTTTACCCTTTTCAGCTTGACTGACAGTGATTGACTAAAACAAGTTGCAAGTGTGCTCATAGAGGAAATGTACCTTTTAAAACTTCAGTGTGAGTTGTTGGGAAAATATTAGGTTGCTTGGAGCGATAGAGCAGTAATCCTATTACAGATTTAGAAACTGTGCAGGATAAACTCTCGAGCTCCCATCTTAGTATAGACATCACAGTTGAAAAACATCATAAAATGCCTCTTGCTTCTGTGAGAAGATAAAAGTTTGTCTGGGAGCATCCTAAACTTTATTTCCACTGCTTCTCTATCTCAGTAGTGGGCCAAAGCTTTTCTCCTCTTGCCGTGGAACTTCCGGGGCCTTTTGCTGTAGATTACAGCAGCAACAGAAGCACATAATTTGGCTGTGAATGTATTTTCCGCTGCTCTTTATTTTTATAAATCTGAGCTGATTGAAGAGCAGAGGAGCTTTCTTTAAGCCTTGGTTGCCAATTTGGAGTGCAGCCACTGTTGGAGATCTTCCATATGGTTTCAGGTCCCAGTTTACTGCCCACTTCCTCCTCTTACAGTCTCCTTGGACAGTAGTGTAGCTGTCTGTCAATAAGCAAAGGAAACAAGCATCTTCCCTGCAACACGCATATTGTCACCAGCTTGTAGTGTGTGGGCTGTCTGAACACATTGGCAGATTTGGCTTGAGGCACTTTTTGATGCAATTAGCAGAAATCTAATTCTCACACTAATGCGGAGAAAAAAAAAATAATTACAGTTCTGCCAAAAACAAACTATCTCGTGGGTGACAAAGAAGAAACTGCACAGAAAACTTGCTGAACAAAAGGAGAAGCTGTCTAAAACAGCTTATTAAAAGACACTTCTTGTCAGTGTGCATGTTTGTGTGTGTGAGAGAGACAGGGAGACAGCTCATATTCCATTATATGAAACCAATCTTCTATTCTAACTCTTGTCTCTGTTGGTGTTGGGCTTGTTACTCAAAACACAGCGTTCCTTTCTCTTAGCTCTTTTCAGAAATAGCTCTACTTATTAGTATGTTGCAGCAGTTTTTTCATAGAATTCCTTCCACCTTCAAAATTAGCCATTTTCAACTACTCACCCTCTGAAATCAGGATCAGTCACTGTCTTGTCCTGTAAATGACCAGGAGGGAGGCAAATGTTGGTGTTCTTAGGACATCTTCTTCTCATCATAAAATAATAAACACTCTACTCTACTGTAATTCTAACTTTTGACTGGTTATAAGGAAAGATGCAATGTCAGATTGGTTGTAGATTGTGTTTAGCTACTGTTATGGACATAGTATCTCCTGCTCTACTTGTCACTGGGAAAAAGCACAGAGCTGGCCTGAAGCATTATGCAAACTAAGCAGCTGCTTAGGGCTGAATGTTTTCATTCACTTGATAGATTTTGACCAATATCAAATTTTGGGATATTGGGGACTGAGTTAATATCCCATTGCACCCCCTCAACAGTTGGCTTTGTGTTCAACACGAGATGATTGTAACAGTCTGGATCACCGAAACATGTTAATACCAGGTGTAAACTCAAACACAAGTGAACAGCTGAGACACACATCGCTTTTCACACCTGTGTCTATCATGCCTTTTCAGCAGACCACTTGTGCACAGATTTCATTACTGCCAATGTCGCTTAGATTGGAAGGTCTAAAGAGCCCCGCACACAGTTATTACCTCCACACTCTTGCTAGCTGCTCATCAGTCACAACGATTGTGTTGGTACAGCTGGAGATATTCCTGTTAGCAGAACTCAACACGTCTCCTTCTATAAGTCAAAAATATGGACGGTCACTCAACACATAATTCAACTTGTAAGTCCAAGTTACAGAGTGGTGACTTCACCAAAACAACCACCATGTCCTGCACTGACACATCAGGTTACAAGTGTTTACACTACAAAAGAATTAAGGTCAAATGCCCCCCAGACCACCACAGCAAGTGGTTTGAGTAGTCACATTACAATGTGACTTGCTGGTCATTTTTGGTCACTAGTGTTAATTATTTTAACGCCTCTGTGATGGCAATAGCTGTGGCCGGAGGCATTACGTTTTCGGGTTGTCTGTCTGTCCATATGTCCCATCCTTGTGAACACAATATCTCAAGAATGCCTTGAGGGAATTTCTTCTTCTCTTTGTACAGATGTTTACTTGGACTCAATAATAAACTGATAAGGTTTTGTTGGTCAAAGGTCAAGGTCACTGTGACCTTGTCTGTCTCATTTTTGTGAGTGTGATATCTCAAGATCACCTTGAGAGAATGTCATCAAAGTTGACACAAATGTCCACTTGGACTGAAGAATAAACTGATTAGAATGTTGTGGTCAAAGGTCAAGGTCAGTGTGACCCCACAAAATATGTTTTTGGCCATACCTCAAGAATTCATTTGCTAATCATAACAAAACTTCACACAAATGTCTAAAATGATAAACCGATGACATTTTATATCCAGAGCGTCAAAGGTCAACTTCATTGTGAGATCATAGTGTTCTTCATAAAACACTTTTCCGGCCATTATTAAATGTCATATCTCAGGAACAGAAGGGGAAATATTTGAACAGATATTGAATTGGTGACATTAATTTTGGGTGTACACTTTGAAACTGTGCTGATTTTATAGATCTTCTGGGCTGTTGAGGGGATAATGTGTGTAAAGCATCCATGTTTTCACAGACATGAATGTAAGAGAAACTTGACTGGTGTGCGGAGGCATACAACCGTGGGGTGGTAACTCTAGTTTAAAAAACGACTTAAAATGTAATTATTGTTTTCTATTTTTGGGGTGAAAGGTGTTATCGGCTCCTGCTGAGGGCCCACAAAATGTTTAGTCCGGCCCTGGAAAATTAAGAGGTTGTTCTGCTGTAACATGTTACCAAGTTAAATGTTTCCATCAGACATTGCTGCCTCTCTCTCTCTCTCTCTCTCTCTCTCTTGCTTCATTAGCTTATTTCTGACAGTGCCTGACTGCCAGCCCAACCTGTTTCCCCAGAGGCACACACAGCCATGCTAACCTACTTCTTCAACATCTTGTGGGGAATAACAACAGTAATGATCCTATCCCAATTTCAACTGACGTTTTTGTGTCCACATTGTGGGTATTACATGCATTTCTGGATCCCTGATCCCTTGGGACAAACTCTCTCTCCCTCTGTCTTGCTGTCCTCCTTTCTCTCCGTCTACTATCTCCTCCACTTGTAGACACTTCATTACAGATGCAGCAGACTTAAACAGAGAGAAAGTTGCCCTGATTGCCTCGATGCTGCCAGGCTGTTTTGCTGCTCGCACTACAATGATGCTTAGAGGCATGCACAAACACACACACACACACACACGCGCACACACACACACACACACACATACAGAATTTAATTGACTGTCTTGTGCCGGAACCCCCCCAGGCTGACTTTACACATCAGCCACAATGAGAAAGGTTCTTCTGAAATCAGTAGATGCTCCTCTATTAATGTGTTGCGTCATGCACTTGATTGAACATGACGCAACTCTGCAGTGTGCAAGGACAGGGATGTGTCCAAGGGCATTCATTATTTTAGTTGACTGTTTTGCAGTAGCCTGGTGTTAACTCGTGTGTGTGATCCAGGTGCTTATATATGATGACTGTGTGCTGGTGTTGCATGCTGAAACTTAAGTACTTTTTTGATACTTTTTGTTGAAATTGGTTCAGTATTAGAATTTCCCAACATGCAGTACTTGTAGGTCAAATATGTCTCAGATAAAAGTGATTGAGACGATGAAATATACAAATTGTCTGAATCTCCAACAGGTAGTAAGGTAGCCAAGATATGAGCTTACTATTTATGGTAGCGCCTGTGCATTCATCCCAAAGGCTATATACAAAGATAGCCGACGTGTCTGCACTTTCTTCCAGTGTACAAAAATGAGCCAGAATATCTTGGATACAGGTGCTACCATCTTGCACTGGTGATGTCATGTGGAGCATCTAACCTCATGACTGGGTAGTGGGGCTGCAGTATTGACTTCCCAGTCATACATGTGTCCAAATCCGAAACCCCTTGTAAGCAATACCACTGATCGCAGGCACACCAACTGACACGCGCACTGACACTTTTGGCATCTGTGTCTGACACTGAAATCACTGACTAAGTGATGGTACTTGACAAGAGCTACGTGTAAATGAGGCGTAGACGGATCTTTACAAGTCTGTAAGGGTTACCTACATTTTGAAAGATACTATACTCAGTGCTTTTAGTGGAAACACACTTTTGTGTGTTACTGTCACCAACTGTTAATGAGCAGAACAGTGTAAAACCAGCAGCAGGAATGTAAATCAAGTTGCCAGTGCCTTTGAATCTGTGTCTGCATGCACAATTAAAAATATCCAAAATATCCTGTATACAACCACTGCCATCCTGTCCTGGTGATGTCATTTGGAGCCAGTGTCTGCGCAGTAGCGATCACCGTGGTAGACCTGTTGAATTCCTATACACCCATCCGACCATCGTGAGCAGTGCCAATGATCGCAAGCACACTGATTGACAAACACAGTTGTCGATCATAACTTCAAACCTCCTTTTTATAGCATCAAATAACTAACTAAAACTTATCAGATAAGGACAACCTAACATGACAGAAACCATCTTTGGAAAAAATTTATTTGACATGTAGCCTACTTTGATTTTTTTAAGCTTGTTCCATCCGCAAACATGGAGGGTAGGGCTGGGTATTGATTAAAAATCATGATAATGGTACCAATACCAGTACCCTTACAGTGATTCTTAAACCAATAGACTACTTCATTTACTTCATTCTTTTGAACTTTTGCATCTCATCACTCTGAACTGCCAATTCTATTAAGTACACTGCGCTCAACCTTACCACATCAAAGACTGCATGTGTTGTAGGTGCTGCAGTAGTGGGCCAATCCCACATCACAGTAAATCAAGAAACCCCTACGATAATTGGCTTTGAGGAAAAGCCATATGTCATTTTTTTCTAGATCTGGGTCTAAAAAGCATTGAATACAGGTATCATTTGACTGGAGATGTTTTAATACTATTTAGTACTGGGTTATTTCAGTTGATACCCTAAAGGTATTGAGTACCCATATCCAGCCTTGCAAGTTTTATGACCTATGCTGCAGCTAGCCACCAGGGAGTGATCAGGATGTTTTGGCTTCACTTTTGGGGGGGTTGTCATGCCTCCATCTTTGTATACAGTTATTGATTCATTCCTGTTGATACAGCGTGAGCCTCTGCTTTGAATTAGAGAAAGAAGCAATGCCTCTACCTCAAGATGTCTACTAGTGACAATGACAGCAAGTCATCCTCAGAAACAACACCTCCATGCCCCATACCAGTTAACAAAGTCTACCTGCCTAAGTCTACTGTGGGATTACTTTGCTTACAGAGCTGATGCTCATGGTAAACCCACTGACATAACAAAGCCTGTATGCAAGGTGCTATAGAACAGTGTCATGCAAGAAAGGAAACACATCAAACCTTACCAAACACCTCAGAATTTAGACAGAATTCAAGACCTCTTCAAGTACAAGAACAAAACACAACAAGTTAGCAAATAGCTACAGTTATTTGGGGTCACATTTTGGTGCTTTTTAAATTGCTAAATAGCATATGGGTAACACTAGCTACAAGTCACCCATAAACTACAATAGCTCTATAGTGCCAGACAAAATGGCCAGTTAAAAAGGCACACTCCCACAGTAAATTTAGCCAGTACAGCATTGCCCATATTGAATATAATGCACCAGGCTGAAAAAATTGTGATGGGTTGCTGGAGTCATGTTTAAGTGGAAATAGCATTTTGGTAAAAATGTGATTTGTCATTTTGGAACTATTCATAGAACAATACATGGGCATTGTGCAGGGCAAGTTTATACATAAAACCCAATAAATATGACAATAGATTTGCAAATTGCCTAAATATATATGAAATTAAAATAAAATGGTTAAAATGTAATGTCAAATGTATTTTGCACACTCTGGGTCTCTTGCAATAGCATACTGTATGTCCAAGTGTCTCATCGGGTGCTCTTGTTTTATATCAGTCATTTATTGATTGTTTGTCACATGAAATCTTACAAGGTACAACTCCAGTGAACTATGATCCTGCCAGCTTCTTTGTGTTAATGGCAAGGGTTGAATTGGAATGAAACAATATGTGTGGACTGTCAAAGACAGAGACACACCAAGAGGTACAGCTCGTTTTGCTGAACCTGTTGTGCATGAGACAGCAAGCTGACTATTGAAATAACAGAGGGAGGAGAAGGAGAAGAGGTGTGAGGAAAAACCACCCTTAGCTTGTAATAAACGTTTTAGCATAAAAAAAAGTACATCTTTTTTTAGTAGAAATTTAGGTTTTTAATTTGGCTCGGGCCCAAAATAGCTGCTTTGGTTTAGTCTCAGGTCAGGCTTGGACAGTAATTGTACAGGTTCATGTGGGATCGGGCCTTATTTTTGGGCTGATCATAGCTTTAGGTCAAAGTCATATGTTTGTTGGGCCCATCCATCTCCCCTCCTGCCCACTCAAAGCAGACTCTGGTGCTCTTTATACTATGTCTGTTGTTCTGAACATCTAATAATGAATCAGATGGTTTTACTTTTGAGTTGGTTAAAAACCTGGCGCATCTCCTACAGACCCTAAAGTAGGCTCCTGGGTCATTGTAGTAACACAAGAGACACTGCCCCTGTGGTATATTTTAACATCCTAGGAGTGAGAGCAGGCAGTTTAACCAACTCATATAACTAACATTAGTTTAATTAGTTAGATATAACTATAGCTCAGTTTGGCTGGCAAATGAGACAGTCATATACTGAAATGAAGAGCCCATTTTCTGTCTTTTCGATATAGATATGTGGAGTGCCTGAGAGGAAAGTGTAGCAACAGTTATGTCAGGAGCAGGGCATAGCCAACAATCAAATGTCCACAAATATTTGTATTGGCTGCATGATTTTGGTCCCAAACCTCTCAATATTTGAGGGGAGTAACAACTCAGTGTAGACCTTTCTTACTATAATGTCATGCAACAAGCTGCTGACTATATGTTCTTCTAAGCTCCCTGAATTCCCACAGTGCAGTATGGTTTGTAGAAGAGACAAAGAGGAACAGTGGCAGAGAAAGTCCCCTGCAGCTCCTATATTCCATTTTAATTTGCGGTTAAACATCCCACAAAGGCCATGGGCCTGCTCATTAGCCTCTGCGCTGCCCTTCCTGCTTCACTTAACAGATCTGAGCTAACTGTACATCTAATGCTTTAAAGATCTGTATATGCACATATACCAGCCTCACCGGGGAACCCTATCTTCAGCATAGCTTCATTTCTAACACTCATATTGCTGCCTGAGGTGAAATATAGAGACTACACAGCTCAAATGGCATAGAGGAACAGTGGTTAGCATTGTTGCTGCACAGGAAGGTGCTGGCTGTAAATTCTACCACCGTCTTCCAAATTTGGCAGCACTTACAATACCAACTAGCAGAGACTATCACTTATGTTGCACTTTGCACGGCGCACATTTTGATTTGATTCCTCTCATAGGACATACTAAAGACATCACTCCTGATAGACAGGGAAAGCACAGGCAACCTTAATGCTGGCTTGGTTCTATTGAAGTGTCTAATCCAGCTACGACAGTGAACCAGCATCAACAATACATGTTTCCCCAGTACCGCCACATATAAAAATGGAATTCAGCCATTATTAATATCAGTACTTTATAATATAATGTGATTAATATTACCCTATGCTTTCTAATGGAGACCTTTGCAGTTTATTTTAATACCAAATCTAATCAGGGTACAAAATAATAAAATCAAATACTCATTTATTTTGTGTTATTTTTTTAGGAGGTTAAGACTTTAGGGCTGAAACTTGTTTTTGTATGGATTTATTATTTTTATTTAAAGATGTTTTCACACATTCTTGATAGATGGTATATTGTAGACACTAGATGTTCACTATTGATTGGAAGTTGTGTGTCATGCTACACAAGAAATATGATCCCAATTGGCCTGATGTAATTAAAGATCAACTTAAAAACATCATAATCCCTCTGCTTCCACTGTAAGTTTGATTTACACAAAACTTGGTGCAGACATCCATTTATACTGACTCTATAAATTTGCCTCAAGAACCACTCAAGTCTGCCTTACTAGATTTTTCACTAGTTTTAGTTTTTTGAAAAACACATTTTTGACGTCTTCTTCTAAACTGTCTGATTTGTACCAAATTTTCTGTGGATCATTGCTGAAACAAGCTTATCAAAAGTTAGCAAGAGCTTGTTGACATATTGTTGCATTTTGAATATGTTGACTAATGAACTTTAAAGGAGCATAGCTCAGCACCTTAATACACGTAACTAAACAGCTGTTGGGCCAATCATCATGAAATTTGCAGGATATGTCCACATAAGTGCCTGAAACAAACCCCTACAATTACTCTCTGCTTCCCTCCCTGTCTCAAACAAACAAACAAACCAAAACATAAGTAGTTACAGCTTTTTGCAACCATTTCTGAAAAACCTACTCCTTGCAGGTACTGCATTATTATTCAAAGGCAGCATGCAGCATGGCCCTCCAGTATGATGCTGCCACTGCTAGATCACAAGATTGTGATGCAACAGTGAGCCAAGATGTCTTTCCCCCACCCCACCCGGATGAGCCTTTCCTTGTCCCATCCCCTTAGGCATGTCAGGGCTCTTCCACTGTGAAGTCAGGACTAACACTTAACAGGTAAATATGAAACAAAGGGCTCTGTTTTTAAAAATTAGAAGGACTGCAGGTACGACCTGCAATCAATATTAAAATTCTTTTCTTGCCTACATGTACATTTTTATTCATCTTTCCCTCACTTTAAAAGTGAAAAAAACATTTCACTTTTTGTATCCTTTTGAAACTGACAGAGACCATTTACACAAGGTCCATTAACAGCACATCTAGTCCTCCCATGACTCAACCTGAAATTGCGTACAGTACATTAACTTATAATTCCTCTACATATCCCCAGTATCTGTTTGATTTGTTTTTATTAGTTTAATGTCTCAATCAGGAGTCACAACCTGTCAATCTTTATACTGTCGGTGGAGACAATATCATACACACCTGTCGAATGCAATTGACATTGATAACTATAATACACTGTACTTTACAAGCCTCAGAATTATGTCAGTTAAATCAGTTTTGGCTGTTCAATATGAATATTCAACTATTTGTTCCTTCTTTTCTATAAAGAGTTTGAGAGTTTAAATGGAGTTTAGCGGGACGTTCAGTGTGACAGTGACATTCATGTAATAAACGTGTAGTAAATCTAGTAAACAGGCTAACTGCATTAATGGCAGATCAGAAATGTGCAACAGCATTTTTTGAAGACACTAGATATCAAACAAAAGCTGGACACTGTATTGTAGTAAATTGCAGTGAGTGGAGTATGCAGAAGGCAGATTTCACAGCCTTATGAGGCAAAGAAGTACAATGCACACTGACTAGCAAAAAAGAAACCAACCAACCAAAGACACAAAAAAACACAACTGCTAGACTTGAAACAGTCTTAGTCGACTGATGGGTCTCTGACTGATCATTTGAATCTCCAACATTCAGGGGACAGCCCTAATCAATACCACTGATAACTCTGGAACAAATACTACCATGGTAACATGCACTATGCTTAACATTTGTAAGATTGTGATCTTGTATTTTGCAGAGTGTTGTAGTGGACTGCAGTATATTATAATAAGCGTATTTATGGATGCATTAGGTAGACCTGGTAAAGTATTCATTATGTTAAAACCAAACCTGTCTCTTTTCTTATATGAATAATTTGTAACGGCAAACACATTTTGAAAGAAATATAATGCTGGTTGGATTATATTTTGTATCAACATAATAAGAAAATGTTGTTAAGGGATCTGGCAAGTCATACAATGTTGATTTTGAATATATCAGTGAAATGTTCAATAATGAAAAATTTAATTTGTTTTTCACCAAATCCAAGTACAGCTTTATGCTTCAGAAGCACTTGGTGAAAATAAGGAAAGTTAAGGAAACCTCATGGTTTGCTTTAATACAGAAAAAGCCTGAAGTGTGTTGACTTTATTAACATTTCACTGAAATCACAAGTTTTCCTAACTTTAACTGAAGTCATTTTGTTGCCTAATTCTAAACACAGACAAGTGATATGTGACAGGGTTGGTAAAACATAAAAAAACTAGGGCTGGGACTTTAACGCGTTAATTTCGATTAATTAATCACGGGAAAAATAACGCGTTAAAAAAAAATAGCACATTTAATCGCACCTTTCTCAGTTCCTTAATTTCGGGCACACTGCTAATACTGATGCACACACTTCAAGCCTACGGTATCGGCTCAATGCAAAACATGGTGCTGCGAGCACGGACACCAGAGCTAACATTAGCTATGACAGTCCTGGTACAGGCAAACGGTCGGGCCACATTTTCCTCACCGAACCCAACCGGAGTCCGAGACAGTTATAACTGAGCCCGGCCCAAACCCCTAAGCCTTTCTGTTTTTTAAGTGTGAACCCGACCCAAGCCCGATGCAGTTTGTTACCTGACATAGTTATTGTAACCATGGTTACAGCTTGCCTGTTTACCATGATCACACATGGACAGTGTGTAAATGACCATCAAAAGGCTGCTGTTACTCACAATCAAACACACCGCTCGCACAGCAGTGCAACACACACACACACTAGTTGGAGTGGAGCCTGTGTTGCGTTCAGGTGTTGTCATGTAAATAACAAATTCCAGCACTTGAATAGGCCATAGCACAACACAGC
>JAPZEB010000012.1:36147893-36158537 GCA_029783705.1 Chaetodon striatus | reverse complement strand
AAAACCCTGTTTTTTTTTTCTAAACCCAACCATGTGCTTTTGTTGCCTAAACCCAACACATGCGTATGTTGACAAAATGTAACCACATGCATTTGAAAAAAAGGTCAATTTGTGGTGTAATACAGACGTAGTATGATTATTTTGAAAGAGACTCTGCAAACTGTACATTTCCGTTTGAAAACAGGCAATGCATGTAACATGCAGAAGTTTACAGGGTGTCAACAACCAACACACCCAGGGTACCTTGCATGTCATATCTCAGGGCGGAAAGTCCGTTACTAAACGTCTATGTGTGATGAGATCGGAATGAGAATGTGTTGGCTCTACAGGAACCAATGAAGGACAGGGAAATGTAGCTGATATTCAACCAACTGTGTGTTATTGCACTGTGTGCTGTTGACCTATGTTTTGCTTCCCCCAGAGCTCCCCATGGCCGCCCATCTGGCGACAGAGGTCCAGTGACTGGCCGTGATCTATAGCCTATATTTAGGCTTTAGCTTCTCACTATCTTCATCTTTTTAACCCAGTGTAGACTCTGTGCAAGCGCTGACAGCTTGGCAGATTATCACAAAGGGGCACGGCTCAGCAAAGAGTCTATTGGTCTTCATACAGACAAATGTAAAAAGATTTCATTAGAGCATAAGTTAATGGACTACACAATGTACATTTTTAGAGCCTCTAAAAAGTTTTTTCCCATATAAATTTGGAGTTGGTTAAGATTTTCTTTGATGTAATTTGCCTCCACACATGGATGATAATGGGTGTTAAAAAGTTAACCTCTCATTACAGTGTTAGTTTTCACTGGCTGACACTCAGATAACAGTAATGTGATTCCCCTGCACTGATCACCACCATGATGACTTTAGTGTATGAATCAGCTTAAATGACTTTACTGCACATTTTGCGGGTGTAATGCTCTTACTGATGACTTTTAAGAATATGAGCGAATGTCTGCCATGAATAGAGGGAAATCCATAATAAACCAGAGTCTGAGGAGTCTCTGGCACAAAGGAAGCTACACCCTAAATCTCTAACAGATTCTGATCTGGCGCAGCTCAAATGTGAGGATGTCAATTTACAAAAGACCCCTGTAGTTTTACATTGTGTGATCTGCGATGCACAAAGAAATACACAATTAAAAAAATATAGGAAGGGAGGGATAAGACGAAATATGAAGGTGACCTACACTGTATCAAAACGTAAACTGTTAATTGTTCACCTTCATTTCTGATGAGAAACCCCGCAGCTCTCCTGCTGCCTGCCATGTAAATCAAGGTCATTAGATTTTTTTTTTTTTTTTTGGCAACTCTATTGCTCCTCCACACTCAAATCTCATTTGGCCATAGCTCACAGGCTTATCCTACTGTGTGGTAATTTCATTTGATACCACCTAAGCTCAGCATAGAGCTCAATTTGACATCACTGAAGAAGGAGGTTTTTACAAAGCAAGTGTGGGGGGTAGGGAGAACGGGAGATTTCAGTTGAAATGGAGGTGGGGAGAGATTGAAGACTAGTGGTGATACACAGAGGATAAAGATTTAATGAAAGTGTGTGTAGGGGGTGTGAAGTGATTCTTTTGAATGGCAGAGAGCACTGAATTTGGCACTTTTGGGTAAGTTGCAATGCCACAGTTGGTGGTATATGTAACTGGTGGCTCTTTCACATTCCCTCTCAATTCCATTATTTCCATTAGTCCCTGGCTTTTACTTTCCTCTTCAAAGCCCTATAACCCGACACTTGGCACATGCCGAAGCAAGAAAAAATTAAACCCAGAAAGCAGCAGGCAACTTGAGTGATTTTAGGGTGCTAACATAAATTCATTTTCCAAAATAACTCATGCCCTCTCAACTGGCCAACTAGAGACAGAGGTTGTATGTACAGGATATATTTGCTGAAAATTCTGAAACTTACATTCCCACCTATTCTTGATGCAGGGTGTGTTAGTCAGTTCATCACAAAGTTGTCAGTCCCGTCACACTGCAACATTGTGTTGGTCTCTTTTCTGACCATGCAGAACCCTCACCTGTCCATCACAGAGCTACAAGGCCAAGGGGCGAGGAGTGTGGTAGAGGAACCCTGTCTCCTACTTTGTCTCCTATTGCACATTTATTTTACAGCACAACTGCATTTTGGAGGAAGCATAATAACTGCCTTTTTAGTTGTTTTTTTTTCTACCAATCTAGGGTGTTTTGTTACCGTAGTAAAGTCATAGTGAGGAGGTTGGGGTAAATGGTTGGGAGCAGAGGCGTGCTGTAGTAAGGCTGGGCCCCAGTGCATACGATTATTAAGGCCCTAGTGCCAGATTTTTCCATTGAAACAGCTACCATATATTTTACAGAATTGTCACATGACAAGACTTGACGTTGAACAGCATCAACATACATACTATCAATCATCACTGCAAATCTGCATATGACAAAAATACCAAATAAAATAAAAAATTATTCATCAAATGGATTTTTAAAACAGTTTATTTATAGTTAATGTTGTTTATGTAAAAGGAACATTAATTTTTTTCATAGATTTCTACTGTTTTACAAAAGCAAAAAAGAAACATTGACGGAGATGGGTTTGCCTTCTCGAAGGCATATACAGTATAGCAGATAACAGCATTTTTATTTAACGTATGTTCTTCTTTGAATGCAGGTGTAGTTCGAGGTGGCAAGGTGAGTCACTCACAAGGGCCCATTCTCTACTCTAGAAAGAGTAGGCCTTCCACCTACTCTCCCTACAGGACACCCCATCCCACATGCCCCAGTGCAACCACACTGCCTGCACTGTCGATATTTACGCCCCTGGTTGGGAGTAAAAACACCAGACTTTGACCCTGGAGACTGGGGTGTTTGCTGTAGTGGTACTCATGTCCAGAGGGACTGCCTTTTGCCTGCCCTGCAGGTGTCACTGCTGAAGCATTTTAGTCAGAAATTTAATAATGGATGTTTTTCAAAGAGAGAAAATATTTCTCAGTGACACTGAGATTTGGGAAATCAAACCAAATACAACCAAATAGTCTTTTTTATATTTTGATCTGCCTCTTGCCTCTCAGAAATAAAGGAGGAGAAACCTCCTCTGTCTCTGCTTCTATGGACCAGCCTCCTCTGGGACTTGTGTCACACAGATGGTAATAACGAGCAGCGTGAATGACTGTTCATGTCAGCCTCTTACTGTAGTTATAATGCCAAATGGGAGATATCTAGAATTGACAATGACAATAACATCTCCCACTTAGCAAAAAGAACTAGGTGTCACTAAACTAGCCACACAATGTATTTAGCCTCAAAGTTTAATGAGGAGGAACCTCCTGAGATGCACCATCTCATTTTTAAAGGAGTTTTCAGGCACAAAACATAAAGATTAACAGATATTCAAAGTCAAGATGAATATTTAAATAATAATAACAAATAAAACAAAATAATGATAATTTAAATTATCCAAATGACACGAAGCAGTCAACATATTAACATCAACCAACAAGAACATATACATACACATGGCTGCAAAGCCCCCATCACTGACATTTGCACAGAACTATAACCCAGTATTCAATTCAGTAATTCACTCTGTAATTCAGGAGACTGAGATAAATAAAATGAGATGCATACTGTTTGTTTGTATCTGGCTATAAGGTCATAAGACACAGCTGGCCTTTGAGCTAAATGCTTGAACACCGTTTTATTTACAACATGTTAACATATATTGTGCAAATTCGTCATTTGAGCTGAAGGTCATGCAAGATGAAAAATTATTCATCCTGTGGGGGAAATGCATGTCTGAACCAAATTTTACATTAATCCATCAAATAGTTGTCAAGATACTGAACTCACACGTCAACCTCATAGTGGCAACTGAGGATAAGTCAGAGCATCACCAAGTCATTAGGCTTCACCAACTGGAAACTATGTACCAGTCCATGTCTGTACCAAATGTTGCTGTAATCCACTCAGTACTTATCAAGATATTAATTTTAATTCTAAGCCAAAATGATGATCCGATGCCAAGAGAAACAATTGAGGGAAGTCACCATCCTGGAATAATACAACAATGCTCTGAAGTCAGAATAATGTAAGTTTTTTCCTGCTCTAAATATCCTGCATCCCATGTGTTTTAGAAGTCCCTTTAGAGTCTACAGTGCTGCTGTAATAAATTTTAATTCAATTCAATTCAATTCAATTCAATTCAACTTTATTTATCCCGAAGGAAATTCTTGTGCCAGAGAGTGCTTCAGTTACAGTGACACAAATTACAGTGCCAACACTTAACGTTCACAAACCAGTAGCAACCTGAACAACCAGTGGGTTCCTTGGGTCAGGGTAACACACGGGGCCCAGTTTTTAAACAATAGAGTATTAAGTATCAGTCAAAATATTAAAAATATACAAGATACCAAAAGCAAAAACCAGTGTCTAACAGAGTAAAAACAGAGGTAAGATAAGTACAAGATTTACTAAAGATTAACCAAAATGGTGGAAAAATGCAGATTGCATATAACAATGAGTGTTGCACATGATTTTGGTTTTGAGAAAATGATATTGACATTGACAAGTGATCATGATTTTGAATGGTACAATTGCACATATATGTTAAATATTGCACAAGAAATTTAAAAGTAGTTATATACATAGTGTATAAGTTGATGTTCTGCCATTACGTCAGCTTCAGGAGCGTAACTATAGACAGTGCAGGCAGTGCTGTTGCACTGGGGCCTGTGGGGGGTGGCCTTGTGAATGATTAAGTTTGCCCCTTCTGAACTACACCTGTGAACTCACATTACATTAAAAATAGTACCATTTTCTATAGGGTATATGCCCTAAAAAAATGCAAACCTATCTCTGTAATGTTTTCTTCTTTTCTCTTCTTTTCTTTGTTAAAAAGCTATTAGGCTATAAGAAATCTACAACAAAATTATATGCTTATTCCACAGGAACTAAAAAAACGTAAATAAACTACATAACATATAACATAACCTGTGAAACATATTAAAAAAAACTACTACTACTAAATAATTTCTTATTTTCTGTAGTATTTTTTATATACAGGTAAGCAATGGTAATATATAATATATTTGATTGATATAATTTGATTGATTGGTGATATAAAATGTTTCATTTTTCTGTACCCTCAGTTTGGATTTGAACGGGTATGTTTGCTTGGAAGATGCTCTATGCTTTGTCTCATAGTGACAAGACTCCATTCTTGATTCAAAGCTTTTTCACTGTCACAGTCCAGCTCAAAAGCTGTGACAAAAGAGGGAGACCAAATGAGCTGGCTGCCAAGAACAATGATTTATCAACAAAAACACAAGTTAATCAAAAGTGTAATCATCAGTGGGTCAGTGGTGAGATGCATGTATGGGAGCGTGACAGTATATATGGATAACAAACACGAAAGAAAACCAGAAGCTGTCCTCAGGGCGGCTGGGAAGAGATGGTCTTCCTGTGAGAGAGAGAGACTGACGAAGGAGGGAAGTATTTATACCCAAGTGCACACCGGGCCCAGGTGTGGCTCAGTCAAGGACCCTCCTCTCAGCTCCTGCAACACAACCACTAAAAAACCAGCAACAGAGCCACCAAGAGCATGGGAGAAGGGTCCTCACATCACTGTCTACTTTTCTGTCTTTAGAACACGCCATGTGAATTTCATCTGACTCTTCTATTTCTCCAACTGTTGTCTCTTGTCTCATCTCGCTCACATGTTTCAGTCTTGTGTGTTACCCAAGTCTCAATGCTTATTGAATTGCACAGATTTGATTGGCTGAGTAGCATCACGCAAGATGATTTAATCAATGCAATTGGTCTGTAAGTATTCTGGTTACTAAAACAGTGCTTCAAATGCTGTGCCAGTTAAAAATGCTTTGCTAAAATGTATTCATTCAAAAAAGAGGGACACATTTTGGTCGCCCGCTTCGTCCCCCCTGAAATGGCCTACTGCGTATCTGTGTTTTACATAGACATCGATTATGTGATATTTCTACCTCTGCTGCCAGGTTATTGGTGGAACACCAATGCAGACCCCATTCTGTGGTTGTGTGTTTTCTACAGAACATGCAGAATAACAGTGCAACATTACTGCCTTGATCAGGCTGGTTTAAGTTAAATATTGAAAGTACTTGTCTTGTCCCGTGCTTTAAATCAACTCTTTTTTAAAAATATATATATATTTAGTCTTTATTAACGAGGTTTATCCCATTGAGATCAAATATGTCTTTTACAAGAGAGACCTGGTCAAGAATAGCAGCAACACAGAGTTTCAACATCAAATGAAATTTACATAAAAGCACAAAGATTTGGGTGAATAAAATTATCATATAAAGCTGTTGCACACAGACAGCCTAGACTCAGTAGATTTCAGCATGGTTTTTAACTCATTCAAGGTGACCTGTTTTGAAGCTTAAGATCATTCTGCAGATGCTTTTTCCCAATTCAGTTTTGACTTGGTACAACAAGACACAAAAAATCTAGTACAGAGATTATGATTTGCAGACTTTATCTTCAAAAGAGAAGATAAGTAGATGGGAATTTTACCAATATTAGCCTTGTAAATAAAAAACATACCAGTGACTGAGGTGGTGTGGACATAGAGCAGGCCAATTCACTTTTGAGTATAAAACACAATTTTTAGTAAGTAATCCGCAGTTATGTTGTAATGAATGTCAGAGCCCTATGATACATGCTAACCAGCATGTGAAGACAGTGAGCAGGGACATTCATATACAGCAAATCACTACTATTTCCCACCAATTTTCCCATGAAAAGTAAAGCAAGACTTGTTCCTGAGGTAAAGGCCTAGAAAAAGCTTCAGCTTTTTTGTGATATTCTGGATATGTACCTTAAAAGACAAGTGGTCTTTAGTTTAAAGGTATTTCAAAGTAGGTGACAACACAATTTGTTGACCTCATTTGGTAAGATTAGGTAGGTAAGGTAAAATGTACTGGTCTTGACACTGTAAAAATCATAAGTTTAATAAGCTGAATCTGACAATGCTGTTGTTGCACTCTATCAAAAGCATACTGAAGATACTCAAAAACCTAGTAGGAGTAAGTGAAAGGACAGAATCATCAGCATAGAAATGAAAGGCAGCGTTGATATGAAGCATTAGATGGACATAAGCTGATCAAGACCTTTAAATTGCTGAAATATAACAATAAAAATGTGATTGTGCTGTAGATGCCAGCTACGGATATTATAGGAAAAACAAATGACATGTTGACAGTGAACATTCTGCATGTTCATGTAAACATTTTGTCATTGAAGACCTTACAGATACCGTCCAAATTACAGATACAATAGCAGTTATAGGGCTGTGCAATGTGTAGAAAATTCAATATCAAGATGTTTTTGACCAAATACCTCAATATCGATATTGCAACAACACTATAGGTTTGACTATTTTGCTTTCACAAAGTATTTACACAATGAGATTTTTCATGGTCATCCATATAGTGTGATGTAATGACATAGTGGGTAAAAGCAAAATTATATCACTTTATCATGATGCGGCCTTTAAAACCAGGAAAAGAAAACACTTCCAGTATTAGGACATCCAAAATCTAAGACGATATCTAGTCCCACATCACAATATTGATCACCCTATCCTCATAAAATGATTTGCATGACATCCTACAAAAATGCATACACAACAGTTTGTATGATTAGCGCCCCAAAAATGACATTACATCCCTAACCTAAAATTATGTAATTAACGTAACGTTACAGAGGTTACGTTTGGGCAATAAAAGTTACTGTGGTTAGGGGTTAAGATGGTGAAGACATAACTTAAAGTGACTCGAAGTTCACTCAAGGTAAGCATGGTTCCAAACACCCATCTCCAGGGGAAAGTCCTGTGTTTTGTGACCTATCCACTGCCCCAACCTGCCTCCTCCTTACAAGACCGCTCAGGGCCATTTCATTCTTTAATCCCTTCAGCATATTGGTCACATGAATGCAGCCTTCCAAAATATGTGGGTAATGTATGAATTACTGGTTCATTATTACGTGGGATATGCACAAATTTGGATGCATTGCTTTTCATTGAAAAATGTGTGTACAGTTTATGAGAACAGCCTATGTTGATATAATATCAATTTATTGCCCAGCCTTAAATAGTTGTAGAATTACAACTGTATGTTGTATCTGTATGTCTTTTTTAAGGAGGCTGTGTAAAGAGGAGCTATAGGAAATTGGGAGAAAAGAAGTAATAAACAAATATTAGGAGATATTAGGAGATGGGGGAAGGCAGTTGTTAAAGACAACTGCCTTCCAAAAGACAAAGGGGTAGGGAGAACAAGGCAGAAGAGCCTGGGACACAAACAAACTGTCCTCCCAACATTTCCTCTTACAGACTATTGTTTCCCTTTGAAATGCAAAAATTGCTGTAGAGTGTATGAAAATCCACAGCAACTGGGAAAGTTTTGTGTGCCAACTGTTTAAAGTGTTGTAGACAGTGAAGACTCTGCTGTTGAAATGTTTTAAGTCTGACAGTAAGATTTTATTGTTTTAGCTTTGCTTTCAGGGGCTAACAGGGGAGCAGCTGGTCTGCAGGGCTTCAGCACAAAAACTACAATATAGAAGCTTTGTCAGTCATCTTCTTTAAGCCTGCCTACTCTCTTGAGAGATGAACACTACTGAGATGTACAGTGCATCTTTATAGTTAAGTTGGAGCAGCTGGCTCAGTTCAGTACTCAGTGATTTTCCTCCTTTGAGTCAATAAAGAACTTCCTTTACACCCTTGTTATAGACTCTCATGCTCCATCTACTTTAGGCAGCCATGGAACTCCTGTAAGAGTGGGCATGTCAGGTTAAATATGTGGCTCTGTAACTGAAGTGGAGAGAGAGAGTTGCGAGAACAGGTGAAAAGATTGTGGCAGGTTTCTGCAGAGCTCAGTGTCATCCTCCGTTCTCTCTGCAGACTTGACAAAGATGCTGACAGCAAATGAGCAGAGCAGAGGGGGAGTCAGAGAGATCCAGAGAGACATGAGGAGCTCAAGAATACATGATATCTGTGTAATGTTATTCAACACACTGGTGGATTTCCATTGTCAAACATGAACAAAGTCCTTTTCAAAGAAGCCCCTGGTGACTGCACTTAAGAGGAAGTCCTTGGGGGCACAGTAGCCTTACAGTGAAAAAGAAAAAGAAGCAACATTCCTGCCAGAGAGGAAGTGACTTCAATCTGCAACTTGATCACAGAGTTCATTACATAGCAATGCTGCTCCAGATCCATACATTTTTATCACTCATCTCTCCTATGCACACCATATCTAATTAATTATTTAATTTAAATTAATTTATTTTCATTTAAATACATGAATCTTGTCTTTGTATTCTCAGGAGAGCTATCCATTGTCTCTGTGTTGTTTGTTAAATTAAATACACAGAGGAGGCTTTCCTTTTTTTCTTTTCAGACAGCAACCCCCACCCAACCCACCCTCCGACCCTCAACCACAATGTTTTCCTCAGAGCCTAGTAACTACCAGCAACACAGAACAGACTGCATTTGTTTCAAAATTTATGTGACTCTGCACTCTTTCTGCTACTAGGGATAGTAACTGCAAAGAACTCACAATGACACCTTTTGGTAACCAAGGATAGCTGGAAAAGTATAGCTGTTATACTTTTCCTGTGGTGTACATCAAGTCTTCATTTTAATGGTGGATCTTCATATAGGCAACATAGGCAGCCACCTAGGGTGCCACCTCATGGGGGGATTGGAGCCTAACCCAGCTGACACTGGGACATTGACATTACAATTATCATCATTATTATTAAAATTATTATTGTTAGCTAAGTGTTGACATCACATCAGATGTAGTAATAAATACAAAACATAATAATAACATTAATGAAAATAATAATAATAATAATAATAATAATAATAATAATAATAATAACAATAATACTTTATTATTATTGTTGTTGTTGTTGTTGTTGTTGTTGTTATAATTATAATAATGATAACAACAACAATAATATCGATAAATAGATATAATAAATAATAACTGACACAGGAAAAACATGCATACTCTGCACAAAGGGGTTCCCCCATCCTGGGGTTCATACGTCCCACCCTGGGTTTGAACCAGAAACTCTCTTGCTGTGAAGAGACAATGCTAACCACTGCATCACCACACCACCCCTAAAGTTCCTATTTTCTAATGTAGCTAGGCTAAATTGAAGAAGATATACTTTATTAATCCTCCAGGGGAAATTCAATTTTGTTTTGCATTCTGCTGTCATGTACACACAGGTACAAGGTACACAAGTACACACACATGCAAAAAAGACACAATTTCCTGATTTTTTTTTTTTTCAAAATATGACCTTTGTTTTCCAAATTACATATTGTATCTCTGGAGATATATAACCAATTTAGGACCCCTTTATAGAACCCCTTTCAGGGTTATGCAAAAAACGTATTTATTTCCACTTTCAGACTCCTCTCTTTGTTGTTCTTACCAAAATGTTTGTTGCGTTGTGTTGTAAGTGGATAACAGTGTGTATATTCCAAAGGAAAACCCCTAAAGTCTGCTGTCTTTTTGTTAAATTGCAGGTACAATGTGGATACCAGGAGCTCCAACCTCTCAAAACATGTAAGCAGCCTTTGAGAAATCCTAGTTATATGTTCCACAAGATAAAGACCAAAGTGGTA
>JAPZEB010000012.1:36127844-36147793 GCA_029783705.1 Chaetodon striatus | reverse complement strand
CTATCTATCTATCTATCTATCTATCTATCTATCTATCTATCTATCTATCTATCTATCTATCTATCTATCTATCTGTCAGACAGACAGACAGATGTCAATCCTGCATAATGTCAGCAGGATTACATTTTTGATCAGCATAATGAAGAAAGTGTTTGAATGAATGCATCTGCAAAGTTGTAAAATGTTCATACTGAAAGTATGCCATGATGGTGCCAAACCTGAAACCTCTGTGTGATGGCAAGACTCCAGGAAGCTGCACACAGTTTATGCTTTGACTAATAATCAAGATGTGGTTCCAATAATTTCCTGGACAAGCCTAAACTTAATCACTAGGAAAAATGTTGGCTTTGTATGTTTTTGCAAACCAATGGACATATTACATATTTACATCATATGTAGCAGACATGTGAAACTTTATGTTCATCAAAGCTGTTGTTTACCTGTGGTTAGGCACAAAAAGAACTTGGTTATAGTTAGGAAAAGATCACATTTTGGCTTAAAATACCAGGATTTGGCAACACTTTTCATGGCCCTATCCCTGCTGGAAAATCACCCACAGGCTGCTAAAAAATATCTATGTTTGGTACCTAAAAAGCTGCTGAATATACAGCAATGACTTGGTAAAAATAACTAGTTTTGTTGTATATTGGTCTTGTACAGTGGTCTGCAGCTTGGCAGGCAACTCACCTGGGTGTAACACCATCCACCATCCTCTCCAGGTCAGCTCATACACTACATCGCTTAAAAAAACATTGATATGATTCGTGTTAAATGTGCAAATGTATTTGTGGTTTACATTTTTTTTCTTGCTGCTAAGTTGCATGCACACATTTCATACTGTAATCAGTATACTGTGTAATTGCAAATATACAGGAGCAGCCGTCATTGCATGGGATAAGAACGTTTACTCTACAAAAAATAGAACAATTGTATGTGATACAGGTTGGATCCATGAAGAGAACAGAGGAGAGAATTATGAGCCCCAGTGTTTTAGTGTTCACATGCTTTTCGTTCAACACTGTTTGTAATCACCATCAAAGATTAAAGCTTGACCCTTGGCATACAGCATAATCTGACTATCAGCTCAAATACTGCAGCACTGACATGAAATCCTTTGTCATTTGGGTCAGATGCTTAACATTAAAGGAGCAGGACAGTCAGCATGAGAATTCAGGTCAGTTGTGTTTAGTGAGTGATCCAACAACACCATAACACCAATATTCAGTCTCCTTTTAACTCTGGATTGTTCTCCACGGTTATGGCCTCTGTAAACAAATCAAGGCCCGAAAAGAGACCAAACATATAAGGAACACCACAAAAATAAGTTTTTATTACAAGTTTTATCACTTAACAAGAATGAAATAATACTTTCAACTTCATGAAGGACACAAAAGTGGTTGAAGATCCCAGCCAAAAGAAACAAAAGATGGGGCCGTCATACCCAGCGTCATCCCCATAAACTGCCTAAATTGAAACTAAACTAAACCCAACAAAAACTCAAGACTTTAACTACTGGCAATCTCCAACCCAAACTAAAATAGCAAACTAAAATAACAAAACCCAACAAGCTAACCCGTGCTAAGAAATGAGGCAGGAAGAAAACCATCCCCCACAACTGCTGTGCTGCTGCAGGCATGTGTCTATGTGTGCCACACACTCTGCCCCTCAGCTCTTATTTATTCCCTCCTTCCCAATTATTTCAGGTGCTGCTCTCCTACAAAAAGAAAGACAGGTAGAGAGGTACGAGAGAGAGGAAGAGAGGGGAATAGAAATAACACATCCAATATATGCAGGGCCACATGTAACACCCCCATCCTAAGATGTTAAATAACAGGAGTGCAATGGAGGTTGTTTACATATCAAATTAGCAGCATGACAATATGTCGGCCAGAACATTCTCTCAACCTTTAACATGCCTGACCTCCACACTGAAGGCTTGCAGGAAAACGGCCCAATGCATCAGCCTGTGGTTTGTGTTCCGCATTTGATTAATGAACACAAGAGAACTGTGGTCAGTGTAAAGAACAGGACGCACGCTAGAAGAGCCGAAATAAACTTCAAAGTGTTTAAGTGCCAGATAAAGCATGAGTGCCTCTTTCTCAGCTGGAGAGTACACCTGTTGATGTTGATTAAATTTCTTGAAAAAAGAAACGGGATGCTCAGCACAATCATCTCCTTCTTGAACTACAACACCCCCTCTCCCACATCACTTGCATCAACGGAGAGTTTGAACAGGCGATCAAAGGCAAGTGTAGAAAGTACAGTATGGGGGCATTGGTCAACAAAGCCTTTACACACTCAAATGCACACTGGCAACTCTGGGACCAGTGGTAGTGCATTTTTGGGCTTGGTGAGTGCAGCTGTGACAGCAGAAAAGTTTTTACAAAAACATTTTTAATAGCTTGCCATCCCTAAAAAATGGCTCAGCTCACACCAAGAAACAGGAGCAGGGAACTGCAGGATAGCTTCCACCTTAGAGTGCACAGGCTTGACTTCACATGACCCACAACTGTACCCAAGTATGTCACTATAGCTTGGCCAAATTTATACTTTGTAAGATTGAGGATAAGTTTAGCATCAAACAACTCCCAAACACAGCATGGAGCTGCGAAATGTAACTGACCTGTAGACTTGAATACACTTCAACGCATGAATGTATACTGCAAAGAAGCATCAGTGGTCACAAATGCAGATATTTCTTTCACCTGAGGAGTTAGTGGCACCTGCCAGTACCCTTTTACTAAGTCCAGCTTAGGGACATTGTTAGCACTGCCAACATTATCAACACAATCCTCAGCTCAGGAAAGAGGATAACAATATGACTTTGTGACCCCATTCACCTTGTGAAACTTGGTATAAAACTGCTCTGAGCCATCAGATTTATCAACTAATACACACGATGAGCTCCATGAACTAGAGCTAGGCTCTGCAATGCCATTCTCTAGCATGTACTTTACCTGCTTTTGCAGACAAAGGCTCTTATCAGGATTCACTCTACATGCATGCTGTTTAAAGGAGAAGTCCAGTATTTTGCTCTTTGAGCCCCATTCCTGGGTTGTTTATGATGAAATAGAGTGGTTAAGACCAACATCTTGACGATTGCTCCCTCCCTTACAACAAGGTTGTAGTCATTGTAGTCTTTTAGCTCAGCGAAAGTGCTGGCTCGACAGTGCTGTGTGCAAACGAACGATCAAGCGGAAGTTTATACATGGGTGTGAGGCAGCTGAAAAAATAGTTCCACAATCAAGATAAATAGCGAAAACACGGATAGAAACCACAGTGCCCATTATTACTCGCTTGTAAACAACCTTCGTATTACGATGCCTTTGAACACAACGCCAGCCTTCTTCTTCTGCTTTTTTTCTGTGTCCCTTTACACTGCAATGGTTTCGTGCTGGTTGGTGACACTCACGTAAAGGAGCATTATCGCCATCAAGCGGGCTGGAGTGTATAAAGAATGAGGGTCAAATGAACGATCAAGCGGAAGTTTACATATTGGTGAGAGGCAGCTGAAAAAATAATTTCACAATCGAGATGAATAGTGAAAACATGGATGCAAAGTCTGAGTTTCATGGCTTTGATAACCAACGTTTAAGGTGGTTTTCGGACAGATTTACACATGGCCATAGACAGCATTGTTAAGCCAGGCATGGAAAGCCAAATTCTCTCAAATTCTCAGAGAAGGAGCAATTGTCAAGATTTTGGTCTTAACCACTCTATTTCATCATAAACAACCCAGGAATGGGGCTCAAAGTGCAAAATACTGGACTTCTCCTTTAAGGATTGGTAATGTAACAACTGGGCATAGTGTTATTACAGTTGTACAGGCTAAGCAAGACTTTTTTACTTTGTCAATTGTGATTTTATGCTGTTCACTGCATTATTGTTGTAATTGTTTGCAGTTAGGTTATTGGTTAGTTGGCTTCACTAAAGCTATGGGATATTTGTTTGCTGATGCTTTACACAAACAGACTCTTGCATGCAACTAAGCAACCTATGCACTAACCCAGACCCTTTAACAGCACATATCCCACATGCATATAGTCACTCACAAATTGGCTTTCAACATAACTACACCCAAAAAAAGGGTACTCAAAGTTCCCACTTCTTCTCCTTTGTGTTTGTCCTGACTACTCCGTCAGGATAAACCTCCCCTGTTCTGATGCAGTCTTTGATTTTGCTATCTTGTAGTTTCTTGTTGTCAGCCATTTTGTTTTGTAAGCCAAACCTTTGTTTCACACCAATTGGTTCTGTCTCTCTCGTATACACACACACCCACACACAAATACACATCCATGCTTGTATACAGTTAGTTAGTTAGTCAGAATTTGTGTGTTTTGTTGCTTTTGTGTCTTTATAAGTAAATACTTTTGGAATCATACCTGCTGTCTATTTAATATTACAAGAGTGAATGAATAGTCATTCTCTGCTAAGTCAAGAAGTCCTAAATCCTTCAACCAACTATAAATATGGCAACTTCGGTTATAGTTATTAATTTAACTATAATCAGAGTTCCAAATGGATAATTTAGTGTATTTTATGAGACTGATATCATTAACTGGCTATTATGTTTTCCTTTTCAGGAATGGTGCCCCACGAGGGGATTTAATGTAAATTAAGTCACATTATTTAACATGATTTATAATTATTATTGATATTTATTAATTATTTCTGATAGCCATTTTGATACTTTAATTGGAGGCCTGTTATAAGGTCAGGTCCCAATGGAGGAAAGAGTTGCTTTGTGCTGCTTTTGTTTCAAGTTCAGTCCTTGCTGTGTCCTTGTTCCAGAGGTGAAGAGGAGTCAGTTCTTTGATCTTCAGGTCCTGTGTCTGCCTAGAGCAGGCCACGTTGAGAGCGAACCTGCAGCTCCTACTGTGAGCATGCAGGTGAGAAAATGGGGGTATCAAAACCTCCTGCCTGACGTTCTACCTTTTCAGAGGTCAAAGAGCAAGAGCCAGATGGAGAGGAGAAGCTTCTCCCAAAGTTGCCTTGGTGACCTTCCAGGGGCTCACATGACACAGTGGTGCCCAATCACATTTGAAGCTGGGTACAGGGGCAGGACTTGACAGTTAAGTGTGACAAGTGAGGCATCCTAGGAAGTGGAGTTCAAATGGCGTTTCCTTTGTTTTGAAGGACAAAGGAGACAACAGCAGCCATTTTAGGATACTGTACTTGGAAGCCTTTCAATGTCCAGTTTACAGCTGTAGAGAATGAACAAATCATTTATGAGGTGCAGTGAATTCCAGTATTGTCTTCTTCTCTTGAGGTTTTGCCAAGATTTTTTACATTTATTTATTTTTTATTTTTATTCTGTGTCATGGACACAAACATGTGCCCAACCATTACAATAACTTACAATAAAATTGCAGTGATCAGTCCAAAGTACGTGTTATGTTACTGCTCGGTTCCCAAATAGAATACTCAACCTTCTATCCCAGGTCTGCCAAACAAATTCTGCCACAAAAAAAGTTCTCCTTACAAAACACAACTCAGATTTTTCATGGTCAACCAACCAAAAGAAATCAACATAAGCATAGGTCATTTTTACTAAAAAATACATCCCCTATGTCTTCGGACGTAAGACAGTAAAACATAAAATGAACCTCATTCTCAATTTCACCTATGTTACACAACGAACACAGTCTGTCCTCTTCTTGGGTCCGATCAAACCTACCAGTCTCTAAGGCTAATGGTAATGGTTCTGAGCACAACTGTGCATAGGAATCTTTGTCTTTTGTTTAAATTATACTTCACGTAAGGTTCCATGCTGTAGCTATTCTTTGTGAGACAATCAGTTCCTAATTTTGGTTTATACCAAATATAAACACACCATTTTTTCTCAGAACACGAGAAACATTTTACTTCTCATCTCCTGGATATCACAGAGTAACCTGTTCTGGAAAATCAATGACAAGTTGTTCAGATGAAAAGAGGATTTCAACTCATTAACCCAAGAGATATCCCCATGAAATATCTGTTTAATGAGTCTCTGTTCAGACAGCCTCGCCAGTCTTTTCCAAAGCCAAAGCACATGACAGTTATGTCTGATCCAGAATCCAAACAGCATATATGTATGCAGAATCTGTCAACAATGCTACAGGATTTTGGTATCAGAAGCATTCTGGCTTTAAATTGTTGTGTGTTTGTAGTCCAAACAGTAACGTGTTTGAGCACACTTTGCTAGCCTGCAGATAAATATCATTTGATGTTTATTTATTTATTTATTTTTTCAAATTTATCTGCATTTATATGCAGATATCTGTTAAAAGAGATTAGCTGAAATAAGGGGTACAGGGAAGAGAAGTCTCAGCCTAGATATCCTCTGGCTGAAGCAGAACAGCCCAAATATTGGACGCTGTCCCCAGAAGCATTATCATCATGAGATGATAGCTGAAGGGTTTGTACATTTGTACATTTCATTCGTATCATTTCAAAATTTCTAAAATAACATAGTATATGAACTGACTGTGAGTTCAGGTGGAGGGGATGGTGATAGCGTGACACCTAGGCCTGATGCCTGCCAAGTTGCCTTTGTACATGGGATGCCTGCTCTACCCGCTGAGCTACTGGCGTCCCCCCCAAAACAAGCCATTGTTTTTGACAGAGACATTGCTGATTTCCAGCGGGGATTGTGTCATCAAAACCAGACATGTTTTCCCTAACTATAAACAAGTGATTTATGTGTCTAACCCTAACCACATGTTGTTGAAATGTAAGAAACACAAAGTTTCAATGTACAGTATGTGCTACATAATAACGTAAATGTAACATAAATGTAACATAAAATGCCAACATTTTTTCTTCCGATTTGTGCTGGGTACAAAGCTAGCTATTAGCAGTGTTTTGACTTATCTCTCATTGTAATTCTGATGTAATCATGCAGATAAAGACAAAACTTAAGAGCAGTCTTTTTTAAACTGCTTACTTCATGCTGAAATATAGACTAGCCATTAGCATTTGCCTAAAAGTCTATGTGCCTCTTCTTAACCCACCAGAAACCTAAAACATAGTTTCGGCTACACTGATTAAATAGGCTACAACATCCATATCTCATGAGATAAAGATGTTGCATCTTCAGACACATGAAGAAATAGAATTCATGACATGTACTTCATAATTGAATCCATTTCTTAGTCAATAAAAAATTTAACAAAAGTCCTGTCCTCATAGTCATGCTATCAGATTACAGAGCACACAGAACACTTTTATTATTTTAGATAAAGAGAACACTTACGCCAGGTTCAGACTACATGATATCAGCCCAAATACTGCCAGCTGTCCTATAGTGTTGGCTAAGATCGTGAACAACAATGGGTATCGTGTGCGATGATTAATTTGTTTTAACATGTTAAGTGTGTCATAGTGGATGGCAACCAATGCCACATCTGGTATGCTTCATGATGTCCGGACAGAAAATCTAGAATGTTTGTTGTTTTGGGGTTTTTTTTGTCTTCCATGACTCTTTCTGTCACAGCCGGCACTTTGATCAATAGAAACAGAGTGATCTGCTGCCATGGACAACTGTACTGCAACAATACCCCAGCCTTTTTGATATTTCCTCTAAGTAAATCACCATGACAGAGTAAAAAAGGAAAGATGTTGGTGTGAAATAGCAGAGGCATTGCAGCAACCCCGTGAGTACTGCCATTAGCATCAAGCTAGCAAAGAATGTTAATTCTTTTTAATGGAGAAGGATTGGGCACAAACATACTATTAAATTCATAAATAGTGGCTGGGCCTTTACTTACCTCAATGCAGAGGGTACCAGCTTTATTTGAAACAGACTACACTAGAAACAAGCCTTTATTTGTCATTCCCTCTCTATTTTTCTACTTTTATTCATAATCGGCTTCTATTTGCCCTATTAAATTAAATGCATCATGCCATTATTTCAAACTCAACGCTTACTGTATCCGTTTAAGATTTAAAGCTTCTTAGTGTCTCAGTGGAGAGAATCACTTCATTTTCTAAAAAGGCTTTATATTGTGAAACATTTGCAGGAACCTGTTGTGGATGATGCGGTGACTTGCATAGTTTTCATGTGGTACTTCAAATGTAGCTCCTGTCATCTAATGGCATTTTTTATGTTACTACAATAACAACTGGCTGGGACATGAACCAATGACGTCATCTTTTACACTGTGAAAGATAACCAGCAATGATTGGTTGTAGACCAACATGTCTGTCATGTCTGTCGGCCAAGTCATGGCAAGATTTTATGATTCCATCACCTAATCTGACATAATGTGTGTTGAACGGTGATTGTGTGTGTGTGTGTACCAGATGAGCATGTTTCCTCTGCTTCATTAGTATAGTGGATTTTGTACTTACAGTATTTCTGTACTGGACACAGAGAAAAAAATGATGCTGATCTTCTCATCTGACTGTGAATTTGAGACATGCATATTTAAAAAAAAATCGTGGATCCTAATAAGATATTCATATCCTGATTTCATAGACCTGTATCGTGTGGATGACTGCAGATGCCTCAGCTCTGATTTGTATTTACACAGGCTCTCCATGACGGAACACATTGACACATCCATTTTTAACTCAATGTCAAAATGTTTGCTCTTCACAAAGTTCACGATGCACACACAAACAGTTTGTATCAAAAATGCTGACAGGAATGATAAGCTAAAGGAGGAGGAGGAGGATAATGATGGCACATCTGCATGGTTTAGAAGAGGTTTAAAGCATACACACACACACCTGAAAACACACACGGACACGGAAATGATTAAGTATATTGATTCTCTTTTAACGGCAGACAGGTTTCCAAGGCAACTGAGAGCGTGAAGTGTACTTTATACTCTGTACTGCTGAAAAATCCAGCTGGGTGAGCCGTTTCCTCCATGCTGCTCTATTCTCCTGTGCTTAAGATGACATCAGAGCGAGGATTCTATTTTCAGAGGTTGGGTGGGGAAAGGAAGAGAGCCCTGTGGCATTTAACGTGTGGAGGACAGGATTACGAGGGAAACCCACCTCAAGCACGAATCACGACTCACACTCCTCTGTTTAGGCAGTTTATAAGCGCTCGCAGGCTAAGATATGTGTGTGTAATAACAATCACCCACCTGCTGACCTAAAGTGAACTGCCTTCTTTGCTTTAGTAATGTACCCCACAATCAAGTTCTGCATAAAGTAGTGTGGCTGCTGTGACACATGACCAAGACTCACTTGTAAAGGGCCTATTTAAGGATCCGTAAGTGAGATATTCAGGATTTCCAAACACAATCAGACTGTAATAGAGGTACCTTGATTTGACATGGTTGTTGATGAACACCTAAGTACTAATAAATGACTTTAATGCTGAGACACTTTAAGTTCTACTTCATTTAAAAAACACATACATTGATTGAAATGTCAATCTTAGTCAGCCTGTACTCATTTCAAGGCCATCAAATATGGCAGCTTGGTCAGTGGCCATTGACATCTGATTCTGAGGCATGAGGCACCCGTTAGAAACTGTATGAGACGCGCAGGCTTTGAAATAACTCAAGTGGAAACCCATTCATGGCAACAATATACGATAAAGAGCGAGAACGTCCAAATAGTGCAGGAGGGAGAGGAGGCGCACGTAGTTACTGTCATGTGACATCCTCATGTATGTCATGTAATATACTCGTTCACCTGCTTTAAATTACATGACAAATGTACTTATTTAAACCATAGTATAATAAAAATAGATGACATGACAGCTCCCTAAATGTGAAGTCAAAACATCTGGATTGCTTAACCTTACCTTTTTTAAATGTTGCTGTTGTTTCTGGCTTCATATGAGTTGAGGGAAAGTCTGCTAGCTGCATAGGCTAATTTATACATTGTAAAATTATATAAGGCTTGTGCTAATAATGTTAGCATGTTGTATTGTATTTGTATTTGTGCCCGGCAAAAGACAAGTGTTTTATCTTTTATATGTTATAATGAAGCCAATTTGTGTACTTGTTTGAAATTGTTGCTATTAAGCCTTGTTTAATGTGTTTTTTTTAAGTAAAACTTTACAGCACTACAGCACTTACCACTTACTGGTGTTTTGGAGGTTAAGTGTAGAGTGACACAGACACAACACGACACAAGTATATTATGTATTAAGGGGACTTTCTTTGGTTGGCATGTTTTGACCAGTCATATTCCAGTCATAGTCTTTTGATCATGTGGAGGGAACAATAGTTTCACACATACAGGACCTGTATTAATCAAAGAAAGCTAAACTGGAACTCCTGAAAAGTGCAAATACTGTTGCATTAACCAGGGATCACTGGATGTCAGGTAACACTTTCTATGAAGACCACATCCTATAATGTGTTATGAGGCCATTCATAGCGAATTATAATGCCTTTATAATGTACTAAAACTACACTCATAAACACACATAATGCTTTCTGGTGCACTTTGTCAGCAATCATAAAACATTATGTGACTTATAAGTTTCAAGTGTCTTACAGATGCTCTTGACAAGTTATAAACTAGAGGTTGACTGGGACTTATAATGCATTATAAATACCGATACTCACCTAAACACACCTCACTGTAGTAACTGTAGTAAGGTGTCATAGCATGCTATAATAGTCCATGCAGTATCAGAAGTTATAAATGTATGTACTAAGTAAAGTGAAGTACATTGATGCATCTATAATAATACATGCTTCATCATAATAACGTTTCAGTGTTGATGCTTAGTAAAGTGTGATTCATTTTCATGTATTTCAAAGAATCTATTCTGCATCATAAGTGATAAATGTATATCAAAGACAAGACAAAGACAAAGTTATTAGCTTCAAAAAGGAAAAGAAAATGGACAGAAATTGGTGCAGCCTTCAAAATTTTCAGGGTGTATGCTTTTTGCTATAGCTAGCTTGCTAGCTAACCACTGTCCCATTCAAACAAGGCTGCTTGTAAGCTAACCTTAGCTACTGGAGTGTTTGCAATAGCCCACAAGCTAACTGTACATTTGAGCTGAAGATTTGTGCTTCACTTATATAAACTGTTACATGATGTAACTTTTGAAGCGTACAGTTGGCTTGCAGGCTACTAGCAAACATTCCAGTACCTAACATACACTTGCATGTAGCCCCCACAGTGGTTAGCTAGCTAGCTATAACATACTTACAGGGGATTTGGTAATGTGGCAGCAATAGCTGGTTTTCAGTCATGTGATTATGATGACGCGTGAAGGGGGGGCGAATGGAGGGCAGGAAGTAAACATTGGTAGCCTAAACATGGAGGAAACCATAGTAGAGAGTCTGTACTGTACGTCTTTAGAGCCTGTTTATGACCTGTCTCCCGGGTCGATTTAAGCGGCCATTTCGTTCGTTATAACCCGTCCATCAAGCACTCCCGGTTGGCGTTTTCCCACGGTCTTCGCATGTCTGATACCCGGCCACCGGGGAGTCCCGGTCGGCTTTTTCCCACGGTCTTCACCTCTCTGATACCCAACTGCTGCCTGCAGCCCACAGCCCGGCCCGCGGCCACTCTCCCATTACCCTTACACTTATCCGGTCCTCTGCACCCGCGGGGACCCCTCGCTCCATCCCTGTACCCCCACAGCTAAGCCGGGCCTCACTGTTTAAACATTCGCCTATTGGCAGGAGTAACCATGACTCTAAGGTAGCCAAAGCGGACGGGCCTCACTCCCGACGGCCGCTGCCCGCAGCCCGGCCCGGCCCGCGGCCACTCTCCCATTGCTCTAACCCTCCTCCAGAATCCTCACCTGGCCAGTCCTGTGCACCCACACTTAAGCACCCCTCCCCGGATTACACACCCTAGGTCACCCCGGCTGGATGTTAGCGCCCCTGGTACACCAACTGGAGCCTGTGACTTTGTTCCTTCCGACCACAGACGTAGGTTTAAAATCCACTTTTTATGGGGTTGTTCAGTTGGCTTTTTACATTTCTCACCTTATGGACTACAGCTTTTGGTATTCTAAAAAATCGCCTTCCCTTCTCTCTGTTTGAACGATTGGAGCAGCCGTAAGCTGCACAAAACATAGGCATTTTCTCAGATGGCAGATCCAGCAAATTCACTTCCTGCCCTCCATCTGAATTTCGCGATTCAGCAATGTGACGTTACGTGAAACCACCTGCAACTGCACAAAACATAGGCATTTTCTCAGATGGCAGATCCAGCAAATTCACTTCCTGCCCTCCATCTGAATTTCGCGCTCTCGTGATTCAGCAATGTGACGTCACGTGAAAGCCACCTATTCTATAAAAGTTCATGTCACTTTAAGAACGTAGCTTTTCTGTAGTTTGCTTGAAACGTACCTCAGCAGGAGGTGTGACAGACTAACCTGCGTGTGTTTTTTGTATATCTGCTTTAGATTAGTCCGTTCAGAGAGACATCACGTTTAAATATTGTGATTGGTTAAGGGGCGGGACTAACAGGCCCTGCAGGGCCGAACAAGAGGGGAGAAGGGAAGACTCCGCCATGATGTGAGTTTTCATCCACCATAGCTCAGGTGTAAAGATTTGCAGTCATTAAAACAGCCTTACTCCATTGTAAGAAGGTGGTTTATGGCTAAGAGAGTGTTTGGACGTTTATAGTATGTTTTGAGAGCTGCTAGTCTGCTGCTTAGCTGTCGGTTAGCCTTCCTGCTAATGTTGCTAATGTTGCTAGAGTGTCACCTGACAGCGCACCATGTGACCGGAAAAGCACAGCTGCACCTTTGGCGCTGAGGGAAACCCACAGTTTCTTTTGATCATCACCTCCATTGCCATCACGGAGGTGGACTTTTCTGTCTGCATTGCCACGGACCGAAGAGGGATTTTCCCTTTATTGAGTGAACTGTCATCTGACATTAAAGTAAGAAGACGTTTGACTACTCGTCTAGGTGAGTAACCCACTGTGGCATTGCTCATTGCACAGAGCGAAGACGATTTCAGCACCGTGCTAAGCTAAAACAAACCTCGACACCAAGCTCCATTCAGGCCTGCGATGAGGGGTTTGTTAATTTGTGTTTACTGCCAGCTTTTTGTTGTATTTTGTGAGTGGGCCCACAAGAATGAAAGCTAAATTGTTATTGAGCTCATGTTTGTTGTGAATTGTTGTATATGCATGCTACTACTTTATCAAGGTTCTAGTAGGAGTTAGTACATGGGTTATCTTTGAGTAATTCTCAAACATGAGTTAAAAGGTATTTCATTTGCAGTTTTAGAGTGACTGGTCAAAAGTCTTGTGATGCAAAAGTGTCATAAGTGATTCAGTCGAGTTTAAAGCGTAGTGTCAGGTTTGAGGGGTACTTACCTGTGAGCTTCATTTTTCATTGCCTTGCAAAAAAGGGCTAGTGCCTATATTTTTTGTTGTACAAAAAATAAGAAACACTAAAAAGACACTAAAAAGTGGCTTAATTTATTTTTATCTTTATTTTATTTTAAATTGTGTTCTTGTTTCATATAAAGTCATTTCATTTTCTTCTTTGTGTGTTGATAAATAAGTAATAAATAGCGTTTAAAAGCAGAGGATTTTAAAGAGATAAAGGTTAAGGTTTAAAGGTACACATTTACATTAAAATACGTTAAGTTACCAAAAGTTGAATGCATTAATAAACATTAAAACGTAACAAAAGTGAAAGTAAAAAGTGTTTTTTAATTAAAGAACCCAGGGTGCTGTATCTCATATTAGGTGATACAAAGAAAGTGCTACACACTTAACTCTTAATTACACAACATTTGGGAATTTGACACCTAAACTTGATAGCATTATTGTAGAAGGAGGAGAACACGGATATGAGAGGCAAACTATTTTAAAACATTAGGATGTTGTCTCAGTTTGCACTTCCAACCTGTCGTACATGCCATTCTCTCAGTTAACCCAGTAAATTTCCACTCACCCTGCATCTCCACTACACCTACCTGCCAGCCTGTCACCTGTCCACACATCTCTCGCTCCTGCTGATCTACCACACCCACCTCATTGAGCCAAAGCGACTCACCCATGACTCATTACTCCCTGCCACTATAAAAACTTGAACTTCAGAGACTCTCATTACCAGATTGTCTGCCTGCCTGTGATGCTCCTGTTTCGTTAGCTCCCTGGTAAACCACTTAGCTTTTTGTTCTTGACCAAGAGATCTGCTTCCATGTCCCTGGTTTCTGGTTGTCTGTTTCTGTGGCTGTTTGGAGACACTACCAGTCAGCTCTATGTTCCGAGTTTACCTGTTCAACTGCCCGCTCATTGTCAACGCTGGTTCCTCAACCCCTCACCGGTTGTGTTGGCCCTCTTCTGTTCTCCTGGTATCTCATCCAATGCTGGCCTGATGTCATCTCCTGTGTGCTCCACAGTACCACTGCAATCTTTGAACTGTTTTCTATTTGTGTGCATTCAGCGAGTGCTAGTGACTCACCAGCTCTCTGCTCCAGTGTGCTACACTTTAAGTGTTGGACTAAACCTGTGTCGGAAGGCCCCGATTCAAGAAACTGACTCTTACTGTTTACCTACCTACTCATTCTGTGATTGACAAGCAGTGTATAAAAGTTCATTATAACCTGTCTTGCTTGTCTTTGTCACTGCTTCTGGGTTCTAACAACACCTTTTACAGATTTCTCACTAGAATAAGTGCTGCTTGATGAATCAGATACGAATTAAACACAGACTTTTGTTGACTCCACAGCTCAACCAATTTCTCCTTCTTTTCCACCGGCAAGAAAACCAAGGCTTTTTCACATTGTTGCACCTTCCAAGAGGCCCCCTTCATGTCTACTGCGCAGCTACTGGCTATCGACAATGTTGATAACATTGAGCTTCACTTTTTGCATGAGCCAAGAAAAAAAACGTATGATATAAAATATGTTTGATTTTGTCGTAATGTCAAGATGAGCGAGAGACTGACTTAAGACAGCTTGGAGTGATTTTTATGACCGCTTACATCAAATGATGGAGATTACGGGAGCGAGCCACTCTTCTATCAGAACTCATGATTTCATTACAATATTAGAAGTTTTTGTGCAACAGTGAAATCACTTGAAAATTAATTTGGTGTGAGGCCAGCATGCCTATCTTCTTTCATCTGTTAACATTTTTTTTCTGTTTTCTCCTTCTTCCATAGAGTTTATAGCTGTAATCATCCATATGAGTTGAATTACTGCCACTCACTGAATTGTAACAATTTCTTTCCTGTGATACAAAGTGATTACATTCATGACATTGTCCATTCTATAACCCAGAATTACATGTCTGACTTGGTACAAATCTTTCTCTCAGTGTAGTTTTAAGATCTTCTCCAGATATGTCCACAACATTCAGAATCTCCTGGAACCATCTAACACCATCTTAATACTCTCTGACTGCCTCTGTATTTCAACGATTTATTACCATGGCAAAAAAGGCAAAATTCTTTTCCTGTCTACGCAGATATTCAGATAAGCTTCATTTCTTTTCCACTTTGGTTCCTTTTGTTCTGCCACCATTTTACTGTTTCTCACCATTGTCTTAGCAGCTTCAGAATATGACAATTCCTTTTCTGCACGGATCTTATTTGACTTCACCTCCTTAATTTTCTCTGGACACTGTGCTGACCCCACATGGTGATTTCTCTCGCAGTGCAGGCACTTTGCTTGCACTTCAGCTTTTTTGCACTCCTCCACACTGTAACTGTCCTCCCCACATCTCTCACATCTACTGACTCCTCTGGATACTGCAGCAATGTGTCCATATTCCTGACAGCAGAAAGATCAGAGAGGAGCTCTTTAATATGGCCTCACCTTGTAACACACATACTCATGGTATGCTCTTTCTGGCAACTCCTCTTCAAAAGTCAAACACGTTGAACCACTGTACTTAATGCTAACGTGCCTGAAGTGAGCCCAGTGGCTTTCCTTTTTCCTATAGTACACCAAATTACTATTCTCCTTTTCCCCTTTTTGGACTCTTGTCAGTCTTCGTGCTTCACACGTAACTGCGGTATCCCGAAATGACTCTGCTTCTACTGACAGCGGCACGCCAGTTACCACTCCCTTCTGTCTTACCTCTGATCCAAGTGGGAGACAAGTCACGCAGCTGTAATCTCCGAATACACAAATCTTCAGGGCTCTATCTCCCTGACACTTTGAGACACATTCAGTGATAACCATCCCATTTCTTGTAATTCTGAACAATCGTACATCTTCAAGTTTTCCTCCTGCAAACTTTCTAACCACATGTGAATCATGAAAATCCTGTCAGTTTGTGTAACAACTATTATCTCAACAATATCTGCCTTTTTTTTTTTTTTTTGACTTACTAGAGTTGCTTGAAGAACTACTCCTATTGCTTTTAGTTTCAAGTCCTCTCATCTTCTCATTTGCAGTTTTGCTCTCAGACTCCTGCTCTGACCGGCACCATAATGCAGATCCTGACTAACCCTGACTTGGGCCTTTTCCTGCAGAAGAGAGCAGGCGAGTTTAACGTCTTTTTTTAACAGACCATTTAAAACACTACATAGGTTGAGTTATTTGTATTCAGTACAATTTAAACTGTTGGAGCTTTTTTACATTGCAAACTATAAAGTGTCACAACCACTATCAAGCTGCCCAGGGCACACCTGGCTCTCCTTTACCAGACACTGAAACTGCAAGGCGCTGATGTTAACACTACTGGTGTTTCTGCCTCTTCTGTAATGTGGAGCATTCTTCCTGTCTATCAGCATCTTTACAATCAGGTAGGCCTGCTTCAACCTCATCAGACTCACTGTTGCCTTCATAGTCTTCCTGGAAAAAAATCTATGGACCAGCAAGTTTTTTGTTTTTTTTTAAACAAATATTGGCACTGGAAAATGCAGACAACATTAAAAAGAATACTAAATACTTTTTTTCTGTCATAATAAATGTTGACAGGCAGAGGCAGGGCCCATTTAGACTGCAGGCCTCTGCTGCTTTGTAATGGCCACTGGGGTATACTTTACACCATCCATTTTTTCACAGCTCAGACGTCAGAAGAAAATTTTGGTATAGGACATTTCTCTTTCGGAGTTAGATCAGGTTGGGATGGTAAAAGGCGTGCTGGGCTAGTTTGAGACCAAACAAAAAATGGGTTGTTTTTTGATGAGACATTGCAGCATTTCCAGCTGTGATTAAGGCACCAAAACTGGATATTTTAAGCCAAAACATGACCTCTTCCTAACCAAAATCAAGTGTTTTTTTGAACATCACCACGTTCAGGCATATTCACATATTCGCAATATTGCAAAAGTGTTACATATCCTTGGCTTGCAGAAATAAACAATGCTTACGTTCTGGTGTTTAGGTCATTTCAGATCTCTTCTCTCCCTCCAGCCATGCCTCAACCTCTTTCCCTTAACGTGGCATTCCAGCCAATTTCCTCATCTGCAGCTCATTTCCCTCATTAGCCCTCTATATATACCATCCTGTTTCACTTGCCAGATTGTTTAGTGTTTTGCCGCCTAGCTTTCCAGCATTTCTAGCTCCTGACCTTCCCGTGTTTGATCTCAGTTGCCTCTACTGCCTGCCCCTCGTCAGATTTGTTTGCCTGCTTGACTGATTACCTGCTATCTGACCTTTGCCTGCCTGACTAAATAAACGGAACTTTTACTGCTACATTGTCTGTCTCAGTGTCGTGCTTCTGGGTTCCCTTCTGTCAGTTTCCTCAGAAACATTAGTTTTCTATCCTAAGCTCTGACACTAAACCCTTAACTTCCGAGTGTATTATACCTGACCCTAACATTCCATCATATCTCTTTGAAGCCATCACAGCTCAGTGCAGTCCAGAAATATTAGCATATCTACAAAGAAAATGGATCCAATGATGACTGCAGAAAGAAATACCTTACTTCTGCTGAGTTCAAACACAGTGGCATGGTAACGGCTTAGAGCTACCCTCTAAAGCACTAATGTGTTCAAATACCCATGGGCCCTCATTGCAGCAAGATTGAAAATACCAGCAGTGACTCTTAGCCCGGCACTTAAATAGAAAAAGGCCTATGGTCACACTTTGTGACATGTAGCATCTTAATGGTGCTGTTATGATGAGAGGTGTGGGAGGGGCATATATCATTTGAGCCCCTGTTGCCACACTCATCATTGCATGACAGATTACCTACAGCCAATAGCAGTATGTTGTAAGAGTTTCCTACAAAGACCACACTGTTCATGAAGAAATATGAGAAACTATTACCACAAGAAACCTGTTCACATACACACATAAGTCAGTTTCATGTAAGGTTTCATAACTATTTGACTGCATTACTCAACAAAACAGTTTCATATGCATTGCTATGCTCATATATCATACAGCATACATCCACTATATATTTGGATTACTGCCCACTGAAGATGGCAGTAATTTGCATTACATCACCCACATACTTGTACATGTACGAGTGTCCTCATCGAAGCATTGCACAGTAACATCATTAGTGTTAAAAAAAAAAAAAAAAAAAACCCTACAGGGTGGTTTTGTAAGGCCTTAGTTGACACAGTAGATGATGAACTATACATCACTCATTTTCATGTTTCTTGCAGCTATACATTAACTGTGATCACAATCCCAGAACAAAAGGAAAAGAAAAAAAATCTGAATCAGAAAAGCATACAATCCAGTTTTCTAGAAGCAGAGCTGTTATTTGCATGTTCTTATTCCACGGGCAACCCTTAGACAAATACTTCACCCACAAAATGATTATTTTTATATCAACTTCTTATCCTGTGCTGCCTTGAATGTGTGAAAAAAACTTTCCTTGCTTGCCTTCACAGTGAATGAAATACCCTACAACTGAGAAAATCCTTGATGAATTGGATGAAATTGGGGCCCTGTTTAACAATAGCAGAACTATATGAAACCATCTGTTTAAAAACTTCAACACAATTACACTATAAAACAAGTACACAGTATAATCCAAGTTTCATCCATCCAATCATATGCTCAGTATTTCCCAGACACATACATTTTCACAAAAACCTTATTATTGAAAAGTCAGCCATGTAGTTACATAGATGTTTTCATTTGTGTATAATCACCTGAAACAAAGAATTATTGTGTTTTTGTTACCTTAGAATGAGCCATTTATATATCTACTTGCTGAGTCAGCCATGTTGTTTCTACAATAGCCCGCAACAGACTAATCATAAACTGGCTCTAGATAGAGCCAGCCATATTTCAACCAGGAGAGACAGACGAATGAAGTAACGATAATATTTAATACAGAATATGAGTGTACAGATTAACAGATGGTTTGTGCTATTAAGATTTAACAGAAGTCTTTGGTGCTTCAACAGCAGAGGGAGATATTTTGTGATGGAGGGATATCTGAGCAGCAGCAAGATAAACCTCCACATGAAGTCCAGACACTGATGGTGGTGGTGGTGGCTGCTGACTCTGAGGCAGATGGCTGATGAGGCAGATGAGACTTTTGAATCCCTAGTGCTGGGGAGGTGGAGGGCGTGCACAACTGCAGAAAGAATGAACTAGGGCAGAGAGAAAGCCATTTTTAAAATGAGGAGCAGTAAGATGATAGGATGACAGAGAAGGTGTGTCGCTTTACTGTGCTATTGGTTGATTGTGAACCAGCTGAAAAAGCAGATTAATTGACAGACCCACATTGTGACGCCAAGAGAATGAGTAAGCATGCATGCAATTAGTGAATGGCAGAATTAGAAAGAAACTTGAGCATCGAAAAGTATTGTCTTCGTGACTGAATTTTCGCTGGAGCTTCGTTTTTCCTACATGCTTGGCACATGGGAAAAGTTTCAGTTGGTTGCAATCTATAACCTCACCATTAGATGCCACTAAATCCCACTCCAGACAGACAGGGATCTCCGGGGGAAGTCAAACAACATTCATCTGCACACAGTGCGATGACACACAGCTGGTTGAATATCAGCAAAGTTCCCCTGCTTCCCTTCACTGGTACCTTTGTTTCACTGTTATAATCATTAAAAAGCAAAAGCAGCATGTGTATACATTCAGTAGGCTATATCTTCAGCAGCTAGCTAGCTAACCCTACACTTTTCAGG
>JAPZEB010000012.1:36062670-36077391 GCA_029783705.1 Chaetodon striatus | reverse complement strand
AAGTGTAACACTTGGAGTTGTTGGTCATTTTGCCTCTTTTCATCAAAATATATATATATATTTAATGTTTTCTTACCAGTGGCAGACTTGTTCAACCACAGCCAAGTGCAGCCTTCCTCTTTCATTCCTTCAACAACCATCTTGAAAAGGTCTGTGTTGCAATTTTTGCGCTTATCCAAAATCCTGTTGGTATCCAAGTCTTTCATAATGTTTAAAAATAGGTGTGGATTGCCTTCTGACCAGAAATATGTGCTCAGCTGGCAAACTACTGACAAGTTGGTTTGTGTACAGGTATCCATGACAAGGTACAGAGCGGATCGACAAGCAAAAAACAGACAAGACACCATGTGTCACAAACTGCAGTAAAAAAAAACCTAGTTGACATACATATTCCAAATGCTCTGTACACATGCCCTAATAATGCTATTAAAACCTGAATAATATTGGCATAGCTCACATCTTAATCAGAAAATACTAAATTCAGAATCTCTAAACAGAATATGCTGTTTCCATGACGCTTATCAAATTCAGAATATTGTCATATTCAGAATATTAGTGTGCATGTAAACGTACCCAATGACACCTCAACATTCAACTGCAAACAAAGGCCCATATTAAAGTTTTTATCTAGAAAAAAAGAGAGTATAAAAAACTGGAGAAGCTTCTATAAATTCTGATCAACTCATACGTTTGGCAAATTATTTGAGTAAGCCAAATTTTGTTTAAAGCAAAACAATTTTTCTGTTTTTTTTTTCATTAATTATGAGGAATTTTATTCCTGTTTTTGATCAAAAGATAATAGAAAGAATCTCGATCTTGTCATGCACAAGTCCAAGGAAAATAAAAGCAAAACTTAATTTCATAAAACTAATTAAGTTGCCAATTGCATACCAAGAAGCACGAGGCAACACACTTTAACAAATACGATATTTATGCAAATTTCCCTGTTGTCATCAGCCATTGTTCCTGTTCTCATCCAGTTCGTTCCTTTCCGGGACTACATCGACCGCTCAGGGAACCAGGTCCTGAGCATGGCTCGACTGGCTAAGGATGTCCTGGCAGAGATCCCCGACCAGCTGCTGTCCTTCATGAAGAGCCGTGGTATTGATCCCCGGCCCCCTCTGCCTGCAACTTCTGACTCCCCCTCAATGTCCACCACCACCACAACCACCACTCTGGCCCCCAAGGAACACAACATGCACGCCTGAGATGAGAGCAGTGAGCGGAGCAGAACAGTAGTCAGAGATTTGAGCAAAGAGAGCTGTGTGTTTATGTCTGTGTGTGTGTGTGTGTGTGTGTCTTGCATGGTTTCAGGGTTGGTTTACAGGAACTGAGTCAGGATTTTCCACAGGGGGGACACCTACCAGAAGAGAATACATTCATTTAAAAGTGTTGGTGGGGAGGATTCCTCCAACAATCTCTGGACTGGAAATGTAAAAAAAAAAAAGAATACACTTATGATCCTTTTAACATTTCTGGTTCTGACCTTTGTCAGTACCTATCACGATGCACCCTCTGCAGGTATAACACAACTCTGCAATTACCCACAAACTGCATTTAAATCAAAGGGACAAATGTAGTTTATCATTTTTCATCACTCGTCAATTCCAACATTTCAGATGAGTGACTAAAGCCACTACGGACTTTTTTGCCAACACAACTTCTCCTGCTGAGGTTCAGGTCTACAGATCTGTCCTTTCAGTTTCTGTGACACTGTTCCTGCTCACAGTGATAAGAGTGTCTGCTGTAATAAAGTAGTACATCCTTAAGTAGCCAGGCAGTTGATTTCTATCAGATGTAAAGAAGACAGCGCTGAGGCTAATGTCCTTTCCTTGTTTGTTTATTCTCAGGGCATTTCAAAGGCTTGACAGAAACACAGGCGATCTAAAAGGCAGAAATTAAATCCTGTCCTGGTTGTGGCTTCTGCGAGCCAGTGGACACCAGTTCTTTTTATTGCTTCATGAAAATGTATGCTGTGTATTACTGTATGCTAAACATGAAATTCAAATGTGTTATTATGTAAAGGGGTGAAGAATGCTTTACATTTCAAGGTCAACACTCAGAGACTGAGCGTCGGCAAGTCGAAACTAATCCCACTTGGATGCGAAGGGAGGCGCTTACAAGCACCTCCTGGAAGTAGGAAATATATATGGCCATGAAATTGGCTCAGGATGGAGAACAGACTGAAATATCCTCCACTCTGACACCTCCACTTCCTCCAGCCACCATACAACTTAACAATTTCGTAAGGAACGGGCTATTTCAGCCCCGGTTTCAAAGCTGTGTGCTCTGCTGTCCCCCTTCTTCCTCTAAATTGTAACTCTCCCAGCTGGGGCTGTCATTTGGAATGAATCATTCATGAGGTGGGTGCCTCTGGTTCTCAAGCCGTCTGGAGCATGTACCTGTTTAAAATGAATAGAGTTGGTCACTGTGCATTTCACAGGCTAGAATACTTAATATGTAGCAGAGAATGTATGAAAGTGTCAGGTCACCTTTACTGTTCTCTTCTCTTTTTTTTTTTTTTTTTTTTGTTTACTGGAAAGAGTACACCACCAAAAAGAGCGAAAAGTGTGAGGGGGGTTTGGTATGTAGTGTTGTGTCACAGCCCAGTTGCCAGGAGAAAATGTTGCCATTGTACATTTCTGCAGATCACGGATATGATACATTTGTATGTTTCATACACATCATATCAATTTTTCTAAAGTGACGTAGCACTTGAGCTGACTTGGGACATGGAGGGGATGGAGGATGGCCTGAAAACTCTGAGAGGTGGCTGCCAAGCTGCATACCACTGTTCAAAAACCAGCAAACTACAAAACTGATTTTTAGGCTTAAAATGTGTGTTTCCATCCAAGCCTAAACATTATTCACTTTTGTTTGTTTTCCAGCGGGAATAGTGCCACCAGAAGTGGTTTATGTACAGGGATATTGCTGCTTGTCCAGCAGGGAATGTGCCTCCAAAAATGACTATTTTAAGCCAAAACATGATATTTTCCTAAACATAACCATTTGGTTTTTGTGCCTAAACCTAACCACAGTGTTGCTGTAATGCAAAGTTTTAATGCGTGATGATGATGCATGACATACAAATGTAATGTATCCGTGGTTTGCAGAAATGTACAATGCCAACATTTTTTTCTGGCAGTTGGGTTGTGTGTCAAAAGTCACTCAGACTGACTACTTCTGGAAATACTGGCACAGTTTTCCCTCATCAGTTCTGCTATTTGATATATGGCTGTATATTTCCTGCAGCTGTCAGTCAGGGCTCATCAGCTTCTGTTTACTGAACACACTGATTTGCACTGAATGCTGACTTTTTTCCAAACATGCTCTTTTTTTTTTTTTAATTTCATTTGTTATGCCTTTGTTGTGTGCGTGAATGAGTCAAGCAAAAGTGAGCTAGTGCTTCAGTAGAAACCCCACATTAATTTTACTGTGAGAGGCTGTACTCTCTTCTCCTCACATACACTCTTAAAAACTGTGCAGTTTGGTCGAAACTTTTTGTTTCTTGTTGTAGGCTTAGCGAACAACTGTAGGAGTGGTTCAACCTAACAGCATCAAAAAAATAGAAAGACGGTGAGGTTTGTAAAGCCAAGAATAACATCAATGAATGGATTCATCAGGATTTGTCTGGATTATTAAGCATGTGTTGTATTGTATCAGAAAGGAAATGGATATGTGGCCTTATTTCTGTCATAATCCTACAAGTATGCGTGAGGGAGGACTCTATTTTTATATGACAAAACAGGAAATTCATGTTACTTTGCATGCTTATTTGGCTGATATACTGCCAATGATTGTACTTATTCAGAGAAAAATGTATCTGTATCTTTATCCATATCTGAAAATGACTTCAGACAACATTCCTACATGTGTATACTTGTGTACTGTGCAGGAGCATTCTTTCTATTTCTACTGTTCTTGTGTACAGTATACTTGAAGGAACTGCCAGTGTAATAATCCAAAACATATAGGAGATACACGAATAGTATGCATGCATGTGTGTGTTGTGGTCAAGGAGTACATCAACCCAAAGTCACAAAATGTATTGGATACTTTTCTATGAAGCATGTTGAGCTTTCTATACGGTGTACAGTATTAGTTAATTACACTGACAGACAATATACTGATCAATACTTCTCCCCAGTCTAGTGTGCTCCATACAGGTTACATGTAGGTAAAATGTAAAATACATCTAAGTGATGTACAAAATATTTTGTGAAGTCTTCCTTCTTTCCATTTTGTTCCTCTCTTATATGTCTTTGTTAATTTTGTCTCCATTTGTGTTGGTCAGAACTTATTTATAGGTTTGTAAGTGCTTTCTAGCTTTTGCTTAGAAACCAAATAAAGATATTGTTTAAGGCTCAACTCTACTGTGTGCTTGAAGGAAATGAATGGGTTATATTAGGAACTGTACAAAAATTGTTACGGTGCAGTGTTGTGTATTATTTTTACTTATTTATTTTTCCTGAAAGACGGGCAATCTGAGGGGGGGGCTCTTGATTTTAGTCATCCCGAATTTATATTGTAGTCTTCCCTTGTGGTATTAATGGGAAAAAAATGAATAGTTGCAAATTATAGCTTTAGGAGGAGGCATGTCAAATAATTTTTTTAAGCACAGGGGAGGGACTTACGTTTGTAATTTTTGCTTAGGGCAGGGGTATACAGAATTAAATGATTGTATTTTGTATTTATTTTACTGCTGGTTTTTAAAGTAAACATGCCTTGCAAACCCATGTTGTTTTTGTAAAGTCTGCAAAATTACACCATTTATCACAGCCAGAAACTGTAAAAAACAAAAAACAAAAAAACAAACAGAAATTATCTTTGGATTTCAAATTTTCGACAGTCCTTGGACACATCATGTGTCACGAACACTTCCTTCAAAAAAAAAAAGTATATTTCATCAAAATCACTTGAGGCTATGTCTCATTTGGCTGAAAACAAATTGGACTGATTAACAAAGGCTTTTTATAACTCCAGGATTTCCTCTACAGCTTTAAACTTTTAAACATCAAGGGGTAAGTTTTAAAAATCTAATAACTAATTTATTATGGGGGAAGGGTAATGCCTTTTTTCACCAGTCACTGAGGAAGGCTCATGGAAAAATATTGTAGCTTCAGGGAGGGTCCAAGGAAAAAAATAGTCACACCCCTGCCACCTCCCTCCACAAATGAATAATAATTTAAAAAAAAAAACAGTCCCACAGTGTGTACAGTGGGTCATAAAGGCACTATTTGCCATATGCTGAGGGAAAAAAAATCTAGCCTGTGTTTGGGGTTTTTATTTTTACTTTAACCCTCATCACAACACAGTAAACAAGTTGTGTGTGATATTAATCATATAATTATAATTATTGTTCAGCGTTTAATTTACTATCCCTTTATTTAAAAAATGGATAGTGACTGAAATATTCATAAAAAATAGCTAATTCCACTCTAATATCGTGTAGTTATTGCAAAAATTATTATTACACTTGCTTAATTTCTAAATGTTTTGCCTTCTTTTAGTTAATGATGTTGGCACAAGTAGTTCCAACTTGCTTCTACATTTTGAGATATCAAAGGAAAGGGAATTCCAGTTTGAAGAAATACTGGGAACTAAAAATCCCCCCCCCTCCACATTATAATACCGTTCATACAGTCCTTTAGATGAGAAGAAGACATGTTGACTACTAACCTACATATTAAAGAAAACTGTCAAACTGTCTGGTGAAGTGATTTTACAAGAGTGATTTTTTAAATTTAACATACATTATGTTTCCTTTTCCAGGACATGCTCCTACCATCAAAACGTCAAAATCAGCCGTTCAAGTAATGTATTGTCTAAACCCCGAGGGTGCCATGCCATTAAAATATTGGTTTAATCACGGAGGACACTAAAATCCAATAGTGTTTCTTCCAAGAATGATTTTTCAGTGCATTATGGTACTATGCTGCCACTCAGTGGAATCACAATGAAAGAACACTGTAAGGGACTTGGGATGTTGATTACTGAAGATTAGAAGATGAAAAGATCTTTGGCTTGATATTCTAATTAAAAGTTAAAGCCTAATTAGTAGATCATACAAATATATCTACATATGCTACTCATTGGCAAAAAATAAATCTCACTCGGATCCACTGCTACAAAATCCACTCCACAGTTTCACTAAATGACACTAATGCTGCCTTCAGGTACTCCCCGTAGCTTCTACCTCAAGCTTTAACGGATCTAATGTACACGGTCTTCATAAAAAATCACCCTCTTGCAAAGTAAGTACTTTTTATGTCATGCTGCTACCCTGTACTGATATGACAAACTGACACACAGACAGTGCATGTGTACATCAGTAATATAGCCTGTCAGTACATATGATTACACCTTTACAGTCCTATAAGTTTAAAAAAAAAAAAAAAGTAACTATCCTGAAAATTTGCACGACCAAACTTCATACAGAAAATTCCCATTTTCACAAGGCTTTGGTACTTGATAAGTTGGTTGATACATTTTATATACTGACCAAATTTAAATGCAACGCTCTTGTTTTTGTTTCCTTTTTTCATAGGTTTAAGTTGAATATCAAAGTCTTTTCTCATGCTCTCAATAGATATACTTCTCTCAAATTTTGATTGCAGATTTGTTAAAATCCATGTAAGTGAGCCCTCTCTTCTTTTCCAAAATAATTAATCACCTGACAGGTGTGTCATATCAAGATGCTGATTAAACATTGTCATTACCACACAGCTGTGCTTTGGATCGGTCACAATAAATGGCCATTCTAAAATGTGCACTTTAATGACAAAACACAATGCCACAGATGTTCCAAGTTCGTGCCATTGGCATGCTGACTGCAGGAATGTCCACCAGAAACAAACATCATAAGCTGCCTCAATGGCGTGTATGGGAATCTGACAGTACATGAAACTATCCTCACAAATGCGGACCACATACTCAGCTCAGGACCTCTGCATCCAGCATCTTCATCTGTGAGATCATCTAAGACCAGCCATCCGGACAACTGATGCAGTAAAGCTCAAACCCTCTCAGAGAAGCTCATCTGCATGCTCATCATTCTCACTAGGGTCTTGACCTGACAGCAATTTGTCACTGTAACCAACTTGTGTGGTTGTGAGGCTGGTTGGATGTGCTGCCAAATTCAGAAAAACAATATTTAAGACAGCGTATGGTTGTGAAATGAACATTCATTTCTAGGCAACAGCTCTAGTGAACCTAGTTTCACAAAACTTGTGACATCTGTGACATTGTGTTGCGTAATCAAACTGCATATTATAAAATGAGCTTTTCTTTCGCCCTAGACTTCAGAATTTCCATGCTGGCCCTGAAGGCAGCCCCCGGCCTGCTGTAAACTGTGGAGTGGCTCTCTGGATCGCGTCTGTCCACCAGGGCGGGCCTTTCTTAAGTCGCTGCTACAGGGATACCAAGATGGAAATCCAGGGGCTTTCTGGTGCCCAAAACATTCATTCTCAACATGGCGCCCTACACAGTACCACTTCGTCTCCATATCGATCAGCGACAGGGTCGATACCTCGTTTTATTTCCAGCGAAAATGAAGTGGATGGATTACTGGAGTCGCCTGAGCCTAAAAGTGACAACAACAACAACACCAGGCCGAAGACATCTCCGTTTCACCTACTGGCGGAAAATGGCAGCGGAGCAGCTTGTTCTCTTGTCAGCAAGCCGCAACCTACCGATAACACCAATTTACAGGGTAACAGACCGAATGTCGGACTTCATAACGTGAACACGGTGAAAGAAAATGAGCTCGACGCAGTGCTCGGTTCGCAGGAGTTTCTGAGGACTGCTTGCAAATATCAGATGGAAAGAGGGGATACTGTAATGCAAATGGCGCTGCCTCTGTTTGAAGGGGAAGAGGAACCGATGCCGCAGCGGCAGTTAACGTTACCGCTTCCAGTTTTACGGCAGCAGCGTGAGGACGGCGCTTTCAAGCAGCCCTCACTGGCCAGACACAGCGCTGCTGCACTGGGGAGCTTGAGCGCAGAGAGCAGGACAGATAAAACCACCCAGGAATTGTACGTCGTTTTTAATGTCGTTCAAGAGGATGGCAGCGGTGAAGCAAGCAAACACCTACCTAAAGTGTCCTCTGAGGGCGGCGATAAAATGAAAGGTAAAAAACCGGAGCGATCTAAAGCGCGTCCCTGTAGCTCCATGGAGGTTGGAAGCAGCAGTGACGTTATTCTCTGTGAATCTAATGACAACTTGAACTGTCTTGATACCCAGGCCCTGAAAAAAACAGACCATGTTTTCAGTTTACTAAACGACAGTTCTGCCGCGACTAATGCTAAACAGACTGGCTATCACCACACTGTCGAAGACGTTGTTCTGACAAACAAATATGGCGATAAGATATGTGGCCAGATTTGTACCGAAAACAATGAAAGTAAACTGGCCAGGGAGCTTTCGTCGCACTCCCGTATGGACGAGGGCAGTGCCTTGATGTCAGGGAACTCGGGTATTGTTGAAGCCATGGACACCTCAGACTTCATTTCAGACTCAACGGGACTACATGACGGTACAACCCCGGTCACGGCCTCCACAAGTCCGCCTGCTGGTGAAACCTTTTCCGGAACTATTACAATAAACAACCAAAGTATCATAGTGACTATAGAAAACGGGATACTGACTCTCGCTGCCCCACCAGAGGGACATGTACACAAAGAGGATGACATGGTCAGCTTAAAGGAGCATCTAGGCATGAAAGACCATGAGGATATTGTTCTTCTCAATTATGACAGTGGCACGAAATCCATCGGGAAGATCAGCACGCTGGCAGTATCCAGCTCCAACCCGCAGGAAGAGCCCAGGCCTGGCTTGTCTGTGAGTGACTCAGAGTTGGCTCTGGTGGATGACTGCTCGCTATCAGAGCTCGGCACTTCCCTGGACTCCTGTCCCATTGTCAAGCAGGAGGCAGGGGCACTGTGTGCTGTAACAGAGGCTGATCTGGTTACCCCGTCTCCCAAAGTCGCTGTGGCAGACATTGACAATGGAGACTTCCAGTCCTTACCACTAGTAAGGTCCAAGAAAGAGACTGTGGCCTCTTTTGGGTGCCCTGAACCAGGCTGCTGCTGTACATTTGATACACGTCAGAAACTTAAAGTGCATCTCCTTAACCATGCCGAGGACCCACGCCCCTACCAGTGCACTGTAGAGGGCTGTGGCTGGGCTTTTGCCACCTCTTACAAGCTAAAGCGGCATCTTCAGTCCCATGACAAGCAGCGACCACACACCTGTCAATTTGAAGGCTGTGGGCGGCGTTTCACCACAGTGTACAACCTCAAGGCTCATGTTAAAGTCCATGAGCAGGATAATGCCTTCATCTGCGAAATCTGTAGTGAGAGGTTTCGCAGTGCTACCCGACTCACCAATCACCAGAGGGTCCACTTTGAGCCACAGAGGCCGCACAAGTGTGAATTCCCAGGTAACGGATGCTAAATGTTGGATTTTTCTTGTATCTATCATACGACCGTTTCTCCTTTATCCTTTCAAAATTACTCCATCTGCTGTTGTCTGATTCTCTGATATCATGCTACAGTGTAATGGTAACATTGGATATGAAGCAAATTACCTCAAAAGATAGTCAGTTTAAAACTGAACAAAGCAGCTAGAGCTGCTAATGTGCAAGGTGTTGCTGGTAAACTTCACAACACAGTCATACTAACTTTCTCTATCAGTCTGATTCTGTATTCAAAAGACCATCTTAACTTGTCTTCCCTCTTCTTCCATGTCATGTGCAGGCTGTGAGAAAACCTTCATCACCTTTAGTGCCCTGTTCTCTCACAATCGCACTCACTTCAGAGAAACGGGCCACTTTACCTGCACATACCCAGGCTGCGACAAAATGTACGACAAGGCCTGTCGTCTCAAAATCCATATGAGAAGTCACACCGGTAAGAAGATACTAGATAAGAGTGTCTGTAACATTACTGTCCCCTGGTGGTTCAGGAGGGAGGCAGTACTCTTTAACTGAACCTAAAGGTACAGGGTGATGGCTCATGTGTTGTAAGACTCATCTCACTTCTGTCTGCAGGAGACCAGAGAGAGAGGTGTTTTTAAAAGTCTGTCTGTGCAGCTCTCAGTACTTTTGTAGCTTCTAACTGAACCTCTGTGGTTTGGAGTTAAGTTTCTCTCCTGCGTCCTGTTTCTACTTTTGATATCTGCTTTATTTTACTGTTTGCTATCAGTCGTATTAGAAGTCGTGTGAAGTTGCTGCTAGAAGACTTAACATTTTCTTATTTTGCAGCATCACAATAACAGTTTTTACATGACAAAATAACGTGAAAAGAATCTATAGGAAATTAAATGTGTTTATCATGAATTAGCGGAACTTTGTTAGCAGTCTTCTTCATAAAGGCAAGTCTAATAGTAAGGTATTGAGAAAGAGTAAAAGCAGAAACAGCCACTGTGAGATGTTAAATGAAGAGCTGCAGACAGCAAGCTCTTACTGCACCTCTGCAAACAGTTCACCTCACCTGTTGTGTGATGGAAAAACATGCAGCATAAATAAGGGGGGGTGGTTAAATGCTTTTAAATGTTATCACTCAAGTCAAGCCGTCATCAGTTAAAGACACTTGTAATGGAAATGGAAATCCTTGCCGCGCTGGGCTAATGGCCCAAACCAAGCTAGCTCATCATTGTTGAAAAGGACTATAAGTGGCACTCACATTTGCTTCACTCACCAGCCCAAAAAACAATGGTAATCTATGGATAGTAAATTTTGGTACATGCCAGCATTAGTAGCAGGTAGACAAAAAAAATTATTTCCAATCTCCAACACGCTGGGTTTAGGCAAGAGGCAGAAGTGCTGTGAAGCAACCCAGAGCCTGGAAGCCACCCATGGAGGTCCGAGGCTGGCAACAGAGTTCTGCGCAGGTTCCCAGTACAACTTCAGACAGGAGGCAGAAATGCCCAGAATCCAGGAGGCTGGCCATAGAGAACCATGGCTGCCTTGGCAACTTCCCAGCAAGCCAAAACTATCATTGCAGCGCCAGTCTGCTGCAATAGTTTTGGCGTCTGGTCTTTTTTCCTGTCTTTATTGTTTTAGTAATAGCCTAGTATGTGTCATTGCTAGACGCAGATGCACACAAAAGCAGACGGACAGACAGACAGGCAGGCAGGCAGGCAGACAGACAGACAGAAGATTTGCTCAATGTGTGATTAGAAAAGAGCAGAGAAGCAGAATTGCATTTTAATCCATTACATCCCCCTGCAGCTTGTTCAAAAATTACATTTTTGTTATTACAGAGAAAGTAAATTACCAAAAAAAAGGTACTGTCCGGTACGGGTATAGATTCGAATGTGAATGGTACCCAACCCTGGTCAGTGCACAGTGGGTCTGAATAAACCTGGCTTTTAAATTCTACAATATTGAGTATTCAGCACACAGATATGTTAGAGGTTGTTTTCGTAAAGAATGAGTCATTCCTCAATCACATGATGCTACGAATGTGTTGCTCTCTGTTCACTGATTTCAGATGAGAGCAGCTGTTATTGCTGCATATTTCCAAAACATTGTAATGGCAAAACAAATCACTAGAAACTAGAAATTTGCCCATACTGAGTCCTCTAAACTGAGTCCCCTCTGAACAAGGTTAGCTGCACAGCATAGGTTTCATTGAATAAATGTGGGCCAGCTTTGTGATAGCAGAAAGCCTGGGTTAAGCCCAAGGTTAGCTGGTTACCACTCATCTATTTTGATGATCTGGGTCATAGAGCCTGTGCACAGGTAAATAAATGTCTCATTTCTTGTTTCCAGGTGAGAGGCCCTTTGTCTGTGACTCGGAGGGCTGTGGCTGGTCCTTCACCAGCATGTCTAAGTTGCTCCGACACAAACGGTAAGTGCTTATTAACAGATGCTTTCCCATCATAATTAACAGGGTGAATGTCAACAGTTTCCGGCAATTAATGTCAGAGAAGGAGTAGAGCTACCCTGACTTGGCATTGCTTGGGGCACCGGGTTTTGTGGTCCACACAACATATTTGACATTAAGTAGACCAGTTTCTGTCAGACAGGATTTGTCATACAAGTCATTTAACGACAGGTCCTGACACACCCAAGCCAACGTTTGGCAGTTGGTCAAAGGGTCTATCCCATTATCTTATCTTGCATCCACATTTCCCTCACTTGCGTCTCTTACTCGCATCTTAGCTCCATCCTTGTAAGACGTGGGGGGAGAGATGGAGGATGAGATGTGAGGAGAGGAAATAAATGAGATGTCTTTTCCTCCTGAAGCGTCACGTGATGCGACGTCCGTTTGAGATGATGGCAGCAGCTGATTACTGCTGGATTAGCTGTCAGTTGGCTTTATTCGCAGCTATATGTACAGTTATCAGCAACAGAGATTAAAACACCTGCACATGAATAACAACCTGCATTCTTTATTTTACAGTGACCTATTATTTATTCATTACTTGTATCTGTCTCTCTTGTGGTATTCTGATTGTGAATTCATTGATTAATAACCCAGAATATGATTATTATGTCTTGAACACAATTACTTATTAGGCTAAATGGTTTAGGCAAAATTAAAATTCTGTTACTCAAATCTGATATTCAAGAAAGATCAGCCTCAGCTGTAACAGAATGGAAATGACCAACAGTGATGTAAAAAGTGTTTCTTGTTGACAGACAGACTCTTTGTGACTTTAATGGTCTCCATAATGAAAGTTGATGAGGGAAATAACAGATTGTGAAAAGAAAAATCTTTCCTGTCAATGCAGAAAGCTGTTTTGGTTATTTGTTGTTTGTTTTTTTTAACTAGATGGTTTATCAGAAAATACAATGTATAATTCAGGAATGATAATCTATCTATCTTCACTCGGTATGAAACTCCACTCATGCTGTGTTGTATCAGATCAGTCCAACTAGCTGAGGGGCTGTGCTGTCCAATCAACAACTGATATCCAGTCAAGGGGGTGTGTCAGTCGATAAAAGATCTTCTGTGAAGGCTGCACTCGTGTATCCTCACTTCCTCTTCGTTCTTAAAGATGGCGGGGCTGGATTAATTTCAGGGTCAAGTGATCGAGGATGGAGGAGTCGAGGAGGGATATTCAGTTCAATTCTATTTTATTCACAAAGCCCAATATCACAGACTACAAATTGCCTCAGGAGGCTTACAGCATATGACATCTCTCTGTACTCGAACCCTCAACATTATTGAGGTCTACACAAAATTGGGCCATTGGTGAGTGTCTGCCACCCTCATCAATATGGTGGTGTGTCCTGTTGGCCCTCATTGGCACTAGTTGGCCTTTTTTCTGCCGATTCAGCATGTTGAATCGGTGTCGGCACAGTGGAGCCGGTTGGCGAATGAAATTTTTTTCACTCACTCTGATTGGCAGTTCAGCTCAGCTCATGAGAAGAGAAGCAGAAGTGAGGAATGTAAACAAAGGGCTTATATGGCGAGGGAGTGAGATGGCAACAAACTTGTTATGAGGTAAGACTGTTTTTTTCAAGCAGAAACATTTTCTGATGGTTTGTGTTATTGTTCAGTATGTGCTAACTGGCTAACTAGCATCAAGACGGACTTCTGGTTTCTCCGTTTGAATGAGGATACGGAAGACCACCATCCGCTGGTATAGAGGGGTATATTCTCTCTCACAGGCAAAGAACATACATGCTTGTTGGCCGTCGGTTTGGTGTGTTCATGTGGAATTTTTTTGCCGAGAATTTTCACAGCAATGAGAGGAGACGCAGCAGGGGGCTCTCGTTGCTGCTAGTTCTCTGACATTGGGTGGGTGTGTCTGGGCCCTGTCACGGTGGTGTTGATGCAGTTCTTGTAGGTTTTGACACTGAACGATTTGAAATGTTGCTTCCCATTGCCTTATTAATTGCAATTTGAGTTTTGATAGAGTTGCATCAATATCTCTTATGTAGCCTCTGTCTGTTCACCCTTTGTACCTATTATAGTGAGTGTCTCACTGACCAGTCTTTTGTGTTAACAGGAAACATGATGATGATCGTCGCTTTGTCTGTACAGAGGAGGGTTGTGGGAAATCCTTCACGCGGGCAGAGCACCTCAAGGGTCACAGTATCACCCATCTGGGCACCAAGCCCTTCCAGTGCCATGCAGAAGGTATGTACAGGTTCCAGAAACAAAACATGGAGAAGGACTTGTTGCTGGGAGAAAGTTTGTGGTTAAACATAGGGATGTCCCTATCTGATCTCAGAGATTGGTATTGGGGCTTATCAAGACCCAGAAGTGCTGACCAGTCAGAGCAGAGTGGGTTTGCTTTTCAGTAGGTGGGGGGTTGAAGAGACAGATGCTAAACGGAGTGTTTCACACAGAGTTTAGCACAGACAGTATGAGGAAAATAAAGTTTTTTTGAACATTAAAACATATTAACATGTTATAGTAGAAACCCCAAATACAATTTTGAAGTTAAAAAAAAATAAGTGAAATAGCTCCTGCTTATTACATTGCAGAGCTATGTAATTTTTAGACATATACATTGGATTGATTTGAAAACTTTGGAACACTTGGTGTGTGCACTGTGCAGTTGTTTTATGTCGAAAAATAGAAGAATTGGATCTGAACTTGGTATCTGCAGACACTCAATATTGAATGACTTGGATTGAGATAAAAGGCAAAAAAAAGGACTTGATCAGGACATCCCTGATAGGGCTGGATGTATTTAAGGACTATGCACAATATATCAATATATTAACAGCAAGATATAGATTTAGACAATACCATTTAGATC
>JAPZEB010000012.1:35939538-35951069 GCA_029783705.1 Chaetodon striatus | reverse complement strand
GTATCAAGTGCATCACTGACTACAACACCAAGGATGCACAGTGCCCCAGGGACCCTTCTCTGCCGGATATCCTCAAGTTTCAAGGTTCAGAGCAGCTCTAAGTGTGTCGCCATGGTACGGCGCCATCTTGGATTGATTCTTCAACGGCTTCTATGCCCGCTTTGAGGACTCCAGCACCCCCGCCAGCACCAGACTGACCCCATCAACAGGTGAGGTGCCCCTCAGCTTGACCCCAGCAGCAGTGAGGAAGACCCTCCAGAGGATCAACCCCCGCAAAGCTGCAGGCCCAGATAACATCACAGGGCAGGTACTGCGAGACTGTGCTCACCAGCTGTCTTAGGTACTCAGAGATATCTTGAACTCCTCTCTGTCACGGGCAGTTGTCCCCACCTGTCTAAAGACAGCCACCATCATCCCCATCCCCAAGAGTTCCACAGTGAAAAGCCTGAATGACTACCGGCCGGTGGCCCTCACTCCGATAGTCATGAAGTGCTTCGAGAGGCTAGTCATGGCCCATATCAAAGACTCCATCAATGCCACTGTGGACCCGCACCAGTGTGCCCACCCTAAGAACCAATCCACAAATAATGCCATTGCATCTGTGGTCCACACTGCACTCAGTCACCTAGAGAGCAAGCAATCCTATGTCCACCTGCTCTTTGTGGACTTCACATCCACCTTCAACACAATAATGCCCCAGACCATTGTGCAAAAACTCTTTGTACTAGGACTGAACCCCTCCCTCTGCAACTGGGTCCTGGACTTCCTCACAGACAGGCCACAGTCTGTTAGTGAAGTTTGCTGATGACACGGCAGTGGTGGGATGTATCAGCAATAATGATGAGCCTGGATACAGACAGGAGGTGGAACAACTTGAACGTTGGTGCAGGGAAAACAACCTCTGCATCAATGTGAAAAAGACCAAGGAGATGCTTAACATTGGAGGAACAGCAGTGGAGGTGGTCAACAGCTTCAGGTACCTGGGTGTCGTACTCAACAACAACCTCACCTGGAGCAATAACACCTCATGCCTGGTGCAGGTCAAGGGCCACCCTCATAATGAAGGACTCCACCCACCCTGCAAACAAAATGTTTGTCCCCCTTGCCCTCAGGCAGGAAACGGAGGAGCATCAGGTGCCTCACCACCAGACTAAGGCTTCTTAGCTTCTGTCCAGAGGCTGTGAGACTGTTGAACTCTGGTGGGGCCCTGCAACACTGCTGCTCCCCTGTCAAACAGTAATATCCATCCCAATTACTGTAAACTTGTTTTATTCAACTTATTGCACTAATTGCACTTTTGTAAAGTGGTATAATCTGTTTCTCTGTTCTTTTTGCACATCCTCAATTGCACATTTCATAACACGCTCATTGCTGCTTCCAGGGCTTGGTATTTCTTTTAAATTATGTAAATAATTTCCCCTCTTTTTCTTTCTTGTATTGGTTCTTAATCTTTTTAATTCTATCCCCGGGTCCTCGGGTACGGTATTTCGTCCCACCCCATATGTGTCTGGTATGACAATAAAGTTCCTTGAATCATTGAATCCTTGAATACTAGAATCCTATCTTCAGACAATGTCTGAATTAAAAATATGACCTGACAAAAAAGATATGACGCAAAAGACAACCATATGGTGAAGAACATACATTTATTATAAATATCTAATTGTACTGGGGGTGGCACAGTTGTTGTCTCAAAGCAAGAGGGTTCCTGGTTCAAACCCGGGATAGTGGGTTCGAAGCACTTTGTGGGGAAGCTCCACAGCACAAAGACATGCAGGTAACTGGAGACTTTAAATTGGCTGTAGGTGTGAATGTGAGCGTGAATGGTTGTCTATGTCTATGTGTCAGCTCTGTGATAGTCTGGCACCTTGTCCAGGGTGTACCCCACCTCTTGCCCAGTGTCGGCTGGGATTGGCTGCAGTGCATCACAACCACTAACAGGATAAGCGGGTATGGAAAATAAATGAAAAAAAAGGAAAAAGAAAAAAAAGAATTAATTATTTAAATAATAATAATTATTATAATACTGTGACAAAAGGAGCACTATATAAATATAATGTTAAAATAAAATTGGCCTAGAAAAAGAAATCTGTGCTTGTGGTGGCTGATGATCCAGCATCTCCCTCTCTGACAAACTTAAGTGTATAGCACCTGTAAATTACAGAAAACAATACTATCCCACCAGATTTCTTGTCATGAATTTTCAAATACAAAATATTACTTATACTATGGCTTGGCTGCATACTTGATGGTTACTATTTACTGAGTGATGTGCCAAGTATGCCCAGCTAATCAACATTATAAATTTAATATTTAATCAATACTCAATGTCAGTCAGTGTCAATTCATTGCTTTTCTTCCTGTATTAGTAGGAAAGCATTGTAACTAACTAAACCTTGACTAAGAGATTAGATAATCATTGTCTTTAAAATTATGTTCTCCTATGAGGACTGTCATGCCCATATGTCTGTGTCTTGACTGGACTGGTCCCCACAGAGGTTGCCGCTGTTGTGATGGTTTATAATAACAATAATAATAATAATAATAATACACTTGATTTCTATAGAACTTTTCTGGATACACAAAGATGCTAGTTTCTTCAGCTAGGTCAGTGAAACAGACTAAAGAGAGATGCACTGCAAGCTAACTTAGCACATCAACCTAACGTTACTGTTATTTGCTGGTGTCAAACTACAGGGGGAGAGAACACAAGTTTATCAGACTCCTGTTGTTGCAATTCACCCTCATGGTATTTTTTTTTCCATGACTAGAAAGATAGTTCCTCTTGTGAAAGTTCTAGGCCAATCAGTGACACCCACTTTCAGACAAAGGGGAAGCAGGGCTGTTGCAGAGAGGATGCAACCTGCGTAGTGAGTGTGGGGCCGTCTGACTCTATTTTGGCAAAATTTTGAGCACTCTTAAGGGCCCTGTGCTGGCCACGAGGCTCAAAGCAGCTGCTTAGTTCACTTATGCGTCAAGACTACAGGAGAGGGCAATAAAAAAACATGACTCCCAAGAAAATCGGGAGAGTTGGCAAGTATGCTTGTCCATCTGTGTATGGGTTTTGTGACAACAGGTTTCAGATATATTGTTTGTTGTGTCTACTACCACAGTCCACTGCCAGTCTTAAGACAAGTGATAGCTGAATGCTTGTTTGAATCACCTCAGTTTTATTTACCAGCTGATACATGCCAACACATTTTAATGTCAGGTGGGGAAAATAAAGTGTGCTTCAACATTGCCTTTTCCATAAAGGGATAGGTGATATTAGAGTTTCTGTAATTTAACATAACCCAGCAAGCTGATCATGTTGAAGGATTTAACTGGCTCAGGAGTTTAGGAGGAACATAATATGTGGTGTTGCATCAGGACACAGAGACTGGAAATGAGTTTATAAAACCTTACAGAGAGTATAACATTTACTTTTTATCTCCTATTATTCCTGCCTGTTTCCTTAAATCATTTTCATATTTCCACTATAACTCATAATTCATGATGAAACCTGCAAAGCTTGCCTGCAACCACCTTTTTAATCGCCATTTTTAAATGGATTGACAGACTTTGTACTGAAACAGAGACGAGCTGTGAATAAGTCTCCCAGATGACACATCAGACTGGGTGAGGCAGGTGGGTCAGTCTGTTCAGAGGACAGATATCTCAAAGCTAAGCCACAGTCAATGCACAGCTGTGAAATAAGAAGCTGTGGCAGTGTAAGCCTGCTCAGTATTCACATCCACACGATGCGGCATACCTCCAGCACATGGCTGCCTGTGCCGAGGTGCCATAAATCTACCCGGCTGCTTTCATCTGAGAGCAGAGGTAAATTGACAACAAATGTTGTTCTTTTCCTTGGCCTCCTCAGGGCTCTGACAAAGTGTTTCCAGAGGATGCAAATGGCTCCTGAAGGCTCATATTTATGTGTAGAGTTGTTAAAGAGGCCATTAGTGATACCAGCATTTTTTGCTTACCTCCTGTCCATGCTCCCCACCTGAAAAATTTGGATTTTCCTGATCTAATTTATAGATTAACTGATTATTTTCATTACAATAAACCAAGTTGTGAATATTGTCGGGTTCAGTATCCCTTTTTCCTCTGCTCTGCCTCCAACTCTCTGGCGCTGCAGCTCAATGTTTTTCTCACATTTAAGTATTTCTCCTGTGATCAGTGCTGATAACTGGCCCTCTCGGATCCATTCAGGTTGTACATATAAAACTGAAACAGAATCTGCAGTAATGTCTGCCTCTTCACTGTGACTTTGCATTTATGTCTAGAGTTTTTAACTATTGTAAAATGAATTAGTTGTTTACTGTTTCAGTTTGTTTTGGAGCCACACTGTAATAATAAAATGTGACGTCTGACAGAACACATTGGGTCAGTGCAGTATTTCTGTGCAGTTAATTTGGTATGTTTGGGGCATAATCTCAGGAGCACAATACCTTAAACCCCAGTTCCACCAAGCAGCCCACCTTTTGCTCACCTCTCTTGAATGACACACACTTTCAGTAATTAGTGGATCTTTAAGTGTTGAAAAATATATTAATTTCGACCCAATTATGTGACCTGAGTGACAAAAACCCCACCCCCAGGGGTAACTTTTGAACTTTGTGATTATATTTATTATTTAAAAATTATTATTATTTATCCCTTCTTTGGAATGTAGTATATAAGTTATTACTTTCTTTGTATCAAAAAAAAAAATGGGTCTGCTTATATGAGTGTGTTGCAGTACTGTATTTACCTGTAAACCCACTCTGATTGGTCTCCTCTTGCCCCCATTCTGTTCAAGTGACAATTAACTGTTCAAAGTGGATAATTATTCGGGGCTAAAAGAAAAAACTTTGGAGCTAAAGTCCTGTGTGTACCAACATGTTGCTGCGGCGTTTTGGCACCCAAAGTGTTCTGGCAGCCTGAGAGTGTGAAACTGAAGGTGACAGTGTGTGTCACATGCCAGAAGCATATCTGTTGGCAACCCTGAAAATATCCGTAGCCAGTGCACAGTAAAGTAGGCTATGGTTTACATGTCCAGAAACAGTAAGGCTAGCCACTCATCGCTTTTTAACCCCTTCAGGATTTTGAGGTTTTACAAGCAAATAACATGTAAATGTAAATGCAGGTTTTGCATGACTCTTTTTTCCTGGCAGCTTTGTTTTGTCCTGTCTGTTCCTCAGCAGTCCTCATTCACTCTGCATATCTTGTGATATTTATGCCGTTCCTGAGAATAATGGAATATTGCCTGTTTTGACATCATAGCTCTACTGCTGCAGCCCTGAGCGTGCAGAGAGGACCTTTTCTTTGTAGAACTCCTTCTGCTGATTGGATAAGACTGACGGTTATTATTAATATTATTGGCCAATCGACAGACTCCAGTGTTTCTAGCTCCACTTTTTAGATTTGATTTCAGATCTGTGTGCGAGGTACCCCAACAGAGGGGTGACCAAAAATGGGGACGGTAAGGGACAATGTCATTGGTACCATCCACAACTTTTCACAGTGGAAACAAAAAAAACCTGAACTGAACGATACCAGGCTGCTCGGTGGACACAGGGCTTGTGTTAATTATCAAACACTCTATTTCAAGTCACCTGTCAGAATTTAGGGCTACTTAAGACACATTTCAAAAGAAAAACAAAAAAAAAACGTCCATTAAAACCCTTTAGACCTAATTTCACCCCCCATGCTGGACTCTGCAGGCCAACTGGTCGAGGGTTTGAAACCCTGCCAGCAACTAATGTTCTGGTGTTGATTTAGAATAAAGCACTGCATACTTTTCTCAAACAAACACACAGGTAGCCCGCAGCTTATACATTGTACTGTTTCCTTTCCCACTTTCAAATGCCATTTTCTGTCATCTGAAACTTATTTTTTATTTAATAATAAACAGGTGCTAAGAATGTAGTCGAGGACTGGGTCAGAAAACAAGCCCCAGGTGAGTTGGAGAATATCTCTGGTAAAAATCTGGAGTGTGGAACGTGAGGTTAGTTTCATGGGCTCTGCCAAGCAAATAAACAGTAAGAACACATCACAGTTGCAAGGCTCAATTCAGTGCATCCAGTTTCCAGTCCAAAAACTGCTCTGAGTAAAGCCTGTGTTCACAGATATGTGGACTGAAATCATCCAGCAGCTGACCGCAGTTCAACTGTGTTATTTAAGGCTTTGTAAACTCACAGCCTCCAACCAGGCATGTGGTACATCGTTTATTAAGCTGTTTTCTTAGTGTGTCAACACCAACACAGGTCGGGCATTTAGGAAAACTTGATGGATGATACTGCATTTAAATAACATAAAACAACATACCAGCATATTATATGCTGTAAGAATGGTTAAGAAATACGGGGCCCTTATTTTAGGAGATACAGAGAAAAGAACACATGAAACAGTAGAGTCTAACATCGTGTCCTAACTGAATGCAATGCAAGCAAGTGATGACAAAATCAGTTTGATTGTATTGTTTTCTATTGGGCTGTCCTAACTGCCCATTAGTGAAGCAACGCAGCGCAATGCGGCACGCCATTTTGTTTTGTTTATATATATGATTTGCTAAAAAGGATATATTGGCTTTTTTACTGTCACTGTGATTCATCATGTTTGGATTGCAAGCAGTGCTGAACATGTATATTTACTTGCTCAAGAGTGGCTGTACACAGGTCTTACATAGAAACAAGTCATTTGTTAAGTAAATTTAGCTCTATTAGCTGACCTAGATGTTGGAGCAATCTTGATTTCTGATTCCTGCCATGAACCATGATGCTGGACATAATGACTGCTCACTTCTATGAGAGCTCCACTTTCAGTAAAGAGGAACTTTTATTGGAACATGCACAGAGGAAGTAGTATTTTTAACAGTCTCCATAAACAGTGCAAATGCTGAGCATTTCATCAGCAGTTATCATGCAAGCCAGGAATGCTTGGCTGCTGTGTCTTCAGCAGGCTTCTGGAGAGCCATGCAGGCTGGGGCTGACAGCTCAATGTCCTCCGCACAGTCAGGAGAGAATGAAGAGGATTAACTGAGGAGACATGAATATAACTGAAAAGATTTCACAAAGAAAATCTTACAGTGTCTGCTGACTGAAGAGAATGAGTGTATCCTTCCATGTTGCAAAGAAATGTGAACCCTAAAGGAATGCATCTGCAAAAACGACTGAAAGGTTGAAGTTTTGCTCATTCATGGTGGACAGCAGCTGGTCAAGGTCACTGTGACCTCATAAACATGTTTTTGGCCATAACTCAAGCATTCATATGTTAATTATGACAAAACTTCACGCAAATGTCTGATAGCATGAAATAATGAAGTGATGACACTTTATATCCTAAAAGTCAATGGTCAATTTCACTGTAACATCATAATGTCCTGCAAAAACACTTTTCTGGCCATCATCCAGTGTCATATCTCAGGAACAGAATTTGGACAGTTTCACATTTTTCCACAGATACAAACTATTGGAGAAACTTGAAAAGAAAAGAAAAGAGAAAGGAAAAAAGAAAAAAGTTCAAACATCTCCATGGATACTCAAATGCATTCCATTGTCTATGTTTTTGTCTTGCCAAATCACTGTTACAGCATATTCATGACATCTGCACAGGGGCATTTTGGGGCATCAATGCTGTGTCTACTGTAATGTCAGCATGCACATCTACTCAAAGTATCTTAAAGATGCATCTTAAGAGATGTTCCTCCAATACATTGCCCTACTAATGGTTTTCCTTGGCTCAGTCCTGTCGCAGTAAGTGAATTGTCTCTGGCATGACTATCCTTCCCACCCAAAAAACAGCCGACGCAAGATGTTTCTGATTTATACTGCACTCTAAAATAAGTACTGCTGCTCCGCAGACTTTGGTTAACCTTGCTCTCTCTGACTGTCTTTTGAAAGACTCTGCCTAACTTCAGATGTTTCTTTTCACCAGGTAAATATGCCAGTAAGCTCTCCTCTCTATAACAAACAGCTAAATGTAGCATGTGTGTAACCCATTTCTGTGGTCTTAACCATCTGCATGGCATGACAGAGGGGATTTATAGTGTGAAAAAGACTAACGGGAACCAACAATGGGAACAGCTTTTCACTAGGACACAGTGGGAGCGCTGGAAAGGGAAACACCTGCTCAGTAATGGAGGAGAGACTTTGGATCAGTCATGTTAAGTCTAGGCTGCCAGAGAGGTGCTGACGCACATGTACAAAGTGTCTAAACGTCTCACCCTCTGTAATTGGTTTAGGCTACATATAGGACTGAGTGTGTGTAAGTGTGTGAGGTGGGAATAAGTTGTGTTTTAACATCAGTCATTTATTACAACATCAATTTTGAGGGCTTAGTTTGAAATGAGAAATGAGCTCATTGCAATGAGGAGGGGGTGTTTCTATCAGCCTACACTGCTTTATACAGCATTGGTGGGAAATTCAGACTGCATTGTAAGACACTGACAGAGGGCAATGTTTTTTCACTACAGACCCTTTTACTGTAAGTAAGCAGTATGACATTTTGTGGTGGGCGGGAATTAGTAGGAGGAAAAACAATTCTCCACAGACATTAGTTGGTGCTAGCCAGTGAGCTTTTTGGGCTTATTTTAGACAATGGAGAAGAATATTGCGAGTGGTGCCTTCAGAAATACTCATTGTGGACTTTTCTTAAATTCATAACACTGTTGGAATGTACCGTTCAGATGTTCAGAGCACCGCACTCTCGGAGTGACAGAACGCTCTCTCTGCACTCTGGGGAGACAGAGCAGCAGAGCACAGAGCAGAGTGAAATGTGATTAACTTAAGCGTTCATTAATTCATATAGAAATATAATGCGCTGTTTCTTCGATCAACAGGGCTCTCATTTTAGTGTAGAGCAGGGGTACTCAAACACAAATCTTAAAGGGCCACAAAGAATTTTTTCAATGAGTCAAAGGTCCATTTATTGAGGTCGGTCAGGCCACGTGCAATAATACTATAATATGCAAAACAAACTGTCCTTTTCAACAACAACAAAACAACAACAAAAAATACAAACTAAAATAAAATGTCATTCTCATTTTTACATATTAAAATAAATAGCTGAATAAAACAAAACTTGACCCCTGTCATGAATCCAAAACAAATATATCAAGTGGAGGTTAAGAACACTTTTCTTTTTAAATATAAACACAAAGAAGCACAAGAAAGAAGGAAAAATGTATTTCCGTCCTAAGGTGAATCAAGCATCCCAGGAATTCCAAAAAATGCTAAAATCACACCAAATGTCCCTTTCAGTTTAGCAAAAAAAATCAACACCTCCATAGATTACTTTGGTAAACAAATATATCAAGATCTCAGGAATCAAAGTGTATGAAAAACTATTTTACATTCAAATGTGTCAGTGTCAAGCTGCTTAATGAGAGAAATGGCATCTTGTGTCTGTTGCCAATGCTTTGAACTTTGGCTCTAATGGTGTGATGGCTAGGCGGAGACACTGATGCAAGCGCTCATTTGTGAGTCTACTGCGGTATTTGTTCTTCACTATGTTCATGGTTGTACTTTGGTTGTACTGCCTGAAATTTTATTGTCTGTTTCCAGTAAAAAAAAAAAAAAAAAGCTCTGATAAACCCAATATACACTGCCTTACTGAGACCTATTGGCAGACAAATTTAGTGACTGCTTAGGGAACGTAGTGGAGTGTTTAGCAGCTAAAGAGCCAGATATTATTGTCTCAGAAGTTGGTGGAGAACTCAACAGTTTGGGTGCTACTATGGTTAAGTTGTATTTACAAGTTGTGTCACTGCCCCTGAGTGGCCAGGAAAAAAGGCAACAAAAAAAAAAAAAAACAAAGAATCCAGCTTTAACTCACGTGGGCCCCTGTCACGTGTGCACTGCAACCCTAAAATTAGACCCTGGACCTTTAACAGCTGTCCATGATCACTAAGGCGGCCTCAGAGTTACTGCAGGGGGTCGCCAAATCACTAATATAAGTTTTAATTTAAGTGTTTTTTGTTTGTCTGTTTGTTTGTTTTTTCAAAAACTATAATATATCTGAAAATGAATCCAACATGTCATTAGCAAGGATAAAATGGCCTTTTCATAAAGAACTCATTTAATTTACAGTGCACTACGTGAATGATAAGCTAACTATGACCCATGAATCTTTGTGCAATCATGTGAGGTAGCTAACGCTACAACACTGTGCAACACTTACCGTAACGACGAGGTGAACTAGTTAGCTAATATTTATGTCCTATTGAAAAATATTAGCCAGTTAGCTGTATTATTATTCCAAGTGTACATGTGAACCACACTGGATTGTTTTGTAACTTCTCAAGCAAAAAAAAAACTCTGACACACTGTCCACCTCAGAAAGTGCAGAGGATGAGGCTAACAGTCATATTACAACTGCTGCTGACTTAACAGCAACACAAGCTAAAGTGAGAAAAGACCCAAAAATATTCAGAGAGTTATCTCAAGTGCAACTCAATATTATACAATAGGCTATGTGTAATAGGGTGTCCCTGCTCTGTCTCTCTTTGAGCAAAGCGGTCCTTAGCCTGAAAAACATTGAAGATTGTTAGTCTAATCATTACCCAGAGGAACTGAATGTGAGAACACAAATGTCTAAATATGTTGAACAAGACATTAAAGGGACATTATCATCCCAGCTCCCTGGTATAAAGTGTGTGTAATGTACGACTGAGCATATGTGTGAATGGAGCAGGTCATTGTCCAGCGAATTCAAAGTGAGTGAGAGCGCATGTTCATGACATTTCTGTCACGAGGCTTCTTATGAAACCATACGAAAACAAACATCCTTGGGTGTAATGTCTAACTGGAGAGAAGACGACATTCAGGAACTTCTGTCAGTGAGGGGCATAGCCAAAATCTTCAGGCAAACACAGTGAAGTGACTCCATTGTTTATGACCACATAATGACCAGCTGTTTTACTAACCAGGCTGTATATAATTTTTATACCTTGTGGTGCTGCCAGTGACTGCCAGCCCTGCCATCCCAGCGCCTGGTACCAAGGTGAACATGGTGTAGTCAGGACCGGGCATTAGGCCGAAAGTCACGGGATGCCAGCACATCAAACACACACACACAGACACTTCCACAAACAGTATACTACCAAAACTACTCATACTTGCAAATTCAATAAAGTGTGTGTTTCCCATTATCAGCAACTTCTGCAGTTTAGCTGTCTGAGAGTCATTCAAATGCTGCAATTGACAAGCTGGTGAGGGTGAGGGTCTGTTCACCTGCTGTGGAAGAAAATGAAAATGAGTTATTAGAGAGAATTTCCTCTTTGGCTGATTTCAACTGAGATAGATTGTTGACTAAACTGAAGCGAAATACTGAAAAATTATGCATGTAATGTTTGTTGACTTAACATAGGTTGTCCAACCTATGCCCATACACCTCCAACCTATTTTCAGCAAGCTGTTCCTCAGGCTCGATCAGGACTCGATAGGCCTCCCGAATGCTGTTGTAGTATAACTGTACAATCACACTCCAGTAGTCAGTAAGCTTGCTTTCTGTATGTTAGGATGAGGTGTAAAGGTGTAGATAGTTAATTCCATTCAAGAGTATGT
>JAPZEB010000012.1:35915269-35927473 GCA_029783705.1 Chaetodon striatus | reverse complement strand
TCCCCATGGATTTTACCAACCACCCCTAAAACTGCTACATCATCTACCAACTGTCTCTGCTGCCTCGCCCCAGGGGAGCCTCTGCTATCAACTGGTAACCAGTAATTAACATATTTATCAGGTCAGGGTTAGCATGGTGACGAGCAGTCTTTCACAGAACCCCAGTGACAGCGTCAACACAACCCACCACAGATCTCTCTTCCCAGAGGGAGTCAAAGTCACAGTAGTGATGAGGCAAGGCAGAGAAAACATGTACATTATATTTAGCGTATAAAGATTGTTGCTTATTTAGTCATGACTATGAAATGGTGCAGAGAAATACTTAAAATTTGAAGGCAAGTTCATATGGCTTCAGCACTGCAGAGACTGACTGTATCTGGGAGTGATTTTATTAGCATAGCAGCTGAGGAAAAAAAGAGTGGTGTGAGTTGCTGCTGTCAAACAAACACACACAAGTATTTCCAGTGACAGTAACAGCTAAGGGACTTTCTACAGCTTCACTCTGGTGGATAAGGGCACAATAGCGAACAGCCAGTGCTGGAGATCCCTGGAGCGAGTGGACTGGCATCATCACCAAGGCAGGCCTGGTGCTGTTAAGCAACTAAGGCAAGGCTGTAAGTAAAGTTATTACAGTGAGGAAACACTTAAGTATTTTCTTCACCAAAGTCCACCTGATTTTCATAGTCAAAACCAGTAATTGTTGATTGGTAAAAAATAAATAATAATATCTATCAGTAATTAGTTTATTGTTGTGTAAATAGCTGCTCCACAGGAGTTAGTAGCTTACATTTTTTTTAGGTGCAACCACAAAGAGTGATTTTGTGTACTAAAAGCTGGGAAAACAACTTTTTATATGGCCTGTGTTTGATGTTCTGCCTTGATATAAAAGCTTCTCTGTGCAGCTCTCTCATTTTTAGAATTTGATTCCCCAATTTTAGGAAAAAACGGTAGATGTCTACCCTGTTATGTGGCTAATGCATGGGAACATGTGTCTAACAAACCTATTACCAGCAGAGTAGCACACGCAGTTTTCAAGGTGCAGCTAAAAGCTGTAAAGGCCAGATTTTTATATAAGCACCCAGAGTTTAAATGACAAGATGTGGCTGTAAGAGAGAGGAGCAACATGTTCCCACTGACCAGGAAACCAAAGATGGAGCCTCTTTGTCACTTCAGCTCCACCAGAGACAAGATGTGCCCTCGTCATTGTATGGTAATGTAACCCGCAGCTCTTGTTCTTTCTCCATTTTTGTCCCTCTTGTTGCTTTGAGAAAATCTCTACAGTTGTTGCAGCCAAGGAGACACTCTTCAGTCTGACCATAAGTTCAACAGTAGTTTTGTATCTAAGTCTAAATCCTTTCTAAAATTGCACTTACTCCTGTATTGCCATATTAATCAAATATGTGATTCAGAAAAAAAACAAAAGATTACAGTGATGTATTTTTGTTATACATTTTCACACCTGAATGTATTTCTTTTTAGCTTCATTTTTCATGTTCACATAGCTGGTTCACAACAGGTTCAACAGATATTACTGAACTTTGGCAAAAGAAAACAAAATACACCTATGTACAATATATATAAATATATAAAACAACTTTACAGTACAACATAAGTATCACTAGTTGACAGACGATGTAACACAGGTGCACGTTATTATTATTATGGTGCATATTATTTAGATTTAGAAAAGCAGATGGAATTTAAAGGGTTGCTAGTAGCAAAACGTTTAACTTTTTAGTAGTGTTTTTATGTTGCAAAAATCTGGAGGTTCATATTAATGTTCATCAGAGGTTATAAACACAGAGGAAATGTTACAGAACCTAAATGTCCAGCACATAAGTGGTCCAGTATTTTTAGGAAAGGCAGTAGTAAAAATCCTCCATTATCCTGTAGCATAGAGACTCACATGACGTCTGCCTTTGTAGAGTACAGATAGCGCTCCACTGTCTGTTTTTGTGTTTTTTTATCTAATAAGTCTCTGCAAGGGCTTATTGAACCATAACACATTTCTGGTAACGACCACACTGTCTGTATCGTAAGCTCCTAAGTACCAAAGGTTGCGATCAGTTAGATTCAGAACCTGATTAAGTTATTCTTTTATCAGATAGTTCCTGATTCAAAGGAATAGTTTGACTTTATATAACTTAATATCATTTCTGTGGGTTGACCATGGAGCCTAGCTGAGCATAAAGAATGGAAGCAAGGCCAAACATCTAGCCTGGCTCTGTCCAAAGTTCAGTAATACATCTATCAGCACTTCCATAGCCCAGTGTGTAGGGTTTAGGTGGATATATTGGCAGAAATAGAATAAAATACTCAAACCTATGTTTTAATTAGTTTATAATCACCTGAAACTAAGAATCCATGTATTTTTGTTAACTTATAATGAGCTGTTTATGCAGAGCAGGTCCTCTTCCATAGAGTCAGCAATGTTGTACAGTAGTCCAGAGCAGACAGATCAAACACTGGCTCTAAAACAGGGCCATTAATGTTTTTGCAGCTGCCACCATAGCTCTCCTACACACTTGGCATACAGTAGTTTCAGTTGGTTATTATCTGCAACCACACCGGTAAATGCCACTAAATCTTAAATACTAGGCCTTTAATATATTGCAACATTATCCATGCTCTATTATATATCAATAAACTACAGTTTATTCCTAAACAAGGTTTATTTTTTTAAACTTTGAACAGATACAAGCTAGCTGCTCCCCCAATGCTCTCAATCTTTATGCCAAGCTAAGCTGATCACCTCCTCGGCCCACCACATACCGTGAGATCAATCTTCTCATCTAAGTCTCAGCAAAAAAACAAATAATCATATCTCCCATAATGTCAAACTATAAATACTTACACCTTTAAATACTTTTTTTTGGCAATTCTAGATTGAATTTCATTTAGGCAAAGTTCTTGTATGGCTGTTTGTGTAAGACAACATTCAACACTTGAGAAGTTTGGCTTCATTTGGGAAAAAAAGTGATTTTTTTTTAGTATACTGTTATCAAAATCTTCAAAGCAATATTCTGAAATAAAGTATTGTTCTGGTACCAAAACTCACTGGCGCTAGTACTGAAACATTTCAAAAGATACATGGCCCTAATCTCTACTCAGATTTAAGACTATATGCAACATGCATCAATACTGGCGTCTGTTCTACAAGTTTAGGCAGGACTTTGACTCGTGGACAGTTTGACTCCGTGAACTTTTCTCATGTGCCTCTTCATCAGCAGCCTCTCAGTAAATAACTCATCGCAGTCCCCACACTTGTACGGTCGCTCCTCTTTATGTTTGGCTAAAACGTGTTTCCTCAGAGTTGAGCCCCTGTTGAAAGATTTGTCACAGATGTGACAGCTGAAAGGCTTCTCTCCTGTGTGAGTTCTTATGTGTTCTGTCATGTGTCCTTTCAGTTTAAAACACTTGCCACAGAAATGGCAGCTGTAGGGTCTCTCTCCTGTGTGCACTCTCATGTGGTTCTGCAGATTGCTCTGACAGGGTATGTGTTTGCCACATATGTGACAGTCAAAGTTTCCCTTGCTGTCATGTGACTTGCTTTCGTGCGTCTTGAGGTGCCATGTAAGCACAGTTTTTTTGGTGAATATGTAGTTGCATATGTGGCAGCGGTACAAGGTGGTACTCGTCTTCTCTTCAGAGTGCTTTGGATCCTCTACAGGGGTCTGCGTTGGCTCTTGGCTCTCCTCTGCTGCTCTACAGTCTTCTAACTGCTGCACTGTTTTGATGAGTTCTTTCGTCAAGGCGTCCCCGTCATCGCTGTCCTCTGCTGAAGGTTGCTCCTCGATCCCGTTGATCCACAGTTCGTCCTTCTGATCCTCCTGCTCCTCTTTAAGCTGGGAGGGTCCTGGCTCATCCTGGCACACAGCCGGGCTCCACTCCTGCTGTTTAGGGGGGATCTCCTCCACAGTTGTTGGAGCAGTTGGCTGTTTGGCATCTGCAAGGATGGAAACAGAAATGTATTACACATCACAACTGTCAGTGCCAAAACAGTGCTCCCATCAATCCACACCCATAGGGAATTTTACCTTTGAGATAGTTTTGATCAGCCGCCTCAGAGTCACATCACCTCATGAAGGGACAAACAATCAAGAGAGGAAAACTGGTCTACGCAACTCAGAAGAGCCTCAAACAAGGAACTATTTTCTTGTGTATGTGTGTTACACCAAAACATAACAATTATAATCAATTACTGTTTCAAAGACTGTCCTCTTCCACAATATGACCACATAGGTCGTTTGTACAAGCAGTGACAGTGGACAGGGTCCACTTATAATTGGAAGTAGAGGAGGTGGAGGGCCTGTGTTCATGTCCTGTGTGAAAGCAAAAGTCAACATTGACTTATTTGACTATGTAACTTAGTGTGAGATATATGTCACGTATGACGTACGTATGTTGCTTCACATCAAATTAATAAGTAACATACTTATTTTAAGCCAAACCATGATCTTTTCTCTAAACTTAACAGAGGTGCTGCCTAAACCTAACCACGTAGTTTTGGTGCAACTGTTTAAAATGTTAACACACGTTTTAAACCGCGACCATTAACAGTTATATAAAAGGTCATTTGTTGTACACTAGTAGGTGCACTAATTTAGGAAACGCTCCTGCGGTTGAATGGGTTGGAGGACTTGATGTAATTTTAAGGAGTAAAAAAAGATGCATATACTATATCTGGATACATAAACATGTCTTGCCGTGTCACTACCTTCTAGCATGCACAGTATAAATGTGATCTTTCCTAAGTCTCAGAGGCATTAGATCTCTTAAGACTGAATGCAAATTTTCACCTTCACATCATTTGATTTCAGTCAGCATCCCTGAGAGATGTGGTCATGTGTTCTCTGTCACACCTGTAACTACACCCAGCTGTGATGTAACAGTGTACTAACACAAATTGGAGTGCACATCTGTATCACAGTATCAAGGTGAGGAGTTAAATTACAGAAGGCCTGAAACAGAAAAGATCTTCAGCTGCTGTTAATTTGCATTTTAACAAGTCAATTTAAAGGATCCTTTTAAAAATGTTTGTGAACATCTGCCAATATGTTTTTCTAAACTCTAAAGTACCACTATTTGTATGTGCCTCAAAAATATGCAGTGTCAACACGGCTTTACTCCGATCGTTTGAAGTCATGAATTTATTCCTCCACTAATTTCCAAATATAATGTTCAGAAACACACAATGAAGTAGAAATGTGCACTCACTAGAGTACAGATCTCTGCCAGGGAACCGTTGCAGCACGCACTGAGGCAGGTTTCAGAAGACACAATGTAATTGCGAGGATGAATGTATTTTTAAGTAAAACACAGCCAAAAATCTTAATCCATGTTGTTTATGACTGGACCTCAACAGTATTTACCTGTATTTATCTGTATTATCTTAAAATAATCGTTAGTTGCAGCCCTAGAATTAATCTGTAGATGTTTCGGTTCAAAATGAGACCAAACTTTTCAATTGTGAGCCATGGCCAAAATGTGAATTTCAACAAACTAGGTAAGTCTTGTTGTTTTTAGTTGAGAAAATTTCTGGAAAACTTGCAGCTCCTACCGGCTGGTGAAGAGGAGTGAGGAGTCAGCAGTCAATGACGGAATGAAACAGTCAATGAAACAGTTTTTTCCAACGATTGTAAATCCCCGCAACCATGACAGGTCTTTAGGCAATTAGTAATAAATGTGTACACAGAAGAAGTGAAACTGATTGGTCCAGTAGTTTGTGAGATAGCTGTGGACAGACAGATAAACACTCACACCCACACATGTACACAAAAACAACCAAACACATGATCCAAAAAACTGCAGCAGTAATTAAATGTACTGTACCTTTATTGGCATTGCACTACCAAAACAGTACATTACAGGCAAAGTATTACAAGCCAATAAGAACAAAGTCACATATGAATTAAAGGCAGATTTTAAGGAAGTAAAACAGTCAATAGTAGAGTTTAAAAACACGGTGTGAAAAGCTAACTTTGTGTGATAGTAAAAGCCCTTGAGATGCATTTCATTTGCACCTGTAGCTTTAAACACATGTTTAAGTGCAGCAGTTGACTAACTGCTCCGTACACAGTGTGTTTGAGCGTGTTACATGTTAGATCTGAAGCAGATTACAATTACAGTGACTCATCAGGAGCATCTGTATGAGAAGTGATATTAGTGCAGTGGATCATAAGTGCTAATTTGGGGAAACATGTCAGCTGCAACTTCAATAAACACAAAACCATACAAGATAAACCTACAAAGAAGCCATCACCATCAGACTCAGTGTAAATTCTGCACTTTAAACAGTAGTCAACGTGAGCATTGCTGCAGCAACAGTATTTCATACAGAGACGGTGATGTCGTGAATCATCTTCATGTGCTGTTTTAACAGAACGAGCAGAGGAAAGCGCTGGCTGCACTGCATGCACTTGAACGGCATGCTCTCTCTGTGTTTAATCCTTGCGTGTTTACTCATGGTCGAAGATCTGTTGAAGCTTTTCCCACAGATGTAGCAGGTGTAGGGCCTTTCTCCAGTGTGAGTCCTCAAATGCTCTTTCATATGACCTTTCAGTTTGTATCTGTTGCCACAAATATGACAGCCAAATGGCTTCTCGCCGGTGTGTGTTCTCATGTGGCAGATCATTTGACTCCTGGTGTCTGTTGCTCGACCACAGACAAAGCAGGTGAACGCTCTGTTGGTGGGATTTGGTAGACTTTTTTCTGCATGAGTTGAAAGGTGCAATTTTAACTCGACTTTTCTCAGAAAAGGCTCACAGCAGATGTTACAAAAGAACATGTTGTCCTTTTTGGTATATACTGGCAGTGCTCCGAAGGATGGTGACGGCTGGTCATCTTGTGATAGCATCTCGTACTCCATGTGCTCTCTGGCTGTTGTAACTTGAGTTAGGCTGTCTGGCGCATCGTACTCGCCATGCTCTCCAACTGTCACAACTTGAGTTAGGCTGTCTGGCGCTTCGTATTCGCCATGCTCTCCAACTGTCACAACTTGAGTTAGGTCGTCTGGCATCTCGTTGTCTTCATGCTCTCCAACTGTGACTATCTGAGTTAATGTGTCTCTAACGTTGCTGTATGTCGAACATACAGGTGTCTCCCCAGACTGGGTCCAGGGGTCGGTCAGTTCCTCTTTAATGGGCAGGATGACTGGCTCCTCCTTGTCCTCCTTGGGAATACATTTCTTCTGTATCTGCTGCTCCTGAGCACAAACCTCCTGTGTTGGTGTGGGCAAATCGATCTGCCTTGCATCTGTAACAGTGGATAGGAAAATGTTTTTGGTAGCAGCTAGAAAAATCACTTCTCTGATCACACATGAACAAGACGATGGGGAAACTTGAATGATCCCCAGCGATGATGCTCTTCTTAACAGCAGCAGAGAAATCAAATGCAAGTTACGGGTTGAAAACAGTGAGTAGGAACTTCAATAAAAATGCACTTGCAGCACGCCAAACATTAGAAAACACAACAGAGTGCATGTGATGCAAGTTCACACACAAGCAGTATAAGCTCATCTCAAATGTGAACTGACTTTATGAAAGAAATTGAAGTGATCACTACACAGGAGGTGGTTATCACACAGCAAGGTACCTGATCAAATGGCTCCTAATTGTGATGGGTAAATGGCACTAAATTCAACCCCAACGCTCAACATCCACACTCAGAAGTCATTTAAACTCTCGGAGGGCACTGAAACTTTATTCTTTATTTAGTCTTTATTACCTCCACCATGCTGAAAATGTTTTCAGTTCAGTTTGCTTGTTTGTTTGTCGGCAGGATTATTGAAAAACTACATTGGCCAAGGACGAATACATTACATTTTCGAGTGGATCCAAATCATAAGGAAGATACACAAGCTTATTTTTTTGTTTTGTTTACATTGCGAGGTGGTGCGTTTGGCGGACTAGTTGCCATTCATCTTCAGAAGTTGGTAATAAAGTTCATCTGGGACAAATCAACTGTAAAATAAGCACAGGCAAATAGGCAACGTTCATAGGCACCAGTGTTCCTCTGGGCCTGCATAGTTAGTTGCTTAAACACACCGAAAACAGTCATTAAGCAGCGCTCAGGGACAGATTTGCATATCATAGAAGACTCTTGGCCTTGGCAGAAGTCTGTGCGCTCTGAGTGCCCTTCAGTTTCTTACTAGTTTTAAGGCTGAATTTTGCTTTTCCTTCAAGGTGTCGCACAATTACACTGTATGGAAAAATTTACAATTCAGCACTGCTCACACTCATGCTGCATTCACGTCATGTGAGATAGATGGTAGATATGAGTAAGATTCCCATGTTAACAACTTGCAAGGTTTCGCTTCATCAAGACGGCTGTATGACAGAGTTGTTTGTGTGAGAATTAAAACTCTGGTTCCTAACTGGTTCAACCACAGGGTCCAGATTTCTCTATAGTTGTTGGTTGAAGGTCCACATGGTTTAATACATTCAGCGTCATACTTGCGTTTGGCCATGTTGTTGAGATAGTTTGCTGTCCCTATCAAGTAGCTGTCCATTAGTAACTCACTCTACTGCAGGAAACAGCACTAACAAAATTCACTGTATTTAAAAATTAAGAATGTTTTTTTACAAACTAGACATGTTTGTATGTCACTTGTGGTCTCTACAGAATGAACCTGTGACCCACTTTTGGACCGTGACCCAGCAGTTGGGAACCACTGGATTAAAATGGGATGACAGTTATTACGACTTGGATGTTGATGTGGATGCTATTTACAACTCAGAAACTCAAAATTCTGATCACTCTGATATAACATGAACCTGGCATTAGCATCATGTGGGTGGACACATCATCTTTCCAAATGAGATTAACTGCTGCATCCATGCGTTTTGTGGTGTGGGTTCACAAGTGAAATAGGTTGGCTAATTTAAGCTATATTTAACTAACACACAAAGGTTCTCAGGTGTGATTAGATACTGTGCAGCTTTGTTTCACCCCTCTAGGTCAATGACTTTACTTTCACCCACAATCCTAGCATGCTTTTGGCCAGCCACTCCTCACAGAAAATGACTGAGAGTTAAGCCAGCTCCACATTGAGTCAGGCTGTATGATGAAAACACTGGAGAGATACAAGGCCGCTGGTTAAAATTACAAACAGGAAATTACAAAAGAGATCCAAAATGCAGTTACAGCAGGGCTAGGTGATATGGCTAAAAAAAAATCCCAATAAAAAAATTTCATGTCAGTGGTTATCCATAATTATCAATACAAACATCAAATCATAATTTCTTTTAAGTTTAAATCCTGATTTTTGCTCCTGATATGAAAGTTGAAGAACCCAGACAGTTAATTATGGTTTACACTTTTATTTATTGTCAGAACCTGACAACATTTGGAAAATAGCAGAATATCTCACAAATCTGAGGTAGATTCAGAACAATTTTAATCATAATACCTTCAATAAATAAAACAATAAACAGACAAAGAAATCTTAATTATGGTCAGGAGCAGATCAGACTCTTTGTGCAGATGATTTTAAAATTTTCTAAGTGTTTTAGCTGACAATGTAAACAAAATAAAAAGACAAAATAAAAGTCTCAACTATGATCAGTACTTTCTGTACAAGTTTTAGACCACAGTGTGTAATTTCTGCCGTTTATCAGTCAAAAACATTACTAAAAGTCAGATTTTGGTGAAAGTAGCGTCCAGTGATTCATTGCCCATGAATACATGGGCAGCGAATGAAACCGCTGTGATGTTACCCATGGTCAAAACAATTACACTAAAAATAACATCATGAGCATGTTGGATGTTGTTGTAGCGTTAAAAAGTAGCTGAATGCCTAAAGTGCTCCAGGGATGATGTTTTTTTTGTAGGCTGATGTGGAACTGAGCTTTGCACTGGTTCCCTCATCAGAAAGCCAACAGGATTTTTCCATTGTATTTTGGATGATTGCAGAAAATAAGCTCTGTGGAAAACACAGGTTTATGATACTAACACTTTTTGTTCAGCAAAATAATCTTCAGAAATGAACACTACTTTCATGATTTTTGAGGTCTAAATGTAATCGACAGAAGTAAAAAGCTAATTTTAGGCTATTAAGGAACCACACCTTAGTTGCATAACTTTACATCCCTTCACAGCAACTACTACCACCACTTCTTCTTCTGTTTAATGGTGGGTGGTATGAATGACTGAATTATTTTATCTCTCTAGAGGCAAAGTATACTGAGATATTTCTCATTATCTTTTTATCGCCCAGCCCTAAGCTACAGTATGTGCCATCACATCAGGATAGTGTTTGAACACAGTCATTAACACATGCTCAACTTTAACAAAATGTCCACATTGCTTTAAAGCTTAGTATTACAATGCATTTAAGCAGCTTCTCCACATGCACCTTGCATGCAACCTTGGATTTTATGTTAACACTAATGGTGTCCTGTTGATGAGTATTACAGGAGCTGTATACAAGATTCAGAAGACTCAAAGTCTGGGCAGGATTGTCTGCACACAGTTCTCAGCGTAAGAGGTGACTGATAGCAGCTAACAGTGAGAACAGTGCTAACAACAGCAACAGTACTGAGTGAGCTAAAGATGTGGACCTGGGGAGGAGTTGCCTTTATGTAGTGGTAGTTGAGTGGTAACCAACCATAATCACTGTATGAGTGCAGTGCAGAGCGGTGCCCATTAGCTAGTCGGGGGGTTATATGCAAAGGGACTTATGTGCACTAACATGCAGGCGTGGCCAGGCTGACTACCACAACAAACCACAGAGAAGCTCAGATTACAGCACACATAGAGGGAGCGTAACTTCATTCTCTGCTCAGGATACCATTATTTTACTTTACACAGCAAATAGTTGTTTGCTGCTATGTTAATGTTCTGAATGTCTTTAAGAGAACCTTTTAAGCTTGTAGTCAATGTTTTATTTAATCAAGAATAAAACAATATAACTTACAATGAATTTTAATATAGAGAAAACAGTTGTCTCTATATTGTTTAGCTTACTACGTTGTGTTTTTCCCCCTACTTGGAAGATAGGGACTGTAAGCGTCGCTGGTAACTTAAGGCCATTCAGATATAAGATGACCATATAACTGGGTCTATCCTGAGGTGCTTTTTGGGTTACTCCTACCCCTTCATCATCATCATTTGCAAATTTGCATTTAATCCATGGGTTGATATGACATACATATGAACAAGGCTCAAAGAAAGCATGTATTTAACGCAATAAATCAACTCACAATTTGTGTTCATTTTACTAATCTAAACAAACATGTACTTTATTTAAATGTACAGAATGTAGCATTAATGGCCCTGTCCCACCAAACTGATGTGTGAGAGGAGAGGTGTTAAATTAAAACAGTAATTGAATAAAACTGGGAACTATTAGGTTGATCAAATGTATGCCGAATTTACCACTGTACCCTGTAAATATATATTATCAATATGTATGTTCTGCAGGCCGTATAAATATCCTGATAAATAAAGTCACCTTTAATTAACATATTTTTGTAAACAGGTTTGGCGGTTCCCTCTCCTCAAGAAGAACTACCAGAGGTTTGCTGAATGTGTCTTTTCAGAAGTATTTAGATGTGCTGAAATTAACAAATAACTATTTGTTTTACATGTTCCCGCTGTCTTGTTACATGGAATATTATAAATATTGTCACAGGACTACAGAGCATGTATACATAAAGTTTTATTTTGAAAACTGACGGGAAATGTTTGGTCTTGACAGGTACCTGTCATAAGCTAGGAAACAGTACCGTTAGCTAGCATGGCTTTGCTAACATAGCTGTTTGTAGCGACCACAAAGCCACTAACTAACTTCACACGGTGTTAGTGATGTGATGTGCTTTAGTTGGTGGCTGATCACACTGTTAGCTCACTGACTCACGGTGAGGTGCAGTGCAAACTGAGCAACATACCTGCCCTGTGCAGTCTTATCTCTGGTTTGTAGACCAGGTCCAGCAGCCGCTGCAGCCTCTGGTTCTCCAGTTTTGTTTGGTACACCTCCTCCTGGTAATCTATTATCGTCTTCTCAACGAATCCATAGATGTCTACCGCGGCTGCGGTCAATCTCTCCGTCAGAAAGACGTTGTCATCAAACATGCGGTTCTCAAAGCACAACACCAAAATAACACATATGGAAAGGTTTCTATACTCATGTCCTATAATAGGCCCAAGTATTGAGTGATTTCGAAAAGTTTTGACCTATATAAAAGATATTAAAGTTTAATATGT
>JAPZEB010000012.1:35863355-35881178 GCA_029783705.1 Chaetodon striatus | reverse complement strand
AAGGATATGCCTCCACAGACCATCACTGACCCATGGCCAAACCGGTCATGCAGGATGATGTCATCTGTGAAGAGAATTGGGTGCCAATGGCGGGCCCTCAAAGTCTTGTGTTCTCTGGTGAATGCCAATCAAGCTGTCAAGTTTTATCAGAACTCAGGTAAAAGTCATTTGAAACTCTGAAGGGAGTCTAGTCACAGTTGTAGCCATAACATCAAGGAGCAAAAATCAAAGTGCATCTTCCTAAAGCAATGATCCCAAAAAATAAAAATGAAAAAATCTCTGTTTGGAGTTAGGCATGACGTCTTCAGGAGGTTTAATTTTGATGTTAGGGCAAAGATTAAGTTAATAAACAATTGCATCATACTCTGTGTTTTGCAACATTACTGCATGATTAGCTAACCCAGTGGTTCTCAAACTGCGGGGCCAGCACCTCATGGGGTCATGGAAGGGAAAGTTTTCACATGACCTGGGTGAAAAATGAGCAGTGGAACTAAAGTTGATCTGATCTGATCTGATCTGATCTGGAACAAGTACATACATGCATCACAAGCAACTTGGAGCCAGATGCATAAACAATATGTACACATAAAAACCATGCATACGCCATTTCCCACACAACTGGTATTTATAAAGGAAGAATGTGCGGTGAGAATGTGTGCACCTCATGCATTCTGCACACCAGGCGAACACACAGTTCTAGCTGGGATAGCTGCAGGCGATATGATAAGGAGCGGATTCAATATAAGTTGAAGGACAGTTAACATTGTTCTTTGGTTGTCTGCCAATCTTCACTTATTTTGTTATTATTGCAGGCTACACAGCGTTCTGTAAAATACCTGTCAAAGGCGCATTTATACATTTAATTTTCAACAATTTATGAGTTACACATTTCATCATTATTTTTATCTACATTCATCTCCCTGTTAGTGATCATTTACTGTTATCTTATGAAGCACTTTTTAAAAGTCTGTTTGAACATTAGTGTAAATCATTGATCATCCTTCTGATGTTTAATAATCATAATGATCCAGATTTTACCGCAGTGATGGTTTGCAGACATTGTGTGTATGCATATTTCTGCCTCTGTGTGAGCACACAGTTTTCGTCATGAATGTACACAGAGTTTCATGGATCTGGCCCCTGATCTCATTAAAATACATGAAATGACCACAACCTCTTATTAGCTATTAGCTATTAGCATCTTATTATGTGATGCCGCCATGTACTCTGTTAAAATTATGTGCTGGCACCACGTTAATAATGCCAATGGAAAGTCAGTTACAAACAGTCACGGTTTTAACATGTAGTTAACGTTGCAGTTTGCAAAAGGTTAGGGAAAAAAATAGTGCTTGGTCAGGTTTAGTAAGATGTAGGGTGTAAGTACATCATAACGTCACGTAACTATGTCACATCACGTAAAATTGGTACATAAAGTACATAACTAGATAAAGTAAAAAATAAAATTAACATTGACTTTGGATTTTATTTCGGAAACCTACCCCGAAGTCGTCGAAATCTGGCGCTTGGGCTTGAGCATCACGGAGAAACGCAGAGGGACAAGAACAAAAGTTAAGGCGGCGAAAGTCCGAGTAGGATGGGTGGAAGAGTTGATAGATGGGTCCAACAAACACTGACCTTTCACGTTCTGAAAGATTATAAAGCCAAACCCTGTTCTTTTTTTTCCTAAACCCAACCACGTGTTTCACGTTATAGAGGAAAAAAAACGCAAGTCGTGTTGTTATACTGACGTAGTGCGTTTATTTTAAAAGAGACTGTATGTAAATGCAACATTTCCTGTGAAAAGGGTATTTGGTAAGAGGACAATGCATGTAACAGGTATAGCTTGACACAGAACCTAAACAACCAACGCACCAAGGGTACCTTTCACAACGCATCTAGACATGGAAGGTCCATGACCAAAGGTTGACATGTGACAAGATCAGAGTAAGAATATGTTTAGGACAAAAAACAGGGGTCTTCTGAGTGAAAGTCCTGTGTTTGTTTGGCCCATCAACCACTGCTCCCTCTGACCCTAAGTAAACTTTCTGGCTCTTTCTTACCTAATGCTTGATGTTGTCCAAGGAATTTGTGTGAAAAAGGATCCTTACTGAATTTCTATTGGCATTGTTTTTTATAGTGACGACATACACTGTCATTTTAACACATTACATACCACTTCCCTGTAAGTGGTGCGGTGTTAAGAGGTCATGGTCATGGTTTCATACACTACTGCAGGACCAGGTTGCTAACAAGACTTTCGCAGTTCATGTTTGCAAAATATTGTCACACAGGAATATTAAATGTAATGGACAAAGGTCACACATTTGACGGGTAGCTTGACAAGAAAAATATTACGTGCTACTCATCAAGCAAAACTGAAGAGCCTGTCTTGCTCTCAGGTTCTCTGTCAGTGTTGAGGGAGGGCCTCGTGTCTTTGATGTCTACAAAACTTCAGCTTCACTGAACTGAACTGTTCAGTTTAACTTTAATAAAGATTCGTAGAGTCAGTATTTTCAATGGCTGATAAATAGGACACATAAATCATGATGTTTAATTAGCCCCAACCTTTCTGTTGTTAGTGTTGGCTTCACCAAAAGGTCTTTCTCTCAGCAGACATTTTGACTTGTCACAGCAGGAAAAGCATGCATGTAATAAATAATTACTGACAAAGGCTTTATTTTATTTAAGTTTTATGCTAGTAAGGAAACAGAATTTCCAATATCAGATCACACCAAAAAGGAAATCAGATAAAAGTTATTATTTGAAAGATTTTTCTGCTATAAAAAGTAAAAATAGTCCGCTGTGGAAAAAGCCAATAGCAACTCTGTCTGTCAACCACCGTTGGTGCTAAAAAATAGGGTGATTTTTTGCTTGTTTTGGCCTTTTTCATCCTCAAGCAATGTTCTGCTGTGAAACCTTGGGTCCTGGCATTCATGTGGATGCCACTTGACACACACTACCCACCCAAATACCGCTGCAGTGCCACCCCACCCACCTACCTCCCTTGTGAAGCAATCGAGTCTCATCAGTCGCACAAAGCACACATGCCAACCTGAGCAGAAAAACAAGCCACCGCACAGCTACTGATTCTTGTTAGAAGCTAATCCAGTAGCACACACAGTCTTTAAAGTGGCACAATACACAAACCCTTGGCCAAAGCCAAATGTTGCTTTGTGGCAATGGACTCGTTACATAGGAGACACATCCCTGTTAACACCTGTGCCTATCATGCGTCTCAAGCTGACCACTTGTGTTCAGATTTCGTTACTGTCCCATACACTGTAATTGCGTCCACACTTTTGCTAGCTGCTCAGTTGCATGTTTGCTTGTCATGTTCAGCTGGAGATATCTCTCTCAGCAAAATTCAACATGTCTCCTGAGAGATGATAGATGATCATGCAGTACCTTGTCCAACTTGACATATGATGGAGTAAGTTACAGAGTGTTAGTGCACTGTCACCCAAAGATCACATCCTGCATGGATAACATAGTCCTTGTCAGGAAAGCATCAGGATGCATTAGTGTTTACGCCAGAAAAGATTTGTGATCAAATGCATCCACCTTGGCAAGTGGTCTGGGTGATTGCATCACAGTGCGTCTTGATGGTAATTTACACTTGTGTTCAGTGTTATCCACTTGTGATCAGATCACCCAAAACGTGTCTTCATAGCAGGTCTAAACAGGCTCATCGTGTCCTCATTATTGTTACACTGCAGTTCCAGTTTATCATGTTCTTGCAAATTACTTAAGAGAGCACAGTGTTCTTGTTTGTGAGCATTATAAAAATGTCAGAATACCACAAAGTGCTCATAAAAGCAGAAAGGGGAAATGACAATCCAACTGCATTAAATGGACCGGCACACATTCACAAACTGAACAATAATACCATTGGGATTGCATATACTTTTGTCACACTTCAAAGACAGAAAAAACAGATGTAAAATGTGTTTATTAGATCCAGGCAGCCAAACACAGTACCAAGGGGTAAGGATAAGGGAGAATCTGAAAAATACAAGCAGGATAGGTCAGGATCAAAAACAGAATAAATTGAATGCAGGAAACCTGAGGCATGTAGCACAAACACAGTCTGACAGAGAGCTGGTGGAAGTAGTGGACCAGTATATGTACCAGGGAGCTAATGAGGGACTGAGGAACAGGTGAGTGAGGAGGATTAGCAGGTGAAGTGAATCTACTGATGGGAGGGCAGGCAGTGGGAGTGGTATCCGAAATGACAGCAGAATTTAAATATAATGTACAAACAATCAAACTGAATCGATGAATGATGAATAAGCAGACTGAAATTCACAACTATGACAATTCTAACTGTACAGATGTGTTACTGATTTGAATATTTACCACAAACACAAGTGTAAACCTGGCTTTCCCCAAATCTCCACTTCCAAATTTTTCCGTGTATTTCTGCATTATGAACTCAAATGGCTCTTTCTCAAAAATGAAATGATGAAACCTGGAAGAGTGATTAAGTCTTTTTGGTATGCAGCTCATAAATGTCATAAATGTCAATGGCAAAATAAATCATTGTCATTTAAAAATTGATGGCAAAGAAAAAATGCATCAGTCATCTTAACCTGTCAATGACACAGTTGTGGCTGTGACTCCGGGTCATGGGTAAGCTATTTATTCATTTTATGAAAAGTTATTTTATTTTTAGTTCACAAGTGCCACATTTTAAATTGCTGTGACATGAACTACCAGAAACTTTCAAAAAGCCATCATGAAAACATGCACACGCCTAAGAGCTCAGGAGCAGCAGAAGAAAGTTATATATATGTATATATGTATACCAATATCACTGTCGTCCGATTGTTGCTTTTTAGTATAATCGGCCAACAGTGGTGAAATAAAGGATGATATCAGTATGGCGATAAACCAAATGGCCTAGTTGTGCCTTTTTTTTTCATTACTAGGTTGCTCCTCTTGGTTGTCCAACATGACCTTGTTGACTGCCCTCAGCATGTGCCCTTTGTGGAGTCCTCGCTGCCATTACAAGTGTTGTTGCATTAGTCTGAAAAACTGAAGTGAACTTGGTGAGATTAACCTTTGGACAATTGAGGGAGTGAGTCAGTGACTGAGCCATGCCTTTGTTCCCATAGCCCAAAAATTCCAAAGCCCCATTATTCCAGAAAAATGTCCTACTGGACTGAAAGCCCCTTTTCCGAGACGGCTCATTATCCCAAAAGCAAACACCCATTGCTCCAAAGTCCCCTTCCCCCAAAATACACACTCCCTGCAGTCACAGTGAGTTTCAAATTCCTAGCAGCCACCCATCCCTGGTGTTTTTACCTAACTATTGTGCATTTCCCAGCAACATTTGAGCCACTAAACACAAATGTTTTTCATCAACCTGTCCCGGGTTTTCAGCAAGTTTTGTACCATCAAACATGGTCGCTTTAAGCCAAGACATGATCTTTTCCTAACCATAACCCAGTGGTTTTTGTGCCTAAATGTAACCACACATTCACCATAGCATTGTTGACAAATATATTGTTTTGATGGTTCACACTATTGTACAATGTAAACATTTTTTCTGGTAATCAGAATGTCTACCTGCACGGAATGTGTATTTTGGGAGAAACGCAACTAAGGAGTAATGGCCTTTCGTTTTTGGATAACAGGCTATCACAGAAATAGGCTTTCAGTCCGATAGGACATATTTTGGACTAATGGGGCTTTGGAATTTTGGGCCGTTGGAACAATGGGCAGTCCGTGTCAAAAACAATGTTCACTCCAGTGGTACGAATCACCCACAATGCATTGCAGTAATGCATTTGATGCTGGAAATTACATCCGCTGTTAGGTGGCAGTAATGTATACAAAACTCCAGTTGCTTACCACCAAAATTGGAAAATAAATGACATAATAAATAAATAAATTCAATATCTAACATGTTTTTAAGTATGTTATAGGTCTGTATAGGTGGGCTTACATGTGTGTGTGTGCACTTGCTTATTAACTATCAAGAAAATCTTGATAGCTTGATATTTTACCGAAAAGTGTCATATAACTAATTGTAGGTAATATTTTACAGAGCGTTATACTGTTGAGCTTGTGTGATTTCCTTCCCTTCTTTCCCTCTAAATGCAGGAAAAAAATTGCTGTTTTGCAACATATCATCAACCTGTGGCAGTAATCGTTATGACAATCATGATACAGATCACAAACACAAATTTCTAAATCAGAAACTAATGCAGCTTATTACCAATGTGTTGTAATTATCTGCCGAAGACGCCCTCGCCTCATTGATATGAGTCTGCAGGTGTTTCTGATGATTTGTAAAAAGCAGCAGGTTTTTGGGTCAGAAGTCTGCTATCTGGGATCTTAATGAAAATCTAAATCTCCCCTCCCAATAACTTTAGGTTTATGGTTTATAAGTTGTAAATTATTAAATCAATAAAATAGTAGTCTTTAACATTTTAGCTGGAATGGTTTATATTCTACCATCTACTATAACATGATTGTATAAAAAGTCAAACTTGCTAGTTGTATTCTTCTCACCATAAAGCCTTGAACAATGTTTCTGTCAATCATTATTTTAGATTATGGTCACTGACAACGATTTTTCCAGGAAAATACAACCTTGTTTGCCAGCATTTACATTTCAATATGAAGCCAAGGCCTGTGTATTTATACCAGTGTACCAACTGCATGAAGTTTCTTTTAGTGTGTATTTACTTATCCAAATAAGTGGGACAGGGTTTGACCTGCTGCTGTGACAGAAGCTACCTCGACTCAGATTGAGCCAAGCTGAGTGAGAATAAGTGGCTGTTCAGCTCTTCAATTATTTTATCAAATCTGAAGCAGTTCAAGAGCATCATTTAAAGCAGTTATTAGCTCAGAGGGCACTGAAAGTGATTGCAGAGTTAGAGACAGAGAGTTTTAAGGGCTTAATTGTGTGTAGTTCTATGACTGTAAAAGTACCTTTTAAGTCAAGTATGCACTTGTTTTACAGCATGCAAGAACATGTTGTCCATGTAGGTTTTAAAACTGAGGTTCAAAGTCTGTTCTTGACCTTGTAAACAGCATTAGGACCCTAAAAATTTAGCTTGTCATGGCCCATCTACGTAACAAGTCAACGACTACATCCACACTAATAGGTTTTTGCTTAAAAATGCTTAACTTGTGCTATGTATATGCCTACATATTTGCTTTGCAGCAACTCCCAATCTGTGTTTTTCCGCCGTATTGACCACCTTATACTCTATACTATACATATACTATACATGTTTCTTTCAGTAACAGTTGCACCTTGTCATAGGTCCAGGCAAGAAAATCTCTGTCCTTACAGTTTTTTGCCATCACTGTTCTTCTGTCTGTTGTATTTTCTCCTGTTTATACTGGCACTCACATGCCCAGTGTGCCAGACTGGCCATTTGATAGGCCTATGCATTTTCAGTCGTTAGTATGGACAGAGATTATTTTTGAAATGGTGCTAAAATGCTCATGTGTTCGAAGATCATTTTGGTTGAAAAGTTGAAAAGCTATTAGTGTGAATGTAACATAAGTCTACAGCAAAGCTAGGGTCTCTGTTGTAGGCAAGCAGTTGTACATAGGTACAACACTGCTTTAAGCTAAATGCTAACATCAGAATGCTAATATGCTCACAGTGACAATGCTGATGTACAGATGTTCAACAGTTATAAAGTTTCTCGTAGTTTAGCATGGCAGCACACTGAATTTGCTAAATAACATTAAACAAAAAGTATGGCAGAGGCTGATGGGATTGTCATTAGCCTTGTAGGTATTCAGTTGGAAAATAAAGTATTAGACAAATTTAAATTTTAATAAAGTCAGTTTATCCTCACACACAATGTACAGGTGAGGCTGATGGGAATGTGGGATGATGAATGTCTTCTGCTGGCCTAGCTTAAAACTCATCTGACATTTCAACTGACTTGATGTGTCCACAATATCCTGTTCCTTAAACAGGACAAGATGCCAGTGATTGAGTCAAGCTTATATGTATAACGGGCTGTGATGTGACTCAGCAAACTGAGCTATTCGTTTGTTCTTCATAACTGAGGGGTTGTATAGTTTAAAGTGTCTGTCCAAAGATTCAAGATCAGATAAGGTCAGCACATACAGTAGCTTATTACAAAAAGTCAAATATCAGGTTGCTATCTTTGAATGTCACCCAGTTCCACATTAGATTGGTCATATATAGAGGAAATGAGAAACAACAGTAGCTTGCTGTATTTGGTTGTTCACCTGTGCAGTAAGGTCATTAAGTCAGAGTTTTTGTAACTGCCTTTCAGCACAGAGAAACCCTATATGAACTCTCTATATAAACATTATTCTTATTCTTATAGCGAGGTCGACACAGCGGCAATTTAGATTCAATCATGCAGAGTAAGCGCCATGTAGCTCCTCTGTGGTCTCTGCCAGATTTCATAATACATATATAATACATAGTTTCTTTCCAAGGCAGCGCTCAGGTTTAGAAAAAAACACGGTTCTGCTGCCTTCATCTGTTAACTCCCTGTTTTGAGTCTTCTTGTTCATAGTGAAAGGAAGAACACATGAAAATGAAATTATACAGCAGAATCACAACATTTTTCAATTCAATAATTATATTTTATGGATATTTTCTAAATATGTTTTATAAGACTGTTCTGTTCTGAAGCTGTTCTGATTCTTTTCGATATCAACTATAGATGAAATGAAGTGCATAATGTAAAAGGGGACGCCTATCGTAAATGGAAATCATATGTATTTTTTTTTTCAACATTTCAATCTTCAAATTCTATGGCCTGGAGCCTTTTCCTGTAAATATTGCTGAACCTAAACAGCAGAGACTTCTCTTAAGTTTTCCTAGCAAGACTAATGATAAATTCCAAACCAAAAAAACAAAAAGTCTCAGAGTGTAGACTGATTTGTTTGATTTCACCACTAATGCTGCAAAGTACCAAATTATTATAGATAGGTTACTGCGGAGTAGCCACATTGTAATAAAACATATCAATGAATACTCATTTAGACCTACCATGACAGAATAACACTGTAATGAATAGCTCTCTGTCTGAGCACCTCCCTGTGAATACATCTGCTCAACACAATCAGAATAAGTTGTTTTGACGTGTCCATTTTGAAAACATGTCTTTGCTATTATGAACCCGAAAAGGCTCAAATGACATTAAAGTGACACTCACATTTGCATATTTTTGACCATTTTAACACATCAAGATGGTAACAAGAGGAAGAAAATCTCCACTTACGGTATGAGACAAATCACTCCCTGATGTGCCATCTGTCATTGACATCTGTCTTAAGTTGTACCATTTGCTTTCCACAATTCACGGAAATCTCTGGACCTTGATCTGTATTGTAAAACAGGGTTAGGGCCTGCACATGGTCACCAAATCTGGGTCACAGAGTGAGTGAAACATTATGGAGCTCTTAAAGCAAAGTACTATTGATTGTCTCTTTGATATTGGGGGTGGTGATGCTTCCAGGTTGGTTTGCAGGTGGCAACAGTTGTTGACGACAAAGATAGTTTACCTTGGCATGTTCTGAAATGTTGGGCTGTTATATCTACAGTCAGCTTAGGGGTATTGAAAAGCAATTAGTGGATCGATCATGAATTGCTGTGTGCTTTAAAGACCTGTGTATAGCTGGGTAATAGATAAATAAAGCTCCTCTAGTCAGAATGCTTTATAATGACGAATCAAATGAGCAATGCGGAAGGCGTAACTTGTAATGAAGGTACATGTAGGTACAAGCCCATGTGGATAAACACAACCAAGGTGCATTTTGGTATGAAGCGCCCAACCACTAAGCTTCAAATTTGGTTACATATGCTGCTAATGGCTGGTGGAAGCTAAGGATTACACTGTGGAGAAAACTGACAATACAATTTGCAGCTGAAACCAGTTCACTTTGAATTCTGGATCAGTTTTGTATGAATTCAGCAACAATGCCACTGTGTTTTGTTCACAAATTTACCAAATATTCACCACTGAGCTTATTTGCATTTCTGACTGGTTTGGTTTTGAGAAGATGAAAAGAAGATAGATATTTATTAGTCCTATTGAAAAATTCATTGTGTACCGTACGTCAATTCCCATGGTAACAGAGGCAGAGACATTGAAGTATTTAGAGGCGTCTGCCATGTCAAAATGGTGAATTGAAGATGATTAAAACACATTGAAATAATTACAAGTGGTATTGATAACAACCTAGAGGAGCGTTACATTATCAAGGAAAATGCTGTGTCTCTAAATTGAACAGACACTTCACTCCAAAATCAAGTATACATATTTCCCTCTTAACTGTAATGTTATTTATCAATCTGGATTGTTTTGATGTGAGTAAATAAATGTTGGAGATATCAGCTTTAAAGACGTCTGCCTTCTCTCCAGTATAATAGAACTAGATGACACTCTACTTGTGGTGCTCAAAGCACTACAAAAACACATTTGAACAACTCAACCTGCAATGTCTCTTTCCAGAAATCATGATTCACTTACTCAAGATAATCCACAGACCTTGTGAGCAGTTCCAAGTAGGAACTATTTTCTTACTACCAAACTTCACCTACCAACCATAATACTGCACAAAAGGAAGTTTGCATCTGCTTATAGTAGAGAGGCTCATGCTTGTGAAAGTGCGAGTCATGCTGCCTTTGTGTGTGTTGTAATCCGAGCTTTTCTGTATGTTTTTGTGCTAAATTGATCTGGTCACACGTGCATGTTAGAGCATGTGTGTATCCCACTGGCTAGCTAATCAACACCACTTGGTGGTTAATACTGATATTGAGACAGTCGTGTTGCAGAAGCATTGTGCCCGTCCTCTGGTTAACACTGTTAGCACTGTTGCTGTGGTTTAGCGCTGTTTATGGAATTAGCATCATTAGCTGCTAGCCACTGGCTCAGCCACCTCCATGTTGAGAACTGTGTCCAGACAACTCCTTACAATCTGACTTTTACATAGATGGTGTCCTTCTCAGCTGATCTGTAACGTTAGCTAGCTCAGTGGTGCTAGGTGACCTAGCAGTAGATGTATGCTTCCTTTTGCACGGTGATACGGTTGGCAGGTGTAGTACAGTAGGAAGAAAATAGTTCCTGGACAAAACTGCTCACAACAAGATCTGTGGATTATCTTGAGGAAGCAGGTTATGATTTCTGGAAAGAGACATTGCTGTTGAGTTTGTCAGCAACACAAGCCAAGTGCCATCTAGTTCCATTATACTGGAGAGAAGGCAGACATCTCTACAGCCAATATCTCCATCCATCAAAAACTCACACCAAAGCAATCTAGATTAAATAACAGCACAACAGGTAAGAGGAAAAATATGTATTTTTGACTCTGGGGATGAACCGTTCCTTTAAGTAACACTGACAACAACGCTCATGGGAATACAATACGGGGAAACTTTCACTTCTGGACCAGCAGCCACAATTCTGTGTCACTTATTGTTGGATAAGCAACTGTTTGCTTACATACAAACAACTTCATAAGATAACCCTGATCTACTTCAGGTCTATGGCAGCATCTGTAAGCCACCTTAAACCTTAAACCATAGCTTCAACTTTAAAATAGACCCACACAATCATACCAGGAAAAAATGTTTATGAGTACTGTTTAATTTATCTCTCCTGTTGTTAAAATGGTTGAAACCACAAAATGATGTTCAATAATTTTAAAATGAATCCATTTGTTTTGTCCATGATGCGTACTTGTGCAATCTGTAGCAAGAATATAAAACTAGAAAATGAAAACAAAACAAATATTTGTAACACAATAATAAATCAGCTTGTAACCTGACCAGATAAACAGTTGCACATGATTGTATCCTTGCCTTTCCTTTATGTGTAACAGCACTATAAACTCATCTAACAAGTCAAAACAAACAGGCCTGAACAGATGCGTCGGAGATAAAGCTCATTCAGCACTCCTCCTACACACATACACCTGCCAAGTCCAAAAAGTTTTATGTGCACTAATTGGCTGAGGATTGACAAGCAAGTCAGCATGAGCTATAGCTGTGGAATTATGTACAGAAATGTTCACATACACCCACTTCCTGTTCTCGTGAGTGCTGGTGTCTTATCATAGCTGCTGACTCATTACAAAACCCAGACTGGGAAAAGGGTCATGCCCCTCCAGCCAGTGCCTTCTTCACCTGGGTCACCAGATTGGCAGCAGAGATCGACTTAATGGGTATTTGGCAACATGTGTACATGATTCATACACACAGGTGAGGTGTTGTCTGGGAAGGTTACAAAATAATACATAGTGCAGTTTATGAGAGAGAGTGAGTGTGGGAAGGTAGACACAAATTAGGGCAAATGATGATGTGTGTGTAAGCATGTGTGAGTAGAACGGAAGTAGTACAACATCTCTCAGGGGCAGAAGTAATCTCATTGGTTGGATTAAATAGCAGATGCAACCACAACCTTTCTGTCAGCACTCATGAAGTCAAGCAAAAAGCAGGAGGGCGCTAGTGTTGTGAAGCTATTAAAGCACACTGGCTGCTAACAAAACAATGTCATGCTGTTTCCAGTAATTGCAAGTGATTCTTAAATAGTGACTGTTAATTTCAGGTATTTATTTTATCGTAAGTTAACAGGCAAGGACAGAAATGTTGGTGAAATGGGCGCCAATAGCTAATTAACAAAGAAAGCTGGCTGAACAAAAACATGTCATTGCCGTTCTTTTTGTTTTATAATCATATTCAAAGTTCCTAACAAGCCTAAATGCTTGTTGTGGGCACCGCAGAAAAGCCCTCACATGTATGTTGCATTTAGGGCATGTCAGCAGAATGGGATTGACAGGAAACCCTCCATTTAGCCTATTCCAACATTAATCCCAGATGGTAACCCCTACTGCTAGCTTTGTAGTCACAGCTAGTTAATGGAGAATAAGCATAAGCCCATTTTATCATGTTACATGTTCGTATTTAACAAGTAAAGCATGTTGCTCCTTTTTAGTTGCCATAATCATCTACATTAATCTTGACATTGTATTTGAAGTGGTTGTAACTGCCCGCGATGGTTATTGTGCAGCTGTTTGTGGCTAAATTCTGTTGTTCTTTTTTCTATCTGGGAGATACCATAGCTAAAAGTCCTGGCAATTAGAGTGAGCAATCTTTCCAGGGTTATCCCAAAGTTTTATAACTCTTGATATAAACTACAATTGTAAAGGATTGGTAAGGGCTATCGTCGTGGTTAAAACTGCAAACGAATGAAGGGATATGTGACATTTGAAATGCAAGTTAAATGGTAAAAAATCCATTCAGCCTCATTGATTTCCCAATTTGTACAATTTTGGTTGCTGTCCTTCTTCTCTGAGTTAGCTGCTAACTTCTGCTGCCTGCTTTTAAATCTTCTGGCAGTGGGTTGCACACATAACATTCACACACTTGCCCCATCTTGCCACCTTTCCCTGTCACACAGACATCGATTTGGTGATGTTACTACCTTTGTTGCTAGCTCAAAGGCAGCAACTCGGTCTTCCAGTGCCACAATCGTATTTTTTATACAGAACGATGAGGCAGAATAACAGCATGACATTCCCACCTTGATCAGGCAGCGTTAAAAGGGCTAATCTAAAGTCAAGAAAACTGTCTTGCCCACGAATATGAGGGTGTAGGTTTTAAGGGGTACAACATCAGTAGACTATAAGTAGTGGGTGGGTGATTTCAACATATTGACCCTGTGGAAACGTACATAGAACATCTGACCTGTTGCTGACAACACGAAACCCTTTTAAAGGTCTCCTTAATGATACTGAGCATGGGAACCTGGGAACATGGATGTGCTCACATTTTCTTACTTGGCTGCTTGTAATTAGACTTGTTACGACAGGACATGATTTTGTTTTCAACCCACAATATTCTTTCAAAGTTTCCTGTTAACTTTTTTATATAGGCCTAATATTTATAAGAGGAAAAATGGTTCTTCAGCTCTGCCCACTAATTTAACTCAGCCATTGATATTATTTCTGCCCTCAGATCAAATCTGCCTCTGAAAAATATACATCTGCAGTAGATAAAACTCCAAATAGCATATGTGCGTGTTCACCTAAAGCTCAATGATAAGCTTTCCTTCATCGTCACTGCTGCTGGTGTCTTCTGTGTAGTCCTGGCAGCTTTGCACGGGCCTTACTCCGCTGCTCAGACACTCGGGCGGCTGGTAGCCGTGAAGCTGGCCAGACATGAAAAAAGACTGGTATTTGTTGTAGTCATTTGGTGCCTGATCCTTGGTGTTTTGATAATCATTGGGTTCTTGGTATTTAAAAGGCTCTGATGGCAGCACAGTATTATTGTCCAGCACATTGGTTGACGCTTGAGTTTGCCCTGACAGTCCAGCTGCAGCTCTACTGACTTGAACAGAAGAAGAAAGTTGGCTGTGGTGAGCAGAAGGTGATGTGTTGACATCAAGTGAGACACTTGGGCTCTTGAGACTGCTCGACGTTGACTTGGCGCAGGAGCTTACTGCTGTGATGTTGTTACCTGCTGCAGTGTTTACCTGCTGAACGGACAGAGTGATGCTGCTCTGCCTCTGGTCCTGGTGTGAAAGTGTTTGCTGAGGACATGACTGAATTGATGAAAAAGTATTTTGTGTTTCTGTTAATTGGGCCTGTGCTTTGATACGCTGACTTGAGTCTGATTCACATAAGATCCGTGTTTGTTGGTTATGGACGGTGCTGCCTTCCCAGTGTTGTTGTGAGAAATAGAGATTGTTCATTTCCAATGGTGGCTGTGGCGAATTGGAAAGGCTCATTTGACTGCTGCCGGCAGATGTGTTAAGGTAATTTGACTTGCTTGGAGCTTGCTGAGGGCTCTGTGGAGGGTATTCAGACATTCCTGAGTGTGTCTGGGAAAGATGCTGAAGATGCTGCTCAGATGGCCACGAGTTTTTACAGGCATCCACCTTAACCTTTCTGTCTTCTCCCTGTTAATAAAAGCAGAATACTGCCATTATACCAACACAATAATACAGCCATTGTCCTTGCTCCATTCTCATTAGCTTCCTAAATTGCACAAATACCACAAAGCTTAACTTGTCCAGTGCGTAATGAAGGGAAACTGATGGAGCATTCAGTTGTTCCAAGCATTGCTCTTCAACTATTCATTATACGACTTAAAGTTTTAAATCCTATGGAAAAAATGAAGCTACAAAAGACCTCTGCTAGTGTAACTGCTGTCAGCTGTCGAGTTTTGTCATAATGAATTGCTGATGTTTTAAATGTTGGCAAAAGGCTCGCAAAGCATCATAATTTATCTCTGACTTGCCACCGTGTGTGGCCCTGAAATATACATTTCTGTGTATCATATTTGTTCTGTTGTGTAAATCTTTTCTGTTTTTCAACCACATTGTTTTCTGTTTGACACATCTTGAGGACCGTATATTTCCTTTGCTGCAAATATTTCATGAGAAAAACAAAAATTGTGGCTTGGGCGCCAATCATTTCTCGGTAAATGGCTTTAAACAATGAAAAACAATTCTGTAAGAACCCATTATGCCTGAAACCTGCCTCCACATGATTCCTTTCTTCAGAACAGTCTGAATACAATCTGGCTGTGAGGAATTTGTGGAAAGTTTTAGAGGAGTTTAAGAATAATTAAAACAATAAAAAAGTATTTAGAAAGAATGCTGGATTGGAAAGAATCCTGGACATTTTGAGACGATTTTGTGCCACTTCACTTTTGCTTGTGTGTAGTTTAGAGAAGGTTTACGTGTAAGTGTATATGTGAACAAGAAGGTAGAGGGTTGGTGTGTTAATCAAGGTTATCAGTAGTGAGGAACTGATATTACTTGTGTCTGGGCTGTAAAGTCATTTGTGTCTGAACTTTTTAAATGACACAAATGCAGTGAATGAATTCATCCAATCTTACCTCCATCTTTGTCATAGCTGGTGAACTATCCTGCTCCCACTGTCGTGGCACCTCATCTGTCTTCATTCCGCCTTTCTTATCCTCTCCTGCCACCCCTCCACCACTTGGCCCCTCCGTGCACTGGAGCTTTGTCTTTCTATCCTCTTGGCTTTGCTTTGGCCTCCAGTCTGTGTTGTCTGGCTGCCCAGGGGTCTCTCCATGTCCCAGTGTCTGCAGCTCCTTCTGGGCCGCCAGCGAGGCTCCCTCCGTAAGCCCTACAGGAAGAACAAATGAAAAGCACTTATTTTTCTGTTGGACAGTAAATCCAAAATATTAACGGTTATTAGTCAGTTTTAACTTGCCTGAAAACTAAGGTGGAGATTGTACAGCTTATGTAAAACACTGATGTTGTTTTCTAGATGAAACTAGATGGTGGTTACACTGACTTTTGGATAAAAGCATGAATACAGTATATTACATATATATATCATATTTATAGCATATCACCAGTCCATAAACCAAATCAAAGGAAACAATACATATTGTTATGATACACATGGACAAATGTTGTCAGATATACATACAGCAATGTGCAGTGGATGATGTAACAGCGGTTGTCTTTATGGCAACCAAATAGGCTTGTAGTCTTGCTCAAAGTAGAATTCCTTTGGTCTGGCAAACTCCTCGTGCATTGTGCTTTAAGTAAACTCACATGGATCAGTGCCATCCCCCTAAATTTACACGACCACCATGCACTTAAACACTTAATAACAAGTCTTTCCATGAAAACTAGAAACCATGAGCTGTGTTGCCAAATAGCTGTGCCTCTGTGTTATTTAAATTAATTTTTATTTTATTAAGTAATTTATTAAATGAGGAAATATGCATACATTTGGTGCAAAATTTGCCCCTTTCTATGCAAGTGAGCCTCACTACAAAAACAGTCCAATTCCCAAAGATCACCGCTAACAGCCACACACAGTTACAGTGAAACTGTTAGCATCCTCAGAGAGTTGGTTGTAACTGCAGAGTGCTGAGAGGCTGGGATATTAAATCCCAAATATAGCTTCCTTCTGTCACTTTTCATTTCCATGCCTTAAGTTTTGAGGAATGCCACTGCACCTCGTCAGTAAGGACCTGTAGCTCACACTCTGAAAATTTCAGTTTTCTTTTTCTTTTTGCTGTTGTTCTTTCTACTGTATTATTGGTGCAAAGGCAACATTTGTACTTTGCCACATGGATAATTGGAATCAGACACGAAAAAAGGGCAAATAGCACTCAGCTGCAAAACTTTATAGCCGTGTTTGCCCTGTAATCTCATTAGTGCAATGTGGTTTGTGAACTGGACCATGACACGAGGCAGACAGCAATTGCAAGTGATGCGCAACTCGGAGCTATAGCAGCTGCAATCCATTGTTTGTGAATACGCCCCTGCGTTTGTTGTTTCACTGTAGCCAGGAGGCAGTGGATGGAGTTCACTAAGTGGCAGCTTTTTTATCTACCCTGTGCTCCTCAGGCCTTTTAACTTAATTATTGTGCCTAATCCCTAACTCCTTTAATTGAAAGAAGGGGTAAATCCGTGTTACGTGCTGTGATGGGGGTTGAATGACACTATCAAATACTGCAGGACACTACGGTTCTCCACGAAAGCCTGGGGGCAGCCCACGTGTCACATGAACAAGGACAATTTAGATGAATTAGACGACTCTATTTCATATTTCATTCGTGTTATTTTTCATCCCTTTATTTTATCTTACACTATTTTATGTCTTGGATTCTTAGTTTGTTTCACACTTGTGTGATTTTCAGCTCATATATATTTAATTAGCATCGTTGGAGAAAGCCTGAGACCCAACATTTTCAATACTAACGACTGCCTCTGTAATTGTTTTGCATTTCACAAATAAATAACTCATGGTCAAAGTTAAAGCTACATGGACTGTGAGTTTTCACCATGGAGAGATTAAGTGAGCTGTCATTTGATTATT
>JAPZEB010000012.1:35839650-35854520 GCA_029783705.1 Chaetodon striatus | reverse complement strand
CCCCCCCCTCAGGGGCCAAAAAAAAGTTCATGTCCCCCCGCACTCAACATTTTTTATCAATCATTAACGATAACTGAGGAAGCAACTCTAAAAAAAAAAAAAAAAAAAAGAATCCGTGTTGAAAGATAGCATCAGCAAATTCTCTCCTATGCTCCTCCAGTGGGGCCCGCCCCACAGTTTAAGAACCACTGCCATAAAAAAAATTAACTACAGGAGAATTATGGACCTAGAGTCACACAGCTATTTAGCCAGTTCATTTGTTTGACTTAACCTGACTGGACAGCAACATTGTTAGAAGTTGATTTGATTGAATTTACATTGTGACATCGGGTGACCAAAATTCAATGTCAGGACAACGTCAAATGCCAACGTCAATTTGACATAGAATACTGAAAACCAATGATATTTTGTTGATTTTAACTCGTGTTGTTAAGTAACCAAAATCCCAAATCCAACATCCTCCAAACATTTCATGCCAAAGTCATTTTGACATAAAATAACATTTATTTGTGAGGTATAGAGAACAAAACCCAATGTCTACAAAACGTCATAACGATAACATCCACACAATGTGAAATTCTAACATTGTTAGACATCTAAAATATCGTCAACTCGATTTTCATTCCTATCTGTTCGACATGAGAGTCTAACATCTTTCTGATGTCATGTTGATGTTTGGTGCCAGCCGGGAATTGTCAACAAACAAATTCTTGTTTTTTGTTTTTTTTTTCATGGCCAAATAAAAAGACAAACGCAAAACATACTCTTCACACACACAGCCGCTCCAAATAGCCATGCCACCTAGTGGCCAGTGTCAGTTCGAGTGACACAGCGCACATCATTATGTGTCTTTCTGACAGATGAATTGTATCCTAACGCGAAAGTTAGCATTACCCTGGCTCCCTCGTCAAAAAGCCAATGGATTTTTTCACTTGGATTTTGGTTTATTTCAGAAAATAAGTTCTGAGGCAAACAAAAGTTTACTATACTCATTTTGTTCAGCAAAATAATCTTCACAAATGAATGGCACTTTCATAATTTTTTGAGGCATAATCGCAATCACCAAAAGTAAAAAGCTAATCTTAGGCTATAGACGAACTAGACTACAGTTACATGACTTCAATGTCACCACCACAACTGGTGGGATGAAATTCGGTAGCCTCATTTAGCCACTTGTTAGCAACCATTACGAGTGGGGTATCACTGACGTATTTTATGTTGTTGTAATCGTAAAAGTCTCTAACACTTGTGTTACCGACAGATCTCATTTCAGGCATGTAACCAAAAACCCATTGAAAAAAACCCATTGATCTCAGGACGAGGGAACCAGAAGCACTGATTCCTGCAGCACGTACAAAGTTGATATGGCTAACATGATAGCAACCTATTGCCAGTTCACACATCTAGCAGATACCAAGTAGATGCTAATAGCCTGTCGCTGCTGCTGGAAACAATAGAGTCTGCCAGGAATGAGTCCTAAAACTTGGAAATTAGTGAGCATTTTACCACTCCTGATTTCCTTGTCTCAAAATCAACTGTTTTTTTAAATGGGTTTTCAGTTAGATGCCTGAAATAAGGTCTGTGCTTAACACAAGCTTTCACATTTTGTTCTACGACATAAAATATGTCAGTGAATACCTCACTCATGAGCTTTTATGTATTTTTAAAAGTTGGTTGCTAACAAGGCTAAATGAGGCTACAAAACATCATCACGCCGAGCCGCGACAAACACATCTTTTCAGTTTTGCTATGGCAATGACATTAGGTCATGTGACCATAGTGTCGTTCGTTTATAGCCTAATGTCAGCTTTTCACTTGTGGCGATTGCATTTAGGCTTCAATAATCATGAAAATGGCGTTCATTTGTGAAGATTATCTTGCTAAATAGAATGTGTAAGTATTATAACCATTTGTTTGCCACTGTGCCTATTTTTGGCAGTAATCTAAAATCCAATGGAAAAATCCTATAGGCTTTTTGACGAGGGAACCGGTGCGATGCTAACTTCCACGTCGCCCTCCAGAAAAACATTATCCCTCTATGCCAATGAGAGCTGTGAGACTGAACTAGAATAGTAAAGCTGTGGACTGTAAAACTGAAACAATGAGCAAAAAGAAGCTAAAGCGCTCCATAGAGCTAAAGGGCACTGCTGTCGGTGATAATTAATCCTCTCTGTGATTGTCAGTATTAACGACTGCTTCCATATTACACTTAGTCATTTGATCCATTATAACAAAATTATGAACTAGCCCTTAAGTTTACTCTATTTTCTTTTTAAATGTGAATACATTTTTTAAAACATTTTAAAAACATTCCTTAACACCTCTGATCTAAGTGATGTTTTCGAAGCTCAGATGTTTTTGAACAGTATGTCATCGTGTGGGATCGACTGTGCAATTATCAGATGACATCTGCTGAAAGAAAACAAATACTTTTTATATCATTTCTCTGCTACAGACTCTAGCTGGTCTCCAAGGCAACTGCAGGCTGGTCTGCTGAGAGTATGCTTTGTGTTGACATGGTAACAAGACACCTCCTACCACGCATGTTTTCTACCACCCTTACACAGCTCACATCCTGCAGGGTGGAAGCATAGTGTCAGGCATGTTTGCATGTCTTTAAAGACTGACTCAGATGAAATGCTTTTAAATCACAGTATGTGTATAATCTGTATGGATTTGTACAGATGTACTCTCCAAAACAGTCAGTAGGCGTTTAATGGTGTTGATAGATTATATTTTGGCCATGTTACTCAGGTTACTAGGATACAGGGTTGAGTCAAGTTTAACAGCTGATGATCAGCAGTGACCAGAGACCAAGAAAATCTGTTCTGCTATCCACCTGGTCTTCCAGCTATCCTGAACTTTGCATTGTGAAAACAACTTGGTTGTTTTGTTGCAGTTATTTAGACATTTGGATACAGCAGTTTGTGTATTGTATAACCATTTTATGCAAATAGTTCCTGGCCCTTCACTCTCAAATTTTACTTAATTTTGTGAGGACTGTAAAGTTGCTTACAAGCTCTTTCAAGTTACGGCCCTATCGAAGGCACCCAAGGGAAATATCCAGCTTACTTTATTGGTGTTTGAATGGGTCCCTTGTTGCATTTTTGCATATGAAAGTACAAATGACAGATGTATCATTTGAATAGGCCCGTCTCTTTAACAGGCTAAGCTACCACCATCTATCTGCATGTATTACACTGAACTGATAAGCCACATTGCAGGAAGTGGCAACTGAGAGACTGTGTGTGTGGGTGGGTGCTGAATTGCTGGAGGCCTATATCCACTTACATGTTCACTTATGCCTTTTCAGTGGATGAAGAATAGCAGTCCCATGCCCCACTTTTGTCTTCAGCATCACCACCAATAACAACACTACAACCAGCTGCCAAACAGAGTCAGTGTACCTGTTAGTGTTGAACTGGAAACCATAATAACTGTCACTGTTTTACTCTATAACACAGTTTTAGCTGCTGTGTTCAAAATGTAGCTCAGAAGATGTGATTTTCAAGCTTACAACTGTGAAACCAAGTCTGTAATTACAGCAACAAAGCTAAGCCTAAACCTGAGCACAAACTTACAGCTTTTCTCTCTGTGTGTCTTTGCTGTTGATGTTGTATTTGTGCACCCTCTGCTGGGCCATTAATGTAGGCCTACATATCTGAGATATAATAAAGCTTTTACACATATACATAGAAAAGATTTATGTGGTAGAACGTAGGTAGTAAAACACAGGAAAATTCATAGCACATCAACACAGTTAAAGCTGGGCTGACTACCGATTATTTTGTATCATCCATCAATCTCTTGTTTTTCCTAATAAAATCATTTATGTAAAAATATTAGAAACAAGAGAGACATTCTCATCAAAGTTTGCAGATTTTTTGCAACACTCCCAAACTCTAAATAGATTCATTTGTCATGTTAGTACAAATTCATTCAATTTAGAAGCGGGAAATCCCAAAAAATTGTTGACACGAAAGTAATCACAACAAATTTGGCAATGTTGTTTATCAGTTTCATGTCAGTTAACTGACTGTTTCAACACTAATTGTAGGTCTGTAACGGGAAAGAAAGAAAGAAAGAAAGAAAGAAAGAAAGCTTCATACAGTCAGGATGGCCACCTGATTGTCACTGGCTCCATCGAGATCCTGGATACTGAACGCAGATTTGATACCAGAGTAGATTGCACTGTTTAATCATGTGGGCTTATTTTTACTGTTTTTTTTTTTACTGTTTTACTGTGTGTGTCTTTATGTGTCAGGTGATGATAAATGAGACAGCACAGTAAAATGTGGAGAATAACTCGTAGACGAAGTCACCTGCCGAAGATATGCTGCCTTTACGTACCCTGTAAATGCACCTTCACTTATTATTTTAATTAATAGCTTAATGACAAAAGGACCTTTGTGTCAACAGAATTTCCATTTGCTTTTACTTAAAAAAAAAAAACAACAAAAAAGACTATCATTTTCTAAACCCAAACCACTCATTATATAGCTTAGGTGGGTCAAAATAAATAAATAAATTTTTTTTTTTTTAATTCAAAATCAAAAAAACACACAAACACAAACATTCAACACTGGAAAAAAAATCTGTTTATACTTATTTTTAAATACTTTATTCAACAATACAATGTACAAAAAATGTCAGTTCTAAAACAAGAACACACAGTACATGAGAGCTGAAAACAAATTGCAATGAAAGATGAGTACAGTTCTACAAAAAAATTGAACATAAATAATTATAATATCAACACATAGATGTTTAGAATTTTTATAATAAATTAAGTGATAATAGACATGAGAAAAAAAATAATGACAACAAACAAACCAACAAACAAACACAAACAGTTCATTTCACATCAGTGGGTTTCATCAAATATATTTTTGTAATATTCTAAAAATCTGTTACTTTTTTGTTGTTCGTACGAGCAAGAGAGTTCAACATTGAATTAAATTCAATTAAAAAATGGAAAGAAGGTTGTGAATCTAAGAGTTTCTGTTTATGAATAAACAATTTTCCCCAATAAAGTAAAAAAGTGAATAAGCTGCACGGCCTGTCGCTGCTGTGACGTAGGACGCAAATACGTCTTACGTCTGAGTACGTCCAATCCATGGACGTTTGGCAGGACCGCCATTGAAACTTAAACGAGGGTGAGATATTTTTTATTTTTTTAATTTTAATATCGGCTTACGACCTTAAACGGCACACAGTGCTCTTGCACAGCAAGTTCGGGGTTTACGTGCTTTACTTCTGTTTTTATTTAGATATTTATTCATTTATTTTTTTGCTCTGGCTGTAGCAACAAAGCTAACGTTGTTAGCACCACTGCTAACTACTGCACAAGTTTCATTCATTAGTTTTCTGGCCAAACGTTATTCCCAGCTAACGGTGTGTTTGAAACTTACGGAATATATGGTAGCAAACCATTAGTTTGCTTCAGTACCGCGCTAGATAACACTGCCGTCTTGTGAAACAGATAACCGCGGCTAACGTAGTCTGAACATGATTTGTTGTCATGGTGTTTTTTGTTTCAGTGAGCGAAGTTGTCTTGGTCACACTGACCCATCATGTATCGCCCCAAGCCAACTCTGAAGGACCGACAGCACCTTTACAAGCTCATCATTAGCCAGCTGCTCTATGACGGATACACCAACATCGCCAATAGTCTCATCAATGAGGTCAAACCACAGAATGTAGTGTCGCCCTCTGAGCAGCTAATGCAGCTGGCAAAGATAGGTAAGACTTGCTACCTCTATGTCCTCCTGGTTGCATGTGTGAAGGCCAAAGCACACCTATTTCTATCCTCTCCGGCCCCGGAATTAAATGCATCCCCCCATTTGCTCTCTACTTGTACATACCAGCTCCTGTAACAACTCTCCTCGCTATGGATGCTTAAATAGAACACTTGTTGCTGTCTCGTGTATGACAAAGACTGGATGAGGGCGAGAAATATCCCAAGCTAAATGACCCACAATCCCGTCATTATAAAGACAATGGCCAATAAGATGGCTAGCAAGTCATAGCTCTGGTGATTAGCTCTATAGGTAAGAAATCAAGTTTAACTAGTGGGTGTCCATACATGATTTTAAGCTAATACAGTGGAGGAAAATGTGTGGATTTTCCAGTAAAAGTAGTAATTGTGTGGTCCCTCTGTTAAGGAGCTGCAGTGTGATGCATCAGGTGTGTGCTAGGGGCAGCACTTGACGCGTAGCCACCAGTGTGTTTTCAACTTGATAGGCCCTAATTTTACAATGTCCAAACTTTTTCAGGGATGGAGAATGATGACAGCGCAGTTCAGTATGCCATTGGGCGCTCAGATACAGTGGCACCTGGTGTGGGTATTGATCTGGAATTTGATGCCGATGTTCAGACCATGTCTCCAGAGGCATCAGAGTATGAGACCTGCTATGTAACATCCCATAAGGGTCCATGCCGCGTCGCTTCATACAGTCGGGATGGTCAGCTGATTGCCACTGGCTCTGCTGACGCTTCCATCAAGATCCTGGATACTGAACGTATGCTGGCAAAAAGTGCCATGCCTATTGAGGTGAGGCAGATTTGATGTCAGAATACACTGCTTGTTTTTTTTAACCCAGTGGGCTTATTTTTTACTGTTTTTCTTTATGTCTGTGTGTGTCTTTATATATCAGGTGATGATGAATGAGACAGCGCAGCAAAACATGGAGAATCACCCAGTGATTCGAACACTGTACGACCACGTAGACGAAGTCACCTGCCTCGCCTTCCATCCGACTGAACAGATTCTAGCTTCTGGCTCAAGAGATTACACCCTCAAATTGTTTGACTACTCAAAGCCCTCTGCAAAAAGAGCATTTAAATATATACAGGTCAGATTTTGCACACAGAACCTCACACAATTTGTTGTTTGTCATACTGTTTGGGAACATTTTTCCGTTGAAAGTGGCGATGCAAAGTTACATATAAACTGACAAAGCTAACGCACATAATGCTGGAAAACTGCAACATTTTAGTTTTGTAAAGCAATGCTGACTTACTATAATTCAGTTGTAATCCTGTCTTTATCTGTTCCCCAACAGGAGGCAGAAATGCTGCGCTCAATCTCCTTCCACCCATCAGGTGACTTCCTGCTTGTGGGAACACAACACCCCACCCTCCGCCTCTACGACGTCAACACCTTCCAGTGCTTTGTGTCCTGCAACCCGCTGGACCAGCACACAGACACCATCAGCGGCGTCAGCTACAACCCCAGCGCCAACAGCTACGTCACCTGCAGCAAGGACGGCAGCATCAAGCTGTGGGATGGCGTCTCCAACCGTTGCGTGACCACCTTTGAGAAGGCCCACGATGGAGCCGAGGTCTGCTCCGCCATCTTCTCCAAAAACTCCAAGTACATCCTGTCCAGTGGCAAAGACTCCGTGGTCAAACTGTGGGAGATTTCTACTGGCCGGACGCTGGTCAAGTACACAGGTAAGGAGGATGTGTCAAGAGCCAGAACCACAGTGCAGATTCAGAAGTGTTACATGTTAGATCGTTTATATTTAACATGCTAGATAGGGCTGGGCGTTAAAACAATCTCATTAGGGAACTTTGATTAAATATATGTTGTTAATGATAAGCCTCAGATATTCTTACTCAACGTGAATAGATCTAACAGTCCATCCAAGTGAAAGCGACAACAGCCAGTCGTCCCGCTGCCTCTCTTCTCTGTTGCTGTTTGCAGGAGGGCAGGGCTGTGCCCAGCGCACAGAGAATGAAACAGACTCTAGCATATATTGCACTACAATCAACAACAATGATGCTTATTCTCCATAAGTGTAACAAAGGGCAGAGAGTAATGATCAGTTGATCAAAAACCCTGCTAAACAAGCAGAACACAAACTTGCAGGCATATTCAGCGATTCTGCTCACAGTAACTTGCTGTGTCCTCTTAATCCACACCTGGTTTGTTTTACATAACCACAGAGCTCATTATGCCTATATGCTGAAAGTAATATATCATTATCCTCCAAAAGATAAGATGAAGTTAAATATATGAAAATGGTTTGGATATCTCAAAAGGAAGAAGTGCAGATTAAGACAATCTGCAAAATATGCCGTTCGTCGGTGCCAACTAAAACAGGAAATACAACAAATCTCTTCCATCACCAGAATAGGGTGACAGATAAAACATGTCTTCAAAGTTAAATGTTTCCATTAAGATGTTATTCCATGTATTCTTTTATCATAAAATATATTCTCAACCAAGTTATGTTTGCACAGTTAAATTCTAATGTTATTCTATTTTATATGTTGCTATTTTAAGTTAAAGTTAACCTGGTTTCTTCGGGCTTCAGTCATTATCAGGATGCTCTTCAACTTGGAAGCATCATCAAATTATATATTGTAAAAATAAAAAAAATTATTGTGATCATATTTTTTGACATATCACCCTGCACCAATGCAAGGGCAATTTATAGAAGTTGACCTCATGTTATTTTTTTGCTTGAAGCGTGATCTATCTCTTTCTTCTAATTCAGTAAGTATCTTTAGTATGTGCTTTGTGATTCAATGCAAAACGAACACATTTTGAAAGCTCTTAAAAACCTTGATTCAAAGATGTGATTCAGTTTGGTTTTGTTAATTTTCCATTCAGCTGAGATTCAGTATGCACAACAGTTAAAATAATTAGTTTTGACTTTTTTCCAAATACTTAACTCTGCCATCACACAAACAACAATAAACGAGCAGATACATGTCGTAACTTTTATTGTATGTGTACATATAGTCAGATTAAATGATAGATATACACACAGAATGGATTAAGATAGAAACAGAAAAAATATATTGAAACACTTGAAGTGTTTAGTTAGTAGAAAGTGTGTTAAGTCAAGAATGATGAGAAATAAGGGGAGTGGAGGTATTTGAGGATTGGTGTTTGTAGTGTTCATTAGCTGGTGAAGTCAATATGGGACAGCAGTGCCCCCTAGCCAAGTAATTAGGAAGTGCTTTAATTTAACAGAAGTTTATTAGTAAAGAATTTGGTGATAAGTATTGTAGCTATTGTCATTATTCTTATCGTATGTATGGATATTACAGATAAATATTATGAAGTACATTAACTGGTTTATTGTAATGCACATTTGTTTTCAATAATACTGTAAAAGTCTCTTGCCACTGTTAACATACACCAGCCTGAACAGGAGTATCATTTATGGAGCAGGAAAAGTGTCAACATTGTCGAATGGGATGTGACTACAAATCTTCTCACACATTACACTGTTACATCACACTGACCACATCATCAGGAACATGCAGAGTGTTGCAGCCTCAGCTGTTACTCATCTAATACTTGTTGTGAGAAAGCCTTCCAAACTCAGGGACCAGTGGCGTCATCTGAGTGTCTAGCGTTATCTGTTGCAGTGACAGAATGACATGTCCCTCCGTCTTTGCGTAAATAAAGACGATGTGGATGTGTCTTTCTCAATATTTAGGCAAGAAGACAATTATGTCATTGTGTGTGGAACTCTGTAAGCTTTCTTATAACTGCAAGAGAAATGACACAAGCAGCAACACTCGTCACGTAATGGTAGTGTGGTCAGTGTGATGTAAGCATCACCTTGTTAATGTGTTACAGGATCGATGGAAGTTCTTGAGAACTATTGTGAGCTTTTGTTTCCTCACCATGGAAACTGACATTGAGACATTTGGTATCTTCTTTGGTGATGCTCTGTCTCGTCTGGCCCTCTTCTTGTACTTTCTTTTGTCTGGTCTTTCAGCAAGTGAAAGTCACAATCAGTTGGGCACAAGCCAGGTAACTGACTTGTAGAGTCAGGACTGCAGTACACATGGGCAGTATATTAAGGATTTTTGTCTTGCAGCTTTGCAATTGGGGTTGATTTTCAAAATGGATGTGATCCTATACTATTCATTGAACATGGATGTGAACACCAACTACCCCTAAAGGAGCACTTCACCCCCCAAATAACCATTTGTATATCAGTCACTCACCCTGTGTTATGCTGAATGCTTGCCTCCACGGGCAACGAAGAGTCCAAAAACAGAAAACATTTGATTAATTTGATAGTGAGGTAAAATTACTGTTTTGTCAATGGAGCTTTAAAGAGAGCATAGGTACGTTTTACTTTTAGTTCAGATCCCTGTCAGGAAGGGCTGTCTGTTTGGGGAGTACTGAGCATAAGACTGGATAAATGAGACTCAGGTTATACAACACAAGTTACATGAGCGTTTGTATACAGGTGTTTGATATAGTTTTGCTGTTGTTATGAATGGCCTCAATTGAGGAAGAATTTTTCTAGTTTTCAATTCTTCGCTCACTGTGGAGGCATGCAAGAAAAACGAGGTTTTCTTCATGAAATCAGTGTAACATGGGATTAGTAGTTGATAATGTAGTCCTTTACAGCTGAAAACAAGCACTAAAGCTTATTGTAACTGTTGCATTCAATTCATTGTTCTGAAGTAAAGAGCAAGGAAACAACGAAAGACAAATCACTGACTTAATACTTAGCGGCTGCAGTGTGTGTGGTGTCTAAGTGCTGGTTAGTAACCTCAGCCAGATGCATACACTTCTGTTTCACTGTAGTCAGCAGCTATGCGTAGGTGTTGGCTGAAGTGTAAAGTTTGCTGTTGCATCGCTTCATGAACATGAGGTGGTGTAAGTCATAAATATCCTTTGTTTCTGCTCTTTGAAGACAACACTATGATTAATATAAAACTGGTATGGGTGTTTTACTTTGCCTTGCACAAATGCAAAATAGTAAAATATGACGAAGCATTTTTTTTCTCCATCCTCTCAGTAGACATCTATTAGTGTGGTAATATTATGAGTCTGTAAAACATCTCTGACCTATTTTACATCCCTTATAACTTTTAAAATTAAGTAATATACATTTAAATAACAATTGTATTGGTTCTGACATCACATTCAATCTGTGGGATATTTTCTGATATGTATTGACATTCATTTGCAGTTTGTGTGATAGGCTGCTGCGTCTGAAAGGTCAAGTGCAGGTGCAGTTTTCCATTAGTATTATTTCTTGGCCGTGCACTCGTCATGTTGTATGACTCAGTTTTGTTTCATGCAATGAAACAACATTCTTGTGTTTCCTGTGAAGCCAAAGCTATTTTAACATTTAGTTTCTTTTTGTTCTGTACTGTGTAGCCAAAATGAGCCCACACGACAGACATGGCATCTTGTTTCTCTGTGAGCACTTCCTCATCTGTACTCACACCCCCAGCTGGCATTTCCTCAACACTCGAGTCCATTTTTTTGTCCAAGTAATTTCATCATTTAAAGCTGCTCAGTGAAACAAATGAACCCACACCAGCTCCGGGCAGTATATTTATAATATATTAATATTGTGATATGAGACTAGGTATCGTCTTAGAGTTTGGACATATCGTAACTGTTGTCTTTTCCTGGTTTTACAGGCTGCATTACAGTAAAGTGATGTAATTTACTAGACTGTTCTAGCTGTTCTCTTATTTGCCTTTATCCATGTAGTCATTATATCCACATTACTGGTAATTATTTATCCAAAAACTCACTGTGTAAATATCTGTGAAAGCACCAATAGTCAACCCTACAATATCATCTCAATGTCGAGGTAAAATATTGTTTTATTTGAATTTCTCCATTTAGCCTAGCCTGAGTTGTTACTTTGGGTTTGGCTCTGTTGAGTTTTAGCTTACTGCAACCTTTCATGTTTATCTATAGTGAAATCTACACTCAAAGTGACAAATGACAAGACTAAAACAGAACTTTAGAAATATTTGCAAATGTATATAAATATTACATTTACACAAGTATTCAGACCCTCAACGCATTACTTAGACTTGGTACGACACGACAAGCTTAGAACACAGGCAACAAAAAACAGTCATCTACTAAAATGTCTGATGTAATAGTGTGGTGATGGTGAAGCGAACCCTCCGAGTGACATGTCCATCCTGTCTGCCATCTAGGTGCGGGGCTGAGCGGCCGTCAGATGCACCGCACACAGGGCGTGTTCAACCACACAGAGGACTACGTGCTGCTGCCAGATGAGCGCACCATCAGCCTGTGCTGCTGGGACTCGCGCACAGCTGAGAGGAAAAACCTGCTGTCTCTGGGACACAACAACATCGTCCGCTGCATCGTCCACTCACCCACCAACCCCGGCTTCATGACCTGCAGTGACGACTTCAGGGCCCGCTTCTGGTACCGCCGCACCACCACAGACTGAAACACATCCAGCCACCATGTTTCTACTCTCCAGCTTCACTTCATCTCCTCTTTCTGAGAATCAACAGGATGTTGGGCTCAGTTATTTCCGGTGACCTCATTGTTGTCCTCTGACATGTGGTGTCCTTCATTTTTAATTCATTTGAACCTGTAGTGGAACTTGTGGGACAGTACTTACAAAAAGGAGTTGCCATTGCACCATCTTCAGTGTAAAGCACTATTTCCCTTCATGTTTTCTCATTTTCACAACAACTAGTCTGACTTTTAAAAATCCTTTCACTGCTTGGAAACCTCATCTCTTCTCACACCTCATATTCCTCAGTTCTGTGTCATTGATGACAACAATGTTGTTTTGTTGGGTTTTCCACTTTTATATTTTGTCTACGTCCTTTGTTGTAATTCAGATTTTTATTAAACAATTAAAAGAAACAAGTCTCATCTGTGAATTTGATGGCAAAAAGTCCCCGTCAGAGCTCATAACCACAGCTATGGTAATATCCTGTATATATTTTAAGACCACAGTTGTTGCTACAGAAAGTTAGCAATCTGCAGGGAGCACAAATGGGCAATGATATGCAACAACACAGACACACGCGCACACATGCAACAGTCATTGTAGATATACGTTTACTTACTGCAGTGGCTGTTTTGTCTGTGGCCTAATTCATTAACACAGAGGAATAGAAGAAGCCCAAACTTTAAATGTTTTCTGTTAACAAAACATTTTCATCCTAAAAGGGAACTACAGCCATTTTCAAAATTTATACATGTTATTCTTACAGTCTAAGACAGTCCAAAAATATTAGTGAACATGAACAGCTAAATCCTAGATCCTAAAGCTAGAGCATTAAAACTTAAATTTGTGATGTCATAAAGTATAAAGCCTGGAGGTGCAACGTTGACATTGACAAGTGAATTGAACTGAAAGATGTTGTAGATGACACTTAGAGCACCCTAAGTATAGACTGAATCACATTGTTTGTGAGCAACAATTGGTGTAGAAAACCCCAGCTCCTCATATACATACACATAAGTGATTTAAGTGTACACTATTTTGAGAATATTTCACCACTTTACTTTGCCATCAGACAGCCCTTTTTGACGGGGAAGTAAAGTTTATATCTCGAAGCCAACAGCGTCTGTTGACAAAAACAGTAATTTTACTTTGCAGAACATGGGAGTTGCTAGTCTAGTGCAGCTTAGATTGGTTAGTGTTTAACGTAAAGCGGAGAAAATATTCCAAATTTAGCGTACACTTGAACTGATAGTGATTTTATTTCAGTGATTAAAATACATTCTGTTGCTGCCCCATCCACAGCAGTACATTGTTCAGCTTGTGTGCCAGTACATTTAGTTTTTAGGCACTAGCAAAGCAACTGTACATAAAATACGCACAGCAGTTTTGGCTGAATTTGACAACAGAAATACATGGATGCTTGATGACATCACAAGTTTGAGACTTTTTTGGTTTCTGAGTCACAAATATTGACTCAAGTTGCCTCAGCCACGAAAACAACATATTGGAATTTTTCATTCAGGTGTCGTTGCCCTTTAAAATGATTGTTGCGTTTAGTAACACCCTTAAAAAATCAGAACAATTTAAGAAAAACAACAGAAAACATAACAAAGCTCCTGATTTCCTCCTCGTCTCCAGACTGCACCCTCACATCGGAAGGTCACCGTGCCCCCATCACTCCTCTGCATTCCCCAACCCCCATACCAACTCTCCCAGACGCTGCTGTCTGTGTTGTCCCGACAACAACGAGTAAGACCACAAGAATTTCTGCTTCAAACAAACTGACCCCCCTCTCAACCTCCAACCTGCCTTATAAATCTGCTACGCATATGGGGGAATTTGTCAGACTTATAAGAAAAGAGGAAGCAAAATAATTTGAGATGACAAAAACTCCCTCAGTTAGTTGGAAAAGTAAACCAGTGACAAGTGATGCACTTCTGCTTTATCAGTAAGATGGGGGGAAAAAAAACAGAGTGACATGAAAAAACAAAAAGAAAAAACTGGTGGGGTGGAGCAGCTGCACAGAAGGGTTTGTCTCCAGCCAATGGGGCTGCTGCAAAGCAGCTTTGTCAGTGTCATGGTACTCTGTTACTCCGCCCAGGGTGTACAACAGTGTGGCTCTCAGTGACAGCTCAGACAATATGCTTGAGACGCAGAGAGGAGTAAATCCCCAAGACTTAACACACACACTCATGGATGAGATGATTCACTGAAAAACTGACTCTCTGTGGACGGACTTATTTCTCTGTGTGGACACAACTGCTTAACAAACATGGTGAGTACTGCAGCTGCCTTTGACAGAATTACAGTCACTTTTGTCTCACCTCAGTGTTTATTTCTGAATGATTTATTATCTCAGTTTTGGATGTATACTGTGATGGATCTGCTCTGTTGTGTACTGTTGCCCGTCCAAAGGAATGTCCCTGTAGACCACCTGCTTGGATTTCACTTAAACTTGCGGTGTCAGCTACCGCCTATTTCTACACACAGCCCCACTGACCTGCTCCACTGTAGGCTGTAACCTGAGAGATCCTGACAGAGCTGAGAGTGAAACTTTATGAGCCTCATTAACACACAAGCCTTTAGAAGTGAGATGATCAACTCAGGCTGCTCAGAAATAGATAATTAGGGCGTTACATGTGAATC
>JAPZEB010000012.1:35815829-35831106 GCA_029783705.1 Chaetodon striatus | reverse complement strand
GCACACACGCTCTCACACACACACACACACACACACACACACACACACACACACACACACACACACACTTATCAGCTGAGGGTGTTGTGTGCGTGTGGGTGTGTTTGTTTTGTCGAAGGTCCATCTCTACCATAATTCCTATAGTGTGTTGCCCTTGCATCTCACTTTAGACATGTCACTGTGTTGCAGTGTAACCAAGTCTTTTGAGGTTCTTGTGTACTTGAGTATTTCCCTTTCTTTGCTTCTGCATGCTTGTACTATGTTTAAGAGGGACATGTTGTTGCTTTTGCTCCACTACATGTATTTGACAGTTATTGTTACTAGTTATTTTAACAATTAAGCTTCAAAGCTGAATATAAAGAAGGTCAAATTAGCTCCTCTACACATACAACATTAACATTTTATTTGTTACTGCATCACTAATAATTATCAAATAATACAATATATAACAGGCCATTGAGCAAAATGGGTACTTTTATTATACGCTTGAGTCCATTTCTCTGATAATACTATTGAGTTGAGCACTTTTGCCTCTAATGTAGTATTTTTACATCATTGGCCCTGCCAATTCAAATAGACGTCCACTACTGATGTTCACTATGTTAGCATCCTCACATTTCCTGACATGAACTACAGCTGAGGCCAAAGCCTGAGCATGTTTGTCTGATATAAATTGTTTGAATAAATTGGAAAAAATTATATTAGTCCTGAAGATTTGTGTGTGTGCTACCTTTTTACCTTTAGGTATAAAATGTTGGAACTATAAGAATTTTGGTTCAGCACCACAAAGAATAACTGTACCGAGACAGCACATCCTCTCAATGATCCAAATTCCACAGTCACAGTTTGTTTGCATTCCAGTTTTAATACAAATATCTTGAGTTTACCAGGGTTGAAACCTGTGTTGTGCTTCACATTAAACTGTCAGATGGCTTTAATGTTGCACTTCTGTTAGTCACAATTTTGAGACTGACTGAACAACAGTGGATTTTTCTAAACATAATGACACACTAACAACGCAGTTGTTTTACATGTCATTCATCTAAACACACCTTTCTCATGAGAATTAAATAGATCAGTTTTTCTCTTTGCAGCTGCACAGTTGGTCAAAGCACAAGCTGCTGGCTGGGCGAACGCAGCTCTGCCTTGTGGTTTTGGTTCCGCACGTTTCATCATGAACAGCTTGTTTCTCATAACAGCAGTCTGCATAAGATGAGCCACCACAGCAAAGGTGGTGACAATTAAATAAAGGAAGCTGTCAGACGTCAGTGTTTGTGGTCAAGGGGTGTAGTTGTCACACGTCGGTGTTTGTGGTCAGTGCATGTACCCAGTCTGATTTAGATTTGTCACATACAGAAAAGAGCAGGACAGCTTATATGTGCTGCATGTTTAGTGATAGTGAAGAATGCCTTAACATGTGGCAGCGACTTCACAGGGTAACATGTAAAGGGTATCTATGCATAGTAATCACTGACCGTTCTTTGATTTGCTAAGCACCAATTGGATTTGAAATATGTAGAGGAAAATGAGGTTTCATTTGCAAGTCAATGTATTTTTCGAGTGATGACATACGATGCTTGCAAGCCTGCAAGAGGAAGAAGAAAATTGTTTTCCATGTACCTCAATGCAAAAAGCCCAAATAGGAAGTGAAAATACAGAGCAAATGAATATGTCACATTCAGAACAAAAATAGCTCTGCTTAGTTTGTTGTTGTTTCACAGTCCCTTTAACAAGAAGGAAAGGAATGACGCTGCAACAACAATTCATGTAATTGTGATTAAGAAAATGACTATTCAGTTGTTCCTTTTTCAATCTGATGATGACCCAGACATGCAACTTGTAGCAACATTTTGCAAAAGGAAATGTTGTAATAGGCCTACGGCAGCAAAAGGAGAAATGCATTGCATTCAGTTTCAAGTAAAAACTTCCATCTAAATGTATATTTGTACTTTGCAAATTACCATAAAGAAACTGACCAAGGAACTGCTGCATGTGGAGCCTGTCTTTGTGTCTAGTATCTCACTTTTGTCATTTGAAATGTGTCACCTACAAGCATGTTTAACCTCCTAATCCTTATTTCCATTTTCTCTGTCATTTATTTTAGAACAAACTTGCAAAGGCTCTGTATGACAACACTGCAGAGTGTGCAGATGAGCTGGCTTTCAGAAAAGGGGACATCGTCATGGTGATTAATCAGAATGTGGCCGGCACCAGCGGATGGTGGATGTGTTCTCTTTATGGACGGCATGGTCTTGCCCCTGCAAATAGACTGCAACTTCTACCACAAACTGGAACCACTGCAGGCTCATTAAGCTATGACACAGAAAAACCCAAATTAACTGGTGCTGAAGTCGATGACAGTGTGCAAAATATCTACCAGATCCCGAGTGTGCCTCGACCCTCCAGCAGCCCAGCATATGAACGCATGGATATGATTTACAAGGTCCCGCATACTCCTTTATCAGCTTCAAAAATTCCAGTCCCGCCAGCACAAAGGCACAACACAGAAGGACCAGAGGGCAACAAGGTACATATTGTTTTTACTGCAAGTATTGAATGTACGGAGAGAGGAGCAAAAACCTAAATGCAGTTGTTAGTCTGTCTATTTCTCTGGGGTCAAAGTTGGTCCTTTTGCTTGGGAACTGTTCACCCTCATGATTAGAGAGGTAGACTGTTGCAGAAATGCAATGCTGTGAAACCCCTGCTGGCAAAAGAGCTTACAGATGGGGACCAGGGGCCTCTCCATGGGACAGGCATGCAGCACCGGGGTCTTTATGGGCCTATAAAAGACCAACAGACACAGACTTCAGACACTTTTAACTGCAAACAGCAGCTCATGCCGCCAGGGACCCCTGAAAGATAGAAGCGTCTGTATGGGTGCCTGAGCGGCAGAAGGTGGGGTGAAATAAGCCCACATGTTCACCATTTCCTCTCCTGCTCCAGGGGCGTCCTGTTCCCCTCTGCAGTAGCCACCTAACATTCAATGAGTAGCATGGTTTCTATTAGAGTGCTGCGTTAATTGGCAAAGTGCATGCATAATGGGGTTTTTCAGCAATCTCAACGGGCTTCAGAGCAAACACTGTCCCCATAAATGTGTTGATGCAGAGGTCAATGAGGTAGATGCAGCTTTGATCAAAGCAATGCAAGTGTTAACTAGTCAACCCTGATATTACAGTCTGTCTGTCTTGTCTGCAGCCTCCATTCTTCAGCATGGTGCCCAGTCCAAAAAGGGAGGTTTACGATGTCCCGATCCAAGCAAGACGAGGTTCTCTTTACACTGTAAGCTCCTGAAAATATACACAAAATACACTGAATGTAGTGAGTGGAGTATATCTAGATATCCTGCACCACTTTAGTGGGTACTAATCTGACATCTTTGCTGTTAATGTGATGTTCAATTTGCAGGCATCAACAACTCCAAGACAAGTGCCACGAAAAAACTCACTGATTCCAATTTCCGAGCTGGAAAAAAGATTTGACTCTCCGGAGGTTTTAAGGTGTAGCAGTCCAGGAGACACTTATGTAAGTTTCCGACATTTAGAGGGATTTAAAAAGCAAGGAACCTTCAATGTCCTCGCTTTGAAATGTAGTCTAAAGGCCTTTTGCATAACTCTGATATTAACGACTCTGTTGTTGCGCACAGGTGTATGCAGTTCCACCACCTTTGCCTCAGGACCCCAACTATGACATCCCTGTTCCGTCGACCTTGGAAGCCCAAGAGAAAGTGATCGGTGGATACAGTACCCTCCCTAACCCCCGCAAGCCTGAGTGGATTTATGATGTGCCTGTGGGTCCTGAGAAACAAAGTCCACCCCAAGGCTCCTATGATACCATGCCCTCAAAAGCCATTTGCAGAGAACTCTATGACACTCTCCCAGCACGTGCTTGGCCTATTCAAAAAGGCAGTCCAAGTCCCTCACTTTATGATATACCCAAACCTTGCTCTATTGATACACCAAGTCCACCCAAAGTGCTGCCAAGGGTCCCGCTTTATAACAAGCCTCCAACTCAGAGGCTTACAGAGGAGTTGGTATATGCGGTTCCACCGAAGGAGGAACCACTCACTCAAGTTCTCAGTGGTCCCTCCAGTGATCATATACCCCTAGAGTGCAGAGGCGACTCGAGCAAAGCTCATGAACTCAAAAGAGTGCGTCTGCAGCGAATGAGGAACTTCCTGGCCTGTACGTCTTTCCACGACCTTCCTGGAAGCGGGGAGCCACTGGTGCAGGATGACGAGGAGCGAGGTAAAACTCTGCGCCTCTCTGCAGCAGACAGTCAAAGAATCAGCACAGCCTCCAGCTCTTCCACAAGCTCCTGTGACTCTCTGGCTCTGAGCTCGTCCTCTCCCGAGCCTTTGCGAGAAGTGACGCTTAGCCAGGATGAGGCCTGCCGCAAACTTCTGGACCTGCAGGAGTCTGTTTGCAAGGCTGTGCCCTGTATCATGGAGTTTGTCAGCAGTCACTGGAGGAGCAAAGAACATCTGGAGAAACACCTAGAGGAGATCAAAGACGCAGCTGAGGGGATTGCATGTTCTCTGACGTGCTTTCTAAACTTTGCCCTGGACGTTAAGGGCAATGCCCGCCGTTTGACTGATGCCAACCTTCAGACGAGGCTCTATAAACAGCTGTCCATTGTAGAAGACTCAGGTGTGATCCTACAACAAACAGTAAGTGCCCTGAACATGGCTGGCTGGCCCCTCAGCACACTCTGTCAGGACCCTGGGCAGGCCCAGACACCTGACCAACTGGAGCGCTTTGTTATGGTGGCACGCACTGTTCCGGAGGACATCAAGCGCCTGGTGTCCATCATCAATGCCAATGGCAAGCTTCTGTTCAAAGCCCCTCTGAAAGGTCAGACAGAGACAAAGAGAGGTCTTGACGGAGGTGAGCAAGGAGAGGACTTGGTGGAGGATGACAACGACTACGTAGAGCTACAGGTGAGAGCTTTTTACCATGGTAACTGAATGACCAAGGATAACCCAAAGTATATGTAATGTATTTGCATATTAACTCATCTGCTTTTTGCTTTTCCTCAGACTAAGAATGATTTTGAAAGGCAGCAGATGGAAGTGCAAAAGGAACCAAACAAAAAAGTCACATCAGTCTCTAACACAGCACATGTAAGTATCTCCCATTAATATAAGGGATTTTTACCTATTTAATCAGCATGATGAAAACGAAAAACACCTGTGCCCCATAGAAAATTTGTTTTTTATATATCCATCTACAATGCTGTTATCCCAGGATATAAGACTTTCCTCATAGTCAGGAAAAGACGGGAAACACTGTGGTCTGGAATACATATTACAGTATGTGGCCATCTTCACCTTTTTTTGTTCTATTTCTCCCCTGTTTAGGCGGATAACAAGCGTCACTCCTCTGAGTCTGGCAGTGGCACAGAAGAGCATCTTCCACCCTCCTTGTCCGAGCACTGCCGGCTTTACTTCGGCGCTCTCCAGAAGGCCATTGGGGGATTTGTGGGCAGCCTCCAGGCTGGCCAGCCACCAGAGAAATTCATCTCACAAAGTAAGCTGGTGATCATGGTGGGTCAGAGACTGGTGGACACCCTGTGCAAGGAGGCCCACTCCGGAGGGTCCACCCAGAGCCTTCTGTCTATGAGCAACCACCTGTGTGCTCTGCTAAAGCAGCTGGCTGTGGCCACCAAGAAGGCCGCGCTGCACTTCCCAGATAAGCAAGCTCTGCGAGAGGCTGAGGAGTTTGCAGTGGAACTGGCCCAAAGGGCACAGCACTTTCGGAAATCACTTGACCTCTGAGCGCTCACATATTAAGCATATAGATTTATTTGTACAGCAAGACATGGGTGTATTCATCATCGGATTCCTTTTTCATTTATGTCATATTCAACTACGTTCAAGCTTCATTAGCCAAAAAGATCATTGCTTTCTGCTGAATGTTGTTATCATAATGCAGGTACTGGTTTAAATGTTAATAATGTTAGAAAAAGTCGCCGGGATGAGCAGAGCGGTTGAAGTCGTATTTGTACTAGAAGTGTACTAGAGCTCCAAAGTAAATTGCACATTTAGGATACTCTATTCAAGTCAATATTAAAATGCAATTAAAATATGAAGTATAAAATAATTTGTTTTTATATAATTTACAACAATTTTATATTCTCCTAATATTGTTTGGTAAGTGGATGTTTTATGTATTTTATTACTTATTATGTAAGAGATATACTCTTCAGGGTAGTAGTTTGATTGTCTACTTTTTATGAATATCTATGTAAATATTCTAAAAAATGTGTAATGCATTCCTAAACAATTAAAAACTGAAAACTCTATTCTGTATTCTCTATTCTATTTTGTTGATGTCTATCTGAAGCATACACAAACGGTAGTGACCACTGTAGAAATGATATTTATATAGCCATTTCAGATGTGTCACCTGAGAATACTGCTCAGTTCATCTGATTATGCCATGAAGTTATCTCAGCTTGAACCTGGAGTCTACAAATATATAATAGAAAGCTTGCACCACAAACTGGGTGTGTGAAGTTGGAAAGACATGGATGTTAACCAGGCAGTGAGGGTTTAAAAGATGCTGTTAGTTTACGGCGTGTGTTTTTTGTATCTTAACCCATACTAAGGACTAAAGGTCAGTATATCTTGGCCTCTGCTGCTTCAACTTTGTCTGATCTATTTTTTTTTAATCTGTCTCTTGTGAGTTCCTGAATTTTATGAAAATGCAAATGACTGAAATTTAAATCTGTGATTTGTTATTGCTCATCGCAGCGGAAATCATCTTTTCCGCTGTACTGCCTCTCCGGGCAGGTCAGAGGTCAGTGTTGTTACAGAACAGGAACCCTTGGGTTTGTGGAGCTCCAGTGTCTTGCTTAACCCTCTACTGCAGGGATACTTAACTTACTTTGCCCAGGGGCCACTTCTGCAAAATGACAAATGGCCAGGGGCGTGATGAACTCTGGCACTTTATTCATATTAAAAGTGCAAAAAAAATAAAAAATCCTATTGTGAATCAACTTATTTTAATTGTGAATTAGAAAATGGCTGAAGGGCCACACAGCACCCTGTCGCAGGCCAGATTTGGCCCACACGCCGCTAGTTGAATATCACTGCTCTAGTAAGTACAATTTTGTTTACAGTTAACTTTTTTACATCATTTCACCTATGGCATACGTGAACCTTTAACCTTTAGACTGCTAGTAGTATGAGGTAATGACATATCCATAGATTGCACTGTTCAAAAATTAAGTCCTGTCCTTAAAATAATCCTTACACATAATATCAAGGGCCGTCAGAAAGGTCCTGTTTTATTGCCTTGTCCTGAGGCCATGTCTTGAAGTGGGCCCTGTTTCAAAATCTAGACCTTCATTATTTTAGGTGATTTTATGCCTGCAAGGTGCATATTCATTATTTTGTATTCAAACAAATTAGCATAAAGCAGAGTTGAGGGTATGCAATATTCCAGCATAGGAATACTGAACACAATGTACAGGAAGTGGAAGGAACAAGGTATCACAGACAGGCCCTGCAGCGATGCCCCCTGCATGATTAATGAAAGGATCTTAATACTTAATACCACAAGATATTAAGGTGCTGTAAAATATTTTTGGAGCTTTATATTAGTAAATACAGAAATGCACAAAATCAGTTAAACAGAGCAGAACTCAGTCACTCTATAAATGTATCTGACGCAGAGCGTGTGAGTGTATGCCCTCTGCTGTGTGCTTCGTGTGTGGATGTCTGGTCCCCATTACCTCATCCTAATAGTCACGGACATGTGACAAACCATGACAAACCATGAGTATGACAGTCAGAAAAAGATTTGTTAGATGTTAGTATGCAGTATACACACATCAGCAGGTTGGGCTCTCCATCAAGGCTTGTGTGTGCTTCCTTAATTAAAGGTAAAATGCTCTGTGTCCCTGTTAGATCACTTTACCTGCAGCGATGTTGAGAAAACAAAGTTTGCAAAAAAATAAAGGAGAGGTCAACCACTGAATGACTGCTGCACACACAAGCTGTTTCTAACTGTATGCTGCCCTCTAGCAGTACTGTGTGGACATGACTTTGTTCCCATGTTGTTTTTTTGCTGCTTTTTTAGGTTGAAGGAAATTCTGATTATCTACACTACAGTTAGTTCATGACGGATCATTTCATGAAATATTCATGTTTCTATATTCACATCATAGTCACATAATTTAGGCATCTGCTTCTCTTAACTTTAAAATTTATGAAGGTAGTTGTTGTTGTAAAACAAAAATCTAAATTCTCTGGACTGACACGATGAGAGGACTGGTCCATGAGTGCTTTAATAAATTTCAGTAGACAAATGTGTGCATACTTACCTGTAATGTAACATTGACATATTATTTCATTCATAAGGAATGAATGAAATCTACACCTACAAACTTTTGAATATGCAAAATGTCAGTCACTTCTAGGTCTGATGATGTAATACACCTTAAACTCTTGCTGCAACATGTGGGGAAATGACAATCTTTCTGATTGATTGGTTGGTTCATATTGAAAGATCTTAGGATAAACCTGTGACCCCTCCACAAATCAGGAAACAAAACCCTCAAATCCAAAGCTCCAAACTTGTCAAGATAGTTCACACCCAACCATTGGAAAGCCCAGTGCTGCTGGCAGTAACATTGTATAGCTTACGAAACATTGTTTAAGACTTGGCCTATTACCTTTATTTTCCACAACAATAGTGATGCGATTTGTAATTCCACGTCCAGCTGAGAGGGACCTAAGCCAGTTAGCCACAGACAATCAACGAAACCGTCAATGTCAAGGCTAATACTATGTGTTTAGTGAGGGCGTTTCATAATAATCAGATATGGAGGAGAGAGCAGTTGTAATGGCACTGTTGCGCAATACAGTGAGGAGGTCAGAATTTTGTGGGGTATTTTACAACCTGCACCCACCTACTAAAGATGAAAGGCACTTGAGCAGGCTCCTTCAGTGCTTGCCAGCGACGGTGAAAGTAAAAGCCAACCCCAGAGTCATACTCATTTTGGAATGAGCTTTGTCCACTTGGCATTTTGCCTTGCTATATTTGGGGATTTTCGTAGCTTGCTCGTGAGTGCATGCTGCCTACAGTCAGGCACCTGGCTACTTTTTTATGATGCCCAGACCTCACCTTCAGGGTGTTCTTGGCTGGAGGCTACACACCCATTGCCCAGTGGTTGACGCCCAGAAACACCCAGAAAAAGAAGAAAATATAGGCAGACGGCAGGGTCTATGCAGATAAATACACTGTCATACACTTCTAGTGGGTCATAAGTAATGATTGAGAGGGATTACTTTTGTATGACTCATTCATTTATTCATTCATTATTCATTTTTAACTGCTTATTCTGATACATTCACACCTACGGGCAATTAGAGTTTAGTGTCCTCAGTTAACCTAGCCTACATGTCTTTGAACTTTGGGAGGACACTGGGGAACCTGGAGAAAAGCCATGTCAACACAGGGAGAACATGCAGACTCCACACAGAGTGGCCCCAGCCGGCTGGCAGATTCAAACCCACTTGCTGTGAGGTGATAGACCTAACAACTGCACCACCATGCTGCCCTATATGACTCTTTATATTGTTTGTTATTTTATGAAAATCCTGTATAGTATAACTTTAACTAATGCTGGTGAAATGCATGCTCTGAGTACATTTAAGAGCCAGTGAGAGTCTATAGTTGAGCGTGCTTTAAAGTCAGCAATTGCAATTCATTGTAATTAGTTAAAGGGAGCCACGGCATTAGAGGTGGAGGGACATTTTACTTTATGTCCTGATTCTTGGCGAGAGGCATCACAGTCGTCTAAGTGACAGAAGTCTGAGTAGGCCTGCAGCACGAAATTGCTGCGTTTTAAAAACAGTTTAAAATATTAGTAGTGAATAAGATTCTCACATTGGGCTGACTTCTACAGTGAATTAAATAGTGAAAATAAACTATTCCCCATTTTCTTGGGGGCCCTGTGGAACTCCTTTAAGGACCCCTGGAGGTCCCTGGACTCCTGGTTGAAAACCAAAGGGTTACCTAATTGACAAAGTAGTAATCATATGATAATGACGATGTCATTTCTTTTTGTATAGAAAACTAAAATGCTGTCTCTGAACTGTTAAAGCAGTGTTTTTAGCATAGGTTTTAGCTTTAGCTGAGTGAAATCAACACCGGAAATAAGCAGCAGTGAACTTTCTTGGTTTCCTCGCGCTCCTCTGTACGTGCCTGTGCGTCATGTCGTCACGTACCCCGCTCTCTCTCCCTCTCACTCCGGACAGATTCACAACCTCAGACATGGCTCCGTGAACTAACACATGGCAGCCAGCAGCCATGAACCAAAAAACAACTCACCAAAAACTGACGATGCTTAAATAGCAGCCTTACTTCGTTTCTTTCGAAATTATTCCAACTCCTGCAATATCCACAGCTACCGGCCGGCTGTCAGTCACTGTCGGGGGGAGAGGAGCACAGCACCCCCTTCGGTTTAATTTCCTCCGACATCTCGCTTTGAAGTTTCCGTCTCTTCTATCAGAAGCTCAACATGGGGGTCCAGGGTTTCCAAGAGTACATTGAAAAGCATTGCCCCAGCGCCGTGGTGCCGGTGGAGCTCCAGAAACTTGCCCGGGGGAGTATGGTTGGAGGTGGCCGGCAGAGACCACCTCAAAGTCCGCTGAGACTGCTGGTGGACGCCGAGAACTGCCTCCACCGGCTCTACGGAGGCTTCTACACCGACTGGGTCAGCGGGGGCCAGTGGAACCACATGCTCGGCTACCTGGCCGCCCTCTCCAAGGCCTGCTTCAACGGTAACATTGAGCTCCTAGTGTGCTTCAATGGCGCCCTGGAGAAAGGCCGTCTTCACGAGTGGGTCAAGCGGCAGGTGAACGAGAGGCAGACCGCCCAGCAGATCATCAGCCACGTCCAGAACAAGGGGACCCCGCCGCCTAAAGTCTGGTTCCTTCCTCCCGTGTGCATGGCCCACTGCATCCGACTGGCGCTCCTCAGGTTCCGCGTCGGGGTGAGTTGAAGCTCGGCCTGGCGATGCCTGTTGAGCAGAGCCACTGAGGACTACCGGCGGGCACACATTAGCAGGCTGTGTGGTTAGCCTGCTAGCTGCCCACCATGTCATCACTGCCAACTTCACCCATGATAAAAGCTGTTGGCACCCTCGGCCAAGTGTGCCTCTGGGAGAGCTGACAGTGGAGTCCGTGGCCTGCTTTTTAATACTTAATACTCATTCTGATTGTGTGACATTACCTCAGACTATGAATTCATGTGATCAACATTGTAAAAGGGTTTGATCATTAATCAAAGGCCAGGTGTTTGCTTTAAGTCCTAGCAGAGCAAAACAACAGAGTTACTGAGCTGTCCCAGTCCTGGAGAGTCAGAAGGAGAAGCTAAAAGGAGAAACCAGCCCCCTCTGGAACATACAACAATATTAACTATGCTGAAATCATAAGCACATTTACAGCATATCTATCAGCCACTATAAGTATCATTATTAAACATTTAAGTAATTGTTTTAAATAGAAATGCCTTAAATCACTGCTCCAAACCTTGTCAATAATTTTGTCTTGGCCTATGGTCATGGCTGGATTATGAGACAGTGGGCCCCTGTGCACAGATATGTCCCAGGCCCCACCACCTCTCATACCTAGGAGCAAGACCAACAGATTTTGTAATGGTTTTGCCTTTTTTTTGTTGTTGTTTTGCACCTCTTGTAGTTGTTATGCATGTTTTGGTGGTTTTGTGTCTCCTTGTAGTTGCTTTGTGCCTCTGTGATGTTATTTTGTGTCCTCATTTGCTTGTTTTGCCCTTTCTGTCGTAATTTTATGTCTCTTTGTAGTTCCTTTGCATGTCTTAGTGGCCATTTTGAGCCTTTTCTTGGTCTGTACATGATAATTTAAGTGACCTTTTGCAGGGGAAGGCCAGGGGGCCCCTTGACACTTATCCTGTGCCTGGCAGGCCTGTTCAGTAATCCATTCATGTCTATATAGTTAAGTGACTACTGTATCTCTGGGCTGGTCTGCAAAACGCTGTAAAACGTCCCCCTTAGCTTTGAAAAATTGTGACGGCCGTCTTTCACTACTCTCTGACATTTTGTAGACCAAAATAATGAGTGGAGAATACAGTCAACGGATTAATTGATATGACAAATAATTAGTTACAACCACTTTAAATGTTACTTCTGCAGGAACACTACAAAATGTTAGTTAAACATGTAAAAGAATAGTAAAGCTGCTCCTCACTCTGCATGCAGCGATGTAGAGCTGTTATCACACATTTGAATTGGTTTACAGAGCAATGATTTGTTAGCATGTAAAGATTAAGGATACTCTGATATGTTGTATTGGTGTAGGGTTAATACTGACTTTATTAAGTGGATTAGAAAATGGGCAGATGCATGATCCACAAACAGGTACAGACTGATCCTCTCTAAATACAAATTATTTAATTAACATTATTTAAAGGTCTAGTGTGTTCGATTTAGGGGGATTTAGTGGCATCTAGTGGTAGGGATTGCAGATTGAAACCAGTGGAAACTTCTCCCGGTTAAACTTCCTTCAGTGTTGTGTGTCCAGGAGGCTTTCACTGTGAGCCTAATAATCCGCAAAGGTCACTTTCTCTCCAAACTAAACAGACCAGGTGAAAAAAGCACAAAATAATGCAGTTTCACGTTAACAAAAATATGTATTTTGCTGCCGACGGGCTGCTAACTGTGAGACGTGAAAATGTGAATGGCCTTATCTGGAGCCAGTCTTTCATTTGTCCATTCTGGGCTACTGTAGAAACATGGTGGTGCAACATGGCAATCTCTGTAGATTTAAACAGCTCATTCTAAAGTGACCAAAACACAACAGTTTTATTGTCAGGCGATTATACACCAAAGAAAACATACTTTCTATTGCATTCCATTCCTGCCAATGCATCTCCATAAACCCTGCACACTGGGCCTTAAATGTTGTGTTTCTGCTGTCAGTAACATTGATTAGGTCAGGGCAGGCAGGCAAGTTGTCATGTTGCCCGACATAAAAATCCTCCCAGTAAGTTCCATGCACTGTGGATAAAGTGTGGTAAAGTGTGAATCAGGATCTTTCATTCAAAAGTCACAAGATATTATTGTGACAATGCAGTGACGTGTTACGTGGTTAGTTCTATATATGGTTACAGTATTTATATAATGCTGTTTTAAGATCAGTTTATTTCCTCATATACTCTTGATGACATTTTAGAAGTATAGCCTATTATTTGTCTCTCTTTCTTTGAGTATCCAATCAGCTGTGTAGAGCTTATTCACTAAGAGCAGCTCAAACAAAACTGCACCTGTTTGTAATCCTTTTTCTGAGCCTTTTCTCAAGTACCTAACACACCATGTCTGTGTAAGAGGTTTATTTTGAGGCTTAACCATCTAAAGCTTTACTCTTGGCTTTGCCAATCCTCAGGTTGTCCAGAGCATCGAAGACCACCACCTGGAAGTGATAGCCTTATGCAGGGAGAATGGCTTCCATGGCCTGGTGGCCTACGACTCGGACTACGCTCTGTGCAACATCCCATACTACTTCAGTGCCCACGCCCTCAAACTGAGCCGCAACGGCAAAAGCCTCACCACCAGCCAGTACCTGATGCACGAAGTGGCTCGGCAGCTCGATCTCAACCCAAATCGTTTTGTCATTTTTGCATCACTTTTAGGTGGGTGTGATACTACTGGGCAGAATTTAGGTGAAAGTTGTAGTTAAAACGAGGCTGACTGACACGACTTGGTTCTTGTGTGTTTTATAGGAAATCACATACTGCCTGATGAAGACTTGGCTGCCTTTCACTGGAGCTTACTTGGTCCAGAGCATCCATTAGCATCTTTGAAGGTAAAGATCTGAAGGATTTCTGTATAATCACATGACTGGTAATCCAGTGTAATAGAAGTGTACAGTGAGATTTGTAAGTGAATGACAGTCTGAGAGGAACATTCAGATCAGCACATACTGTGCTTGAATATTTTTGTGACAGGTGAGTGCATTGCCCCTGCAGTGTGCCTCCTGAATCAATGAACTTCTCAGCAAACCACCAGTGTCATTCATTTTTTCAATGGAAAGTGTTTTTAAAGGAAAACGAATTTCACACACCCACAAAGCAGCGTTTCCCACACCGTTAGATTAAATTTTTCTCTCTGTTCTATTTCCTCTATTGTTCTCTCTGTTCACATTGCGCTGAACTCTCAAGGCCATCATACTTTTTACAACTTGATGGCTGCATTAGAGACCAGCAGCAATGGTTATGCTTGTGGTGCTGCTATAGCAGGTGTCGATGGTTAATGTGGGGGTCTCCTTGGGGAACATAACTTGGCCTAAAAAAAATTTTTTTTTTTTTTTTTTCAAAAACAGGTTTAGCTTTGGCAGAAACGTCTGTGTAGCAGCCCATCGCTCAAAGTAAAAAGTTAATGACAAAAAAGGCCTTTTAGGGTCTTAAAAAAATAGTAAAAACCCGATTTCATTGCATCAGTTGAACGTACAATGTGTAAATTTTTTGCCTCTATGGGTCTTTCAGTCAAAACAACAAAAAATGGAGCAATGCCATCATTGCAGTGAGTTTCCAGTTGTTAGGGTTCCTTCAGTGGTCATCGTTCAGGAGGTTTACAGGGGGAGCAGAATTATTTGCAGAGGTCACTTCCTCGCCAAAACAAATGGACCACATGATTAAAACCGGTATAAACACTGAGCAGTTTCACATTAAAAATCAGTGTTTTTCCGCTGCTGCTCAGCTCATTGCAGAGGGGCTGCTAACCAAGCACCAGCTAATGTGTGCTCACCTTTTTTTCTCTGATAATTTAAGATCCAGATGTTAAGGAGTTTTTTTATTGGGAGCCAAATTATCCGCAGAGGTCTCTTCCTCTCCAAAACAAATGGAACGGGTGATTTAAACTGGTAAAAATACTGAATAAAGCAGTTTCATGTTACAAATAAGGACTTGTCTGACTCTGTTTGGGATGGCAGGGGCTGGAGTTGAGCGGCCACTATTGTTTGCTCAGCTTGTTTCTCTGATAACTGAAGAGTCAGACATCCGTTGACTAAAATACTTCATTCAGTTACAATGTATAGTCAAAAATAACCAAGATCTATAAAGAGTATCATCAACATGTGGCTTAAACTGGATAAAAAGTCAATTTATGACAGCTCCTGACAAACAACCTCAATCATGACGCATGTGCAAAGGGTATGTGATGCCACTGACAGGCAACAGTGACACAGACTGTTCTTGATTAAAATGACAGAGTTCTCTCACTTTGAGCATTGTTGGAA
>JAPZEB010000012.1:35796157-35808738 GCA_029783705.1 Chaetodon striatus | reverse complement strand
CCATGTAGTATACTATGTGCACTATGTACTTATTGGCGTAGTGCGCGAATTTCGACAGGGTAGTGTTGTCTCAAACCGAACACGGCCATTGTGCACTTACCGGAAATGTGCAGCTGATTAGCATTAGTGTTATTGTTCGTGGTTCATTACAGACTGCTAAATTAACCCAATAAACATACTGCTGACTTATGTCTGACAACAGTATGGTGGTGTTTAGTGCAAAAAACACATGTATAACTTACATTTGTACAATGCAGCCATTTCTAGTTTGAAAAGCGGTCCCTCCCCTTCCGCTACGTGGCCAAGATGGCGACCATTGAGGACGAGAATTGTCCATAGTTCCACACTCAACTTCTTGACTGTTTTGAATGCACCATCCGGGTACTCATAGTGCACTTAATTTTTCCATACTTCTCAGTGTGAACGCACGTATGCGCTCAAAATATTACGTTTAAGTACAGAAGTACGGGATTTGAGACACAGCAGAAGTCTTTATCCAGAACTGTGTTCGACCCTGCCCAGCTGTCCGCCACAGTGGCTCTGTGACCTGTAGCATTCCAGTGTTAAGGTGATCATACAGACAGTAGCGAATCATGCACCCTTTCAACAAGATGATGCCTTCTGCCAAAGAACAAGAATCAAATTAAAATCAAGTTTTTATGAGCTGCTCAGCAGAGTCTACCAATTTCAGGCCCAATAAATCGTTCAAGATGAGTAAAGAAAGGAGGCAGCTGGAGTAGTGATGTGTTCATGGTCAGCTACGAGCATGGGAGAGGTCTTTGCCAGTTGTTTAGAAACGACAGGTTTAAAAAAGTACTCAGCATTGCACTCCTATAACACTGTTGGAGAGACATCTTTTTTTTTTATTTCACACATTCTTCTTCCTTGTCAAACCCTGGTGCCTGTGTTACCCACAATGCAGTCTCTCAACCCATTAGCTATCGGTCTGATGGCTTCAAGCCTCTGTAACAGCAAATATTTCGGGAGATCACATGCAGCAAGTGGATATCCGGGCCAAGGCTTCAGTGTCTGTGTGACGGCCATTTTGGCTAATCTCTATAAACAGATATCTGCAGATGACTGTAGATCAATTTAAAAAAGCTAAATCATTGTCAGATGATAGCTGATGGGTTCCCAGGTTGTATTTTCGCATTCCACCTCTTCACACGCAGTGTGTCTAATCATGTAGTTGATGAATACAATATTAACACTGCAATAAGAAAATGTTGAAAATTAAATGAATATCAATGAACTTAGTATAACACAACATTACACTCTTTATATCAAAGAGAGTTCCTCAGTACAGTTAAAAAACACAACACACACCATCCTTTTGTAAAATAAAGTGTTTCACATCTGAGCTGCATATTGCTCTGCTCTAAATTTAGCCTGAATTTATGACTTAACTGTCTCAGAGGGCCTCTTCCACATGACTGCAGTGTCCAACAATAACATTCATTGTCAGGAATTGGTTTTTCAGCAACCCAACATCAAAGAATAATGTAATTTCCCTCACACATATGCAATGTGTAACGTGTTTTTTATATTTTCTGTGAGTACAATCCGATTGATCTTATTTCCATATATGTAGTTACACTCTTATCACCTTATTTTGAAAATTTGACACAGTCAAAGGTGTATCCTGGGCCGTTTCAATGCATTTATGGTTGAGCACAGAGATGTGAGTGATGGCTAGCTTCATGTACAAACATCAGACGCTACCTCTGGACCACTGAGGAGCACATTAGGAAAGGATTTGATCCAGCTTGTCTGACCGAGTAAAAGATTTTGGTCAAGCTGGCTGTCACTCACATCTCCATAGTCTTGGAAAGTAGAGCAGGCAAGCCCAATCAGCTAACTGGTTGTTTTTACTGACCCGACATAACCTTTTACATTGGGTGTGGGTGGAGAAGCTGAGGGCGGCCTTGGTAAGACACACAGGGAGCAGAGGTCAGTAGCAGTGTGTCCTTAAATGATACTAAAACATAGTGGCATAGTGCTGTTGCGAGCATATGGCGTAGGTGTTGGGAAACAACTGCTAATAATGGTCGGGAAAACCCCGATCTTTATAAAGTCCATCTGCATATTCCGCCTTTTACAGTTGATTTCAGTATTTTTTTGGGTTGTCTGTTTGTAACTCCGTCCTAGTCTCATGAACGTGATATCTCAAGAACGTATAGAGGGAGCTTCAGATTTGGCACAAACGACCACTTAGACTCAATGATGTACTCATTAGATTTTGGTGGTCAAAGGGAAAGGTCAAGGTTACTGTGACCTCGTCTTTCTCATTCTTGTAAACACAATATCTCAAGAACATCTTGAGGGAGTTTCCTCAAATTTGGCACAAACGTTTACTTGGACTCAAATGATTTATTAATTTGGCTTGGTAGTTGAAGGTCAGGGTCACTGTGACCTTAGAAAACATGTTTTTAGTTGTAACTCAATTCATACAGTAATTATGACAAATGTGACACTTTTGTTTTATAGGTTCAAATAATGAAGAGATAACATTTTATTTTCAAAAAGTCAAAGGTCAACTTCACTGTGACATCATAATGTTCTGCAAAAACACTTTTTTGGCCATTGTTTAACGCCATACCTCAGGAACAGAAGGGGAGACATCTTGGCTGTCCACCTTGAAACTGTGCTTATTGTATAGATCTTCTGTGCTGCCGGGTTGAAGATGTGTGTAAAGCATCTATGTTTTATAACATGTAGCTTCTCTGCAGCAACATCTATACTTGACGTTTTGTCTACTATCATGGGTACAAATCAGTCTGGACAGACATGGATGTAAACTTTATTGGTTCATGGAGGCATACAACCAAGAGGCGGTAATTCTGGTCAATATCAAGTTGTGTTTCCATCCATGTTTCTACATCATGGAAATCAGAGGGCCTCAAGCATGTTGTTACAGTTTCCCTCCTTAGTTCTTAGTAATATTGGCTCAAGTATGAAGCTACGTTCACAGATGCAACAGTGGCCAGACAGAGTACTGAGCAAAGGTTGTTATTCTTCTGGTCACAGGGTGCATTACATGACATGACATTAAGTTTGTTTCCACTTGTGGAAGGATGTTTGAAATTTTGTGCCACGCAAAACTTGAAATCTGTAACAAACTGTTTTAATTGAACATAGTTGTGTAGAAATCATAACACTGTTCTTCTAAGAGCTAAACATAGACTGGTTTTAGTTTGGTGGGATGGATGCTGGTGAGTCCATCCAGCAGTTTTCTGTTTGTGTTTCATTTTCCTGCCTCCTGGAGATAAAGCTATGACCACCATAATTTAATTTGGGACAAAGGGTGTCACTTTGAGATGTCACAAAAATTGAATGTGTATTGTGTCACTGTCCATCTTTGTCTTTTTAGATTGTAGACAAAGGTAGATTTATACAGAAAACCTGCCTGAATGCCACTTCTGGTCTGGCAGTAATGATCAAATGAAAGAGGAGTTGGCGTGCTCTCAAAGGCTGTCAAACTGCTGTTGCCTGTTGATACGAGAAAGTGACACTGTGCTCGTTGTAAACATTTTTATTTTTCTGTATGAACACATTAAGTTCCCTTTTATTATATGGACCACTGCCAGTCAAAGGTGATCTGTGTTTGGCTCCACTCTGCTACAACTGAATCACGTGTGCTGTTCCTTTAGTCATGTTAGTGACCACAAGGGAGGATGGGACGGAAACGGACAGACTCCACATTCTGAAAACACACCAGAGGGAGACCTGGGGGACCAAACAAAAGTGAGTGAGACACTCAGGAACACTTGAGACCTGATTAGAAATCTCACCAGGTGACTTAAGTGAAAGTGCTGTGTCCTGTCTGTCCCCAGGCTGACCTCTGTGTGACCCCTGCTGGGAGTCTGAATGTCCAGATCCCCTCCCTGCTCTCCATGCCCACAAGAACCCATATGGACATCACCATCCCACCCCTCCCTGCCGTGGCCCCCGAGGTCCTGCGGGTGGCCGAGCACAGACACAAGAAGGGCCTTATGTACCCCTACATCTACCATGCTCTCACCAAGGTCAGACTCATCCTAAGTATGTTTGGATTTAAGCTGCTCGCAGCTTTTATTTTCAAAGGACAGTCTTTTATTTTTATTTGTGTTTGCACAAAACTAAAGAAAAGATCCACCCCCAGAAAGCACAAGTACTCACATGTCTAGTCAGAAGTGATGCTTAGCTCACACAGACACCATATTAGTGAGTGGAATCTGAAGTATCTATTTGTGGCGTTGTGCAGCATTTAGGTAACAGTGTATCTTTGCAGGGAGAGATTAAGCTGTCTGTCACCGTTGAAGATGAAGCTAACAAAGACCTGCCTTCAGCAGTGCAGCTGTTTCGGCCTATCCGTCAATATGTTTACGGAGTGCTCTTCAGCCTGGCAGAGGCCAGGAAGAAGGCTGAGAGACTCGCCATGAGGAAGAACTGCCTCCCTGAATGTGAGTCCTGTGGTCAAAAAGCTCCTTTGTGTCACTGTATCACATCCTGTACTGAGGTTTTTGCGCCTGTATTTAGCAAGTGTCTCAGAGTAGGAAGTCCTAACCAGCCAAAAATTCTCTGTGATGCATTTTGGGTTCTGCTTTTAGGACTAGTTCTATCAACCTTCTTAACTTAGGATATCAGGTAAAATCAGCAAGCCATGGTTCTAAAATAAAGGCCAAGGTAGGGGAGAGATCTGATTACTGATCTACCTCATGTTACACAGATTTACAGTAATCCAGCTACTACAGTGCATGTAAACACAACTTATCTAGCACAGCAAGATGGATGATGCAGCTTTCCAACACTAATGATTTGGGTTTGTTAAGCAGGATTTAGTTGTGAGGTAGACCCTACGCACATCACCTATGCCGCTGTGAGCATTTATACTTGTGCGGTGGTGTGTCTGTGTCACTCTGCAGTTACACCTCCAAAACAGTTGTTGGCGGCAGAGTTTCTGTGAAGTGCTGTAAAGTTCAGTTGATTCGAAACACACCCAAAGCACACACTAAACATGGCTTAATAGAGACAATTTCAAACACAAGTACACAAATTGGTTTCACAGGATTCACAGACAAACCCTTGTCTTTATCTGGACACACTTTACCCACAAATACAACATGATGATATTATTAGCACAAACCTATGGCATTATACATTGTATAAGTTAGCCTAGCAGCTAGCGATCTTTTCCTCTTCTCAAATAAAACCAGGGACAACAGTAACATTTAACAAAGGTAACAGTTCATAATTTGGCTCCATTACAACTCACAAGCTTCACCGACAAAACAGCTGTCTAATACTAAACACATTTTCCAAACAAATACAACATGCTAACGTTATTGGCGCCAGCCTGTGGCATTTTACATTGTATAAATTAGCCTAGCAGCAAGCGGAGATTTCCTTTGCTCATATGAAGCCAGGATAAATCCTGAAGTATAAACAGAAATCCCTGAAGGCTAAATTACACACAAGACTTAAAATGCTATTTTTGTGGAGGCTTTATTGTCTTCACAATTCATTGTTTCTTATCTGTGAAATTAAAATAAAGCTTCGTTTCCACTGAGGGAAATGGTTTCAGCTTACAAAAAAGGTCTGCGTTGCCGCAACGTGTAGTTACATTTCTGGGGAGGTGTGTAGGCTACAGCCTCGGTTACGGCGGCGGTTCAGTGCAGAAGTATAAATTCCGCCTGACTCGTACAGTTCCTCAGGTGTTGCTCACCATTCAGTGTGAAGTTATGGAAAAACATGGCTGCATTTCTACAAATCATGTGGTTGGTTGTTCATTCATTCATTGAGTAATTTTATCAATGGCGGAGCTGTATTTAAGACTGAATGTTTCAAATCTGGGTGACATCACAGATTTTATTCCCCCACGTTTAAAAGGTCACAAGTTAACATGAGCAAAATGTAATCACACAATATAATATGTATTATACAATACCTGTAAGATGCAGTGCTAATACACATTAGACACTGAGGATATGTCACCCAGCTAAGTCAGATCACTATTTCTGAAATGACACGTACATGTACATTTATTGTTTAAGATACATACATAACATTCAGTCAGTGGCTTATTAGTAAATATCATTATCAGATTTTAGATATTTATTATTGTTGGCATTATGTTTTTTCACAAGAATGCCTAGATTATCTACTGACAGTATAAACAGAAAGCCTATGCATTAAGTAGGGCTGCAACTAAAGGATTATTTTCATTACCAGTTATTCAGCTGATAATTTTATTTATGAAGTGATTAAACATTCTGTCTACAAAATGCCAGAAAATAGTGCAAAATGTCCATTATAATTTCCAAGAGCCCAAAATGACAACTATAAATGTCTTGTTTTACCTGACCAACAGTCTATAGGATCCAAGATATTCAGTTTGCAGTGATGTAAACCAACATCAAGCAGCATACATTTGTGAAGCTGGAGCCAGAGAAACTTTTCCAGTCATTTTAGCTTAAAATTCGATGATTAATTCACTGTGACATTAGTTTCCAATTAATATCATGTTGATCAGCTGTTGCAGTTTTAACTTTCTGCATTTTACCACTGTTTAATACTCCAAACACAACATCATCAGTTTAACTTTGCAGCTAAGCGTGTCACAAAAGAGCAGCATCACACTTTCCCTCTTGCTCAAAGTAAATGTAGGAAATCCCTCTTGCTCAAAGTAAATGTAGGAAGTTTCATACACCGCTCTCACTACACAGAGGTAGAAATGCTCTTAGGTGTGCTGCAGTAGTCTGTGATACTGGTGTTACAGGGTGTTTGGACATTACTCGTCCACCGCCCCCATCATCATATTGCTTTTTTTTAGTAGAAATCAAGCCCATTAAGTTCATTTTTGCATTTCAGCACCCACGTTCTTCAAATAAAAAGACTTTAATAAATACATTTGTAAAATACTAAGTGTGTTATGAGTACTTAGTCGGATGACGAACACTACAATTATAAAGTGATGAAAGTGTCTGCCACAGACAGCAGCAGAGTCATAGTACAGAGCTTTGCCAGACGCAAGCCTGTATCTTGACAACATTCATGGACCTTTGCTACCAGGATGACTATGGACCTCATTTATGAGACAAATGTACGACTGAAAACTGGGCGCACGGTCATTTTTTAACAAAGCTTGGCATTTATCTACGTGGATGTGAGTGGAGGTTACGATCAAATCTCATGTCAGGCCTTAGCTTGTGTGCGCAAGTTTGAGTCAGCGTGGACATGCGGAGCAGCATAGTAAATTTGGCTGAGGTGAAGAATTGTGATCAGACCATATTCTGACCCGCATCTAAGTATTTGCAGCAACATATTAATCACTTCAGATGTATAGTTGCCACATGGATGCGTGCTTTCTATCTCAGCTGGCAGTTGCCTGGCTCTGTGGGACTGGCCCCAGGCTGGTGTCCAGCTCTTAACTATTTCTGTCCTTTTTTTTTAACACTGACAAAACAAAAGCATGGTTAGATCAAATAGAAAGAAATAAACTCTGCAAAAGTATAATTGTATAAATACAAGTAGCCTATGGGTTCAGTTCCTACTGGTGTCTGGCTTTGACACAGGTGGTACGTCTGTGTTTCCTCTGCCACCTGTTATGCCTGAGATGGAAGCAGACTTATATTCGTTGCCACATGCTCCTCGGTCTGTGTCAATTCTTAGCTTTTATATGAATAGGCTGGCAATATTATGTATATAGGCTTATATAATATATGTATGCTATAGGTCTGTAGATATCATGGATGTATAACTTAAATACTCCAACCTCAGCTAGAGTTCGATTGTGTACTGCAACGCTGTTGACCGCAGTAGTGATTTTTGCGTTTTCTTGACATCCTTTGATGCCACTTTGCAGCTACCAAATAGAAGCAGACAGTTAAACTGAACCTGGGACATCAGCGTTTCAATTTCTAGCTCTGAGAGGTTTTGCTTCTTGGCCATATTTTGCCTCTCCATGTCGTAAACTCAAGGAGCGAGGCCTTTTAAACTAAAAAATATTGGGACAGGATACTAAAAGATGACTGTTTTCAGCGATCACACTTATCGCCTTATAGTTCCTACACTGGAACAAGAACCCTACCATCAAATGATATCTGCGCCCGAATCTGCGGTGGTTTATATGTTAGATTGATAATTGAAGGCCTATGACCCGAATATGGAGGAGACCAAGGCCGAGTTCCAATTTGTTCAAAGCACAGGAAAGATCTAATGATTGAACAATAAAGCTCAAAGTAAGCGCTCTACAGGTATTTAGCGTCATTAACAAAGATCTTCTCTTGTAAAATTTCCAGTGTAACTAATAGCACTGGTGTTGTTACAATTAACCAGTGGGAACATTTCGTCACTGTGGCCTCCCTACTTTAAGCACAATTTCAAGGAGAGATCCTGGGACGCTTGATGAATACAAATTTGATCTTTTTCAAATGTTGTCCCCCAGATACACACGTCATGGTCAAAGAGTGGGCCGCCTACAAAGGCAAGTCTCCCCACACTCCAGAGCTGGTGGAGGCTCTGCCCTTCAGGGAATGGACCTGTCCCAACCTGAAGAAGCTGTGGCTGGGGAAGGCCGTGGAGGACAAGAACCGGAGGATGAGAGCGTTCCTGGCCTGCATGCGCTCTGACACTCCAGCCATGCTAAACCCTGCCAACGTCCCCACGCCCCTCTTGGTGCTCTGTTGTGTGCTGCGGTGAGTGGACTGCTGAAATCCACACAGATTAAGTCTGTAGGTTTCACTGTTTAGGTGACAAGTCCAGTGTGAAGTAAATTGAAAGGGAGTGAGGATTTCTGCAGACAGTTCTTGGTATTTGTAACGCTGTTAACCTTCTGTGTTTTGCTTCAGGTTTATGTTACATTGGCCAGGAGTAAGAATTTTGCGTCGTAACGAACTTGACGCGTTCCTAGCCCAAGCACTTTCTCCTAAACTTTATGAGCCTGACCAGCTGCAGGAACTGAAGGTGATTGTGTAGTGTTTATGATATGAGGAGTGTCTGAGAAATGCACACACGTCATGAATGTCCTGATCGTAATGTGCCGTCCTGTCAATCACTTACTTGATCTTTAGGTGTTCAATGGCTCTTAATGTCACATTGATTGAGAGAATCCTTTAAGCGTTCATGTTGTGGTGTTTCTCTTGACACTCCTCATATTCTGCAGACTAAACAACCTCCTCGACAAAACACTGTTTTGTACGAGCATGTTGTTCTTGAAGCCGTAGCTTTGCACTAAAGATGTATTTTTGTAGAGCTTTGAGTGACTCAGAGGGGTTCTTGTGTCAGTGTGTGGATGGTTTCTCAACTCCATGTCTCAGACTGAGCTGTCTTCTCATTTGGCCTTTAAGTAAACCATCCACACAAGCTTTGGTCCTCGTGGTCTGTCTGTGTGTATCTCTGTCGGCCTGTCTGCTCCTCGCTGTGCCAGAACATCCAGGTTGTGTGTGCTGGCTTTTTGTGTTGGCTGGATTAGGTTGTGTACTGCTGTATTTTAGCAGCCAGGAGTGAATGGGCTGCTTTCGCTTGCTCTGTGCGTTGCTTTGCACTCCATAAATCTGAATGCTCTTCGGGGCTGTTGAGGAACATGCTGTCTTTATTTCTTTTCGTCTGGATATTTTCTGAGTCTGGATGTTTCTCTTCTACAGATCGACAACCTGGACCCTCGAGGAGTCCAGCTTGCTGCTCTGTTCATGAGCGGAGTGGACATGGCTCTGTTTGCCAACGACGCATGTGGACAGCCTATTCCCTGGGAGCACTGCTGTCCCTGGATGTACTTTGATGGCAAGCTGCTTCAGAGTAAACTCATCAGGGCCAACAGGGAGAAGGCCCAGCTCATTGACCTCTGTGACGGTCAGGTAGCTTCTTCCACACCACCCACACAAGTCAGCAAAACACGCTCCACTTACAAGGCCTCAGTGTGATTTAAACCATGTTTGACTGCTGGTCCTCAAAATGTCATACATTTTCTTTTATATATATTAACTTTGAATCTGAATTTATTATCTAATTTATATATTTTAATTTCTTTTTGTAAAAATGAGTCAAGCTCCTGCATGACAGTCCTCATTTCTAATGTTAGAAATCTTTAAACCCACCACTGAACATAATCATTTTACTTGCACTTACTTGTTGGCGAAATGTAGATTAAACTCACACTTATAACTACATTCCTGCATAAAATCTTCCTCTGCATGGGACATTGTATTCCTACTTGCATTTCTTGAATTAGAAAAAAATATTTGTCTAAAAATTACTCTTAAACTTGGTTAAAAAGCGTTAAATGAAGGTGTCTGATACCTGTAGACACCATGATTTTTGCCATGTCTACAGGCAAAAGGTTTAATACCTGTTCTGAATGGACATGCACTCAAAGAGGGCACAAAAAGCCTGCTGTCAGACCCACTGCCTTCCCAATCTCCAACAAATTTGTGTCCTTTCATGTCTTTATTTTTCCTTTTTCCCATTTAGATTTTTTCATTTTGTCTCTTAACTTCTTATTGCTGGCTAAAGTAAATACAGGTCAGAAGTTTCTGTCCTGATCCTTTTATACAACCTGCTGTATTTCTCAAAGCTGGGAATTTATAAAAATCTGACATAACAACATTCGCTGCAGATAGTGGATTCAAAATTTCTGTGTTAACTAGCTTACAGTGTGTTCTAACAAGACGATAGTTTGATGTTTCAGTGGTGAAAAATTTAACAGCACTGATGCTTAACTTATAGGTTATGAAGTTTATATTATTTACAATCTGGATAAACAAAAACTGGTTAGATAAAATATAGGTGCAAGGTGGTCACAAGCAGCAGGTGTCCACCGACACAACAGGATGAATTTCCACTTACAGTGTAGACAGGAAGTGAAGAGACAAAATAGAATCTGAGCACTTCCTTGTCTGTGATGAAAGGTACAAATGGAGATTGGGTGCACATTTTGGGACTGTCTCTCCTCAAAAGGCTTTCAGTGTGTCGCACTTGTTCACGTGACAAGTGATAGAAGTAGTTATGTGAAGAATAAAAAAAAAAGACTTTCAAGCATAGCCATACACCTTGAGCAAAGGGTGTGGTGATGGGATCCCAACTGTCACAGAGGTGGTTTCGAAGCTGACAGACAATCCAACAAACAGTTTGTTTAAAGCAAACTGAGGCCGTCACACCGTAAGGCTCATTTATGCTCCCTTTATGTACAAAATAGATACATGTGTTTCAAACACACTACCTTCATACTTCCAAGCGTTGCTTATGATGGTATAGATACAGCCAATAGATGGCACTAGAGGGCAGAGTCAAAAGTTTCTGACAACAACAAACAAGGTGACGCTGGAGGAGGTCGTAATATTTTACCTTTAAACAGAGGCAGCAGTGTAGTCGCTTGGTGATCTGAATGACCATTATATACATCCCAACATGTGTACAAAGAATTCATTTCACAAACTACACTACACTGCCCCCATGATCTCCAGTGGTGCTGCTCTGTTTCGTCCATATCTGTAAGCTTTCAGAAAACATGCACAAATTCAGACAACATAGGTGCAGAGTACGTTCAGAAGACTCCATCTTTCTCTGTCTCCATATCTAACACTGGGCGTAAATAAGCCCTTTGTTTCACAAAGGGTTATGCAGTTGTAGTTTGCACAAAGATATTTAACACTGCAGTACTGAGATTTGATTTATTCATTCATTCCTCCCCAATGTGTCCATGAGTTGACAGAAAATTGACAAACACAAGAGCTGACATCACAACATTTTTGGTTAAAGAGTTGAAGAGTTCTCCTTGGACCCGTTGGGCTCTTTGAAATTGTTGTTTAAATTATTATTTTTTACAGCTGATTGATACTTAATAGATGGAACTTGAGGCAACATACATCCCTGCAGATTGTTTAATAGTGGAGGTACTGCGCCAAGAAACACAGACATGTGCCAGCAGGTGGGGAAGAAAACAACTGCTGATGATGTAAATAATGCGCTTAATATTCATTACAAATTCATTACATTAGAAATGCTTTCTGAGGAAGGAAATGCATTCAACACATTTGATAGGCCTCAAGGACACACACTGAAACACTGAAAGGAAGCGACACTTCTACATATACGTAGGTTTCCCCCTCACTCTTTGAGCTAGAGTCCTGTTGTCTCAGAGCTCCTGAAGCATCCTTACAACAGTAAAACAACTAGAAGTTTCACAAGGTAAATAATGGCTTGGTTCCATATTGATTTGATCAAACAACTATTAACGTGCTGGAACATTTCCTTGTTCATCAGGGCTTCTCCGGCAATAAAAACATAGCAGTCTGTTAAAGTGACAGTAAACTTGATTTAGAAGTACGTTCCTTCCATATCTTTGTCTTTATGAAGAATACATGTTGTTATTGCCAAGAATTTTAAGTTACAGAAAACATCAAATGACTACAATTTACCAGTTATTCAGATTTTTGTCACAAGTCTACACTCAAAAAGAGTATGGACGCTTCAGACAGATGCAAATAAAATCAATGATATGCTATGGCAGTACATGGCCATCAGCTGTATGTCAGACCGGGATAGTCCTCATCAACCATAAATGAGAACACTACAGAACAGCTTCACCAAGTTCAACCCGAGAAACC
>JAPZEB010000012.1:35771507-35783842 GCA_029783705.1 Chaetodon striatus | reverse complement strand
TATTTTCTATCACATTTTACATAACAGTTTTTCAACATATTTCATCAATGGGAGTGGGATGGGTGTTCTTCATTATTTTCAGACATTTCATTTACCAAATGATCAATAGAGAAAAAATTGTCAGAGTAACTGATCATATAAATAATGGTTAGGTGCAGCCCTGCTGCCAATGCAGTGACCACATTGTAATTTAAAAAAATAACAGCATAGGCCTACATGATGCCACTGTGACCGATTATGAAACTGAAGTATCACGTCTCTTTCAGGTCAAGTCGACTGTTGTACTGCAGGGAAATAAAGGGAAACCAGAGAAAACCGAACAAACTTGTACACACTTTGGAAAATGGGTCCTTTCAGGTCACATTCCTAAACATTTAAGAAGTGTTTCTTGTGTTGTTTCAGCTGTGTTGGGGTGGATGAAGATGACGCTCCAGATATTGACATATATCACTGTCCAAACTGCGAGAAGACCCACGGCAAATCCACGTGTGAGTACCAAGTTGTAGTGACTGAAGTGTTAATATCTCTTAACAACGAAAAAGTGAAACAGCTGCTGTGCTTTTACTTCTTCTCAACTTTCTGTCATGTGACATAAAACTATCAAACAGATCAGATTGTTTAAAGGAAAACTATATTTTAGGTCTGAATATTCCCTTATGAATTGATTTGCTGAAGTTGATTCTTGCTGTGTGGTGCTATGTTCTGAATGTTTGAACGTTTGTCTGTTTTTTTTGTCCTTCAGTGAAAAAGAAAAAGAACTGGAGCAAACATGACACGGGGCAAAGCACAGACATTAAAGCTGTTCAGAATGGCAGCCAGGTTTTCATAAAGGAGCTTCGCAGTCGGACCTTTCCAAGGTAAAAACTTCTTAGACACATTTTACTGTAGAACTGTCAACACCACAGATAAAGTAATAATTAAGATAAAAACCTTCTTTGTAATTGAAATAGACTTACCACTCTTTAACTGGGATCAGATTTAAAGCATCCAATTATAATGAAATTAAATGATTCCTCATGCTGATTAGGCCTCTTGAAATTTCATTAGGGACCCTTGAATATCGCCCTCTTGTCAATATTATTCCTCACTGTATAAATAATTCCACTAGAGGGCACTGTCTGATAACTATTCACAGTCTGCCTTCAGTTGATTTCACATGTTGTGAGCACAGTAATCCCATCTCATTTCATTTCAACACACACTTAACACACTGGTCTCTCTGGTTGTGTGTGTGTGTTCCAGCGCTGATGACATAGTGGTGAAGCTGTCTGGCAGTCAGCTGTCCATGGAGTATCTGGAGGAGGTCGGCTTCAACGAACCAATCCTGGTTCCGAAGAAGGACGGCCTGGGCATGTCCATGCCTGCTCCCACCTTCTACATCAGTGATGTGGAGAACTATGTTGGTAAGGACCTCAGTGACTACTGATGCTGTTACCGCTTTCTTCTGTCTGACTAACTTCAACTGCTACAGCATTACTGCAATGATTATTGTCCAACACCTGCTACTGCTGCTGCTGCGACTGTAACTACTGATGCTGATTGTAATACTTCTTTTAATACTACACCCATCACAATTACTGCTACTGTGGCACTACCACTATCACTGCAGTCATTACCTCTACTGCAACTACAGCTACTACAATTGATACTACTGTCACTACTCCAACAACTACTGCTACTGTTAGTGCACTAGTGCAACTATTACTTTTATTTCCTTTCTTAATGCAATATCAGCACCTCTATCTCTGCTATTTCTTCTACTGTTCTGTTATTACTAGTGACCTGTTGAAGTGCTGCTTTAACTAATATTATCACAAGAATCAATATCACAAGAATTCGTGGTAGTATGGTACATGTAAACTATCACAACTACTTCTACTTTTACGTCTTATGCAACGATGCTACTGTTAGTGCATTAACTACTAATGCTGTTTCTTGTTCTACTACTTATAGTCACTATTACTACTGCTGCTACTGCTATTATAGCTGTAATTACTTATACATCAACATCTACTGTAACCACTACGGCCACTTGCTGTTACCGCTATAGGTACTACTACTACTACTGTTGCTGCTGCTAGTGTACTACTGTCACACCACTAGTACGACTGTGGCTACAGCTGTTACTGCAATGGTCACCACTTATATTACTGCTGCTACTGTACTAATACTACAGCTGTTCTACTGTAGTATGACTTTAATGAATTTCAATAATACCACTGCTGCTGGTACAGTAACAATAGTACCCCTGTATTACCAAAATAAGTTTCACTGCTTTACTACTACTATTGTAGTACAGCTATTACTGCTGTAACTACACAACTACTACTTCAAAGGCTACTGTGCTATGTACTTTACTATAAATATCCATAATAAGAACTTTATTTACAAAGCAGGTCTAACTGGGCAGTGATTTCAAAATAAAAGCACAACCAATAAGACAGGGAACAACGAATAAAGTCACAAGGTGTGCTTTGTACAGTGTGCACACCTTGACTGTCTGCGTGCAAAGTAATGGCTATCTTATAAATTAATGCTCCATCTAATGTTTGCGTTTTAGTTGGTGCTTGCAGTTCATTTAATTTTCCTTTTAAACACAAGATTAGAAATGAACTATACCATTTTCTTTTCAATAGGGGGCGCATTTGTTCTTTATGTCCCCTGTGCGCTGGTGCTCAGTGATGAGATCACTTGTTAGACATCAACAGCATCCTGCTACAGACATATTTTGTTCACAAGTTTCCTGTTTAGAGGAAATGTTTAGCTTGTAGGTGGTTAGTTTTTCTTCATCTTGTTTTATTGTGTCTTCTGTGTCCTCCGTTAATGTCTCAGGTCCCGATGTCGGCGTGGACGTCGTTGACGTCACCAAACAGACAGACAGCAAGATGAAGCTCAAAGAGTTTGTCGACTATTACTACAGCACAAACAGAAAGAAAGTGTTAAATGTCATCAACCTGGAGTTCTCTGACGCAAGGTACACAGTCTGTATCTGATGTCTGAGATGAAGTGAGGTTTGGCCTCTGAAGGTGGCACTCTGGAAAACTCCTGCTACTAATTTCTTTTTCTGTTTTCCTGGGACAGGATGAACAGTATAGTGGAGAGTCCGCAGATTGTGCGGCGGTTGTCTTGGGTAGAAAACTACTGGCCTGATGACGCTCTGCTCGGGAAGCCAAAAGTCACCAAATACTGTCTCATCTGTGTCAAAGACAGCTACACAGACTTCCACATCGAGTGCGCTGGCGCCTCCGTCTGGTACCACGTCCTAAAGGTGCGTCACACTGTGTGTTGAGTCAGGATCAGCTTTGTAACAAAAATAGGTATCAGACAGTCAGTGTCATCTGCCTCTGACATGATGAGAAACGTCACTTCATACAGCTCGGATTTTCTTTTATTCTGACGTGAATCTTTAGAGTAAATGTGGGATACATTAAACTCTGTCATATCGTGATGATGACGCCAGAAAATGTGATTGTGTTTTTGTTTGCAGGGAGAAAAGATCTTTTTCCTCATCAAGCCCACCTCTGCCAACCTGTCTCTGTACGAGCGCTGGAGGTCATCGTCCAATCACAGCGAAATGTTCTTTGCTGACCAGGTGGACAAGTGTTACAAATGTACTCTGAAGCAAGGGCAGACTCTGTTCATCCCATCAGGTCAGAGCTGCACTCCAGTCATGATGAGTATAGCTGAACATAGTTTAGACAAATCCTTAATAATATCAGTGATTCATTTCCATCCTTAGAGTTTTTCTACAGGTGCAGTGCACCCGTAGCTGTGTGTGTTATACCCAACCAAGCATCATTCAGACCTACAAAGTGATTTTAAATTACAGTGGAAAGCAGAAAGAGTCCAAACATACCAAGTGTGTATAAAATGGCAAAGGAAACGTTAAGTATATTTTCATTTCATTTGATATAATATTTATTACTGAAAGAATTAGCTGACTTCTCAGTGTTGAGAATTAATTAGTCATTGACGTTATTCTTCAAGCAAAAATGTTAAACATACTTCCACCCTCTATTAAGTTTTTTATACCACTGTGAATTGAATATCTTCAGAAGGTTATGTATTTAAAGACTTTGGACATTTGTTCACAATATTCTGACTTTAGAGACTAATCAATTGATTAAAAGAGATGCATTAACAGATTAAAGTGTGTATTTTCTAACTTTTCATCTACTAAATTCAAGAGAAAGCAGGTGTTAAGAGATTTAAATACCTTAACAATGTTAACATGTTTGTCTAATTTGTAGATGCTGTATTTTTCTTTTTCCCCCCTGATAATTAACAGAAAGCTTTTTCTTTTTGGATTTATAAAAATGTTAAGGAATGGGGAATATGGATAAAAACCTCTCTATCATATTATATGTAATTTTATGTCACATTGTATGTTGTGATATCAAAATCAATTTAAATACTCATTTATGGTTAAAACAAGAAAACAGTAACGCCTGTTTTTGGTCAATGCAGCAAATGAAATACCTGATAAATCAAAGTAGCACATTCCATTGATGTGAAAATTAGAGGTGTCAGAAAATATTTATACACTTGAGTGTTGTGATATTGTGTTTTGTGACTGTATGGATTCTCAAAAACACTGTATTGATTTTTAATTGATAGTTTACATGTAAAAATTTGTGGCAGTTGTTCATTAAGTGCTGTGTTTAAACCACCTACTGCGAGATAGCAGTGATGTAATTTAACTTCAGCCATTTGACTCTTCCACTCCAGCATATACAATAACATCACTAGTGTGTTAAATGGATTGTGGTAAATATAAATGCAGATCCCACTGTTCTGAGAGCTTAAGGAAATGAAACTTTTTATGCATTCAATCCAATTAATTCAGTTCAATTTTATTTATAAAGCCCAATATCACAAATCACAATTTGTCTCAGACGGCTTTGCAGCATACGACATCCCTCTGTCCTTGGACCTTCACAGCAGATATGGAAAAACTCCCCCTAAAAAACCCTTTAATGCATGTAATGGTATGTTCTTTATACTCTGACAGTTTTCCCTAAAATTAGATTTAAACAAATCACAATATCTTGCCTTGCTTTAAGTATCACAATATTCAAAGTTTTAATTTTAACTTGTGTATCATGATACGTATTGTATTGCCAGATCTGAGTGAACATCATATAAAAGAACATAATTGCCATAAATAAGTGCTGCTCATTGATTTGCAACAATGTGCACAATGGTCCAGTGCAGGCTGGGATATTAAAGGGAGAGCTCACACAATATACAATATATATAATATATCATACTGCCAGCTAAACTGTGCATCAGGATTATGTGATCCCATTGGTTCTTTTGTTTTGTAAGCCTTGGTCCCAAATGCTACAAGACACTTGATAAATCAAATGAACAATCAAAAAATGAAAATAAAAAGTTTTAGAAATCTCCCATAATGGTAATAATAATTAACGTATTTAAAAATAAAAGATGAATGGTAAATACTGGTGTAGAATGATGTAGTGTATGAGGGAAGATTAATTACATCTTGAAAGTAAATAGCAATAATAATTATTTTTTCATTTGCCATTAAAAATACTGATTGAATGAATATTTACAGTCACTGGATGTTATTTTGGTGGTTGAAATGTGATGGTCTCCTCAGGTTGGATCAATGCAATACTGACTCCGGTCGACTGCCTGGCGTTCTCGGGACACTTCGTCCACAACCTGAGTGTGGAGATGCAGATGAGGTATGGACACCTGTCATATTACACACACACATCCTTTTTGCTGCCATGTCGTAGTCTTGTTTTTATTCTAATTGCTGTGATACACCGTGCCTCCTACAGACAGTCAGGTCCTAATTTGGGGGATTTAGTGTGACTTGAAGACATGGTGTATTTGGCCTTGGCTGATCTTACACAGTAGTTTCCACTGGGGCCTCATTTAAGACTTGTTTTTAGCTCCAAAATCTGTTTATGAATTCTCCACATTTGGAAATACCTTGTGAATTGCATAGTTTGTTGCAATAAACCTGTTGGTAATGCATGACGATGTTTAGCTCAGACATCTTGGTTTATTCTCCTCAGAGCGTACGAAATCGAGAAGCGGCTAAAGGTCAAAACTCTCACCCCCTTCCCCAACTTTGAGACGGCGTGCTGGTATGTGGGAAGACATCTCCTCGAGCGATTCAAAGGTAAACTCTTAAATCAGTTTGATGTATTTATAGATTAAAATTTTTTGCTCTAATATGTGGTATTTTAATGTAAACATACAACCTCATTTAACTCACCATTTCTCCAGAAGAATGCACGAAAGCAGAGAAAAGACAAACACTGTCAGAGTATGGCTGCATGTCTGCTGCACAGATGACGAGCTGGATGCTCTAATATTATTTCAGTCATTAAATCGGTGAATCGCCGAGTTCACAGATGATTAGCTTCAAAAGGTTTGGCCCAGCTAGAATCACTTGCTCCATTACAAGCCTGTGTTTAAACTCCCCTCAGCTGGCTTGGGCCAATTGTTTATGTTTCCACTATTTTCTGTGTATGTGTGTGCGTGTTAAAGCCAGATTGCTGTTATTGTGTGTGGTGCACACTACTTCTAACCCACAAGTCCTCGCCATTAATATACCATTATTCTTATTAACTTCAAGGTGCAGGAAAAAGACTCACTTCACCGCTGCTGGTATTTTGCCTTGATGTTATTAATAATTTCCTGTTTTCAGTTGATAGAGCTACTTAGACATTCAGACTGTGCTTTCGCTGCCATAAACTGAAATTAAAGAGGAAATCCACATTAGTGCTACATTTGTATAATTTCACATGAATCAGAGCTGTAGTTGTCGTAGTTGAATCTAGACCGGTGAGTCTTTGCCAAATAGTGGAGTTAAGTCATCAATACTTATTGTTAAATTGTTTGTGCTGCATTTTCTGTTTGAAAGGTTCTATATAAATAAAGTTTATTATTATTATTATTGTTGTTATGATCAAGAGGTACGATGTGGAGAGGTGCCACTGACAGTAAATAACTGACTTTGCTTTGGTTTGGACCATATCAGGAGTTTGCAGTTGAGCCTGGCCCATATTTGCATATTGCAGATATATATCGGTTTCTGCAAATATGTCCGCTAACAAATAAAGATAAGTTTGAGGTCATGCAGAAACAGTGAAGCCATTATACAGTTTGTCTCAGAGAGAGCAGAGATAGTTTATTTTTCACCTACAAAATGTCCTACTCTATATGTATTTTAATCAAAAAAAATCTTTACATTTTTTTAAGGGATTCCTACAAAACCCAAGAATGGCCATGTTTTGTTTTTTTTTAATGCCATTTTCTTGAGATTACAAGTTAATTATTCTGTTATCTGAAGAAAACAAGCTTTGTTATCTCAAGATAATAAGATAATCGAGTTGTTATCATAAGAAAACAAAAGGTCGTTTCCTCCAATTATGTGACTCACGATGTTTATCAGAGATCAGGATTGCCATGCCAGCATGCATCCATGATGTCTTGGCAACTGAAGCATCTGATTTAAGCTGAAAATGTCACATCAAAGAGTACCCATTATTGATCAAGGCATCAGACTGTAGTTCAATCAAGGTCTAACGAGCAGAAATTACATTTTGTCTTTCTGTCAGAGATAACATTCAGATCAGTCCTGGCTCTGCTGTAACTTCTCAGGATTTATTTGAGCAGCTGCTGGCTGAAGCAGAGAGATGGGAGTTGGTCAGACTCTCATCTTTGGCAACTATAGAACAACATCGTCTTCTCTAATGACGTAACTGCAGCAATCAAAACTACACATTTATGCTTTGACATCTGTTCAGTTATGAATCCTCCCCGACAGTCATGACAGTGATCTTAAAGTCTGAAATTAGGTGTGATTAAATGTGCCAGACACTCATTGTTGAGTTCTCCATAACTATCAGTGATCTCCAGAAAACAAAAGTTGGTTTCTTGTGATAAATGATGTTGTTATCTTTAGAGATCCGCCTTTTCTTTTCTCAAGAACAGATATAAATTAACCTGTTATAAAGAAAAAACAAGCTTTGTTATCTTGAGGTAAAAAAATAATTAACTTGTGATCTCGAGATGAGGGAATTAAAAATGTAATTGCAAATATGGCTATTTTTGGCCTCCAGAGATCGCTATCCAACATGTATATGTACGTAATGTTAACCTTTTAAAAAACGAGTATTTGCCAGTGTATTAACAGATGTATCAGACAAGTGTTGATATCAGCCTTAAAACTCAGGTTTAGATCAGGTTATAATTTATAAGCTTTGACTTTTAAACTATAAATTCTTTACATTTTTTGCTGACTTTTCAAATCAGTGCACAGTTTGCTTTTTCATGCAAGTTATGTTATGCAGTGTTAAATGCAGTTCACTGTTGTGGCTGATGACAAATACAGAAAGCTTTCAGGAAATCAAAGTGTATCTGTTTTACCTACACTTTCACACAGTCATTTCTGTATGGTACACAAAATCTAAAATGAGACGGTACATCATGCTGAATACGTACAAAGTGACACTGTCATTGTCATTTACACTCTGTGGAAATAATTCACACCCTATATTTTTTCCAACGTTTTTTTTTGTCATGAGTAATTTCTACACAGAGCACAAATATCACGCGGCAACATAGCAATTTTTGTTTTTTAACATGGTTGATTTTTCCTGAGCTTTCACATCAGGAATAAAAGCATCACCCAGTCATGTTGTGTGGACCGTACGTCACGACCTGTTGCATTTGTCACAACATCAATATACTGCCAGTGTGATAGTTTTCATGCAGACGAATATTTTGCATAGTCACATATGACGCTACATAGTCATATATGAAGTCTATACTACATGTAGTAGTAGTTTTTAGTTTTCAGTCAGGAGTCACTGTGGGTCCAGTCGTAGACTCACTGTAGTTACATTTGACATTTTTGTAGCAGAGGTGACGCACAGTAATCCAGAGTGAGTGAGCAGGGAGATGTTGACTGTGTACCTCCAGGACTCTAACGTGTCACTTGGCTGTTTGGCTGCTCAGCTCTGGTCCATTTCGGTAACAAGACAGTTTGTCCAAACACACAGTCGCCGAGCTGACAGAATCCACTAACCTCACATGGTGTCTCTTTGTCAGCTCATCTGTCCTGGTGTTTGTGAGAGGCTTATTCACTTACATCTCTTAAATCTCTGCTGCACTGAGCATGTAACGCTGTTGTTTATGGCCTCGACTTCTCAAAGTTTAAAAGTCGAGATTCATTCAATGATAACATTTGCATTTCTTTTTCTGCAGGTTTACATAAAGCAAATAAGCAACCAGCCCCGTACCTGATACATGGTGCCAAAATCATCAATGGAGCCTTCAGAGCTTGGACTAAAAAACAGGTGCGGACACAGAAGAACATGTGTGTCAGTCGTCCCTCCAAGCTGTTATGAAAAGTGATGTCAGTTTTTTGTTTGTTTTGCGTGTAACAGGCCCTCTTGGAACATGAAGATGAGCTTCCAGAGAACATGAAACCATCACAGCTCATTAAGGATCTTGCCAAAGAGATCAGACTGTCAGAGGTATTTTCATTTATATTTGGCATAAACATGACATGATCAGGCGTTCCCTAAATGTTTCAGGTAGTTTTACACTTTGGTGACGGTTTCAATTTTTACATTAATATGGTGATGTTTGGGTGTCTGCACTGTTGCAAGGAAAGGAAAGTCATTTAAAAGTGTCATGGACAACATGAAAGTTTCATATTGTCAGTTTTATTCCAGAGGAATTAGTATAAATAATCTGTGACATGTGGTTTTATAGTCCTTGAGTAAAATTAATGTTAGCTTCTCCAGCAGTCTTACATAACACTACACCTTAGCTTAAGTCAGCCAGGTTAGCCTTATATTTATTTAGCTAAGTTAGTCAGTGTTTTTTTCCAAAACAAAAACAATACAAAAAACAATATTAGCCATAGACTGTATAAAATAATGGATGTTGCCTCTGTGACATCACTTATTGGTTTGAAGCCTCAAGTACGGCATTTTGGACGCCGCCATCTTGGTTTTTTTTGGAGCCAGAGGTGACCATATTTGGACAAGAGGGTGGAGATAACCCTAATGCTAGCTGCTAGCTTAGTTAGCATGGTGCATTGACATTTATGATTAACTGTGACAATGCTATTAAAAAATTTTGCAAGTAAAAAAGAAAAGGTTTAAAACCATTAAACAAAATGACTGGAAAAGCTGAACATCAGACTCCTCAGAGAGTGTTTTGGTACTGAAACACACTGAAATAGTGACAGCTACAACCACATCTAAACTCTGAATTTTGGGTTACGCCTGTGGTTACGTTACCTTACCAACGTTGTCGCTGTGGTAGTGACTTGTACCCACCTGTCACTTAAAGTGGCCAGGCCTGTAATTATGCATAGCTTTAAGGCTAAACCAGTGAGTTATATAAAATTCACTCCCTGCACAGTTGTCATAAATGTTCAAATTCGCTATAGAGACCAAAACTGTTTCTTGCACCAGGCTATACACATGTTTATTTCTGCTGTAAAGTTGGACATTTTAACATCAGGGTCTATGGGGATTGACTCACTCCTGGAGCCAGCCTCTAGTGGCCATTAGAGGAACTGCAGTTTTTGGCACTTGTGTATTGGCCACAATTTTCAGCCCTGCAGGCTGCTGCTTGCATTTAGCTGGCTGAATAATTCTTGACTATTTCATAACAAAAGTGTGATCTTAACACTACGTAGAGTCAGTTTAATTGTCAGCTCACTCCCAGAGGGTCCACTTTCTTCCTATTGGTTCGCAAGCTGGAAGTTCCTTGGCATGAGGTCTCCAACTTAAGTTGGATATATTTTTATCTTATTTATTATCGTGATATTAATAAAATCATGATTAATCTATGTTTTAGGACCAATCATTAAACATAAGAAAAAATGAAAACAGTCATCAAATCAGAAAATATTTGGCAATTTTTACTTAAAAAATAAATGTCTTTATTTATTAGTCAAAATTGTCACTGATTTATTTATTTATTATTAGTTCATTGATCACTTAATTAATAATTTCAGGCCTAGTTCATTCATCATCAAAATTATATCTCACTTCATAATGTCTTGCTCTTTTTTCAGAATGCAACGAAAGCCATTAAGAGTGAGCCCAGCATTAAGATACCAGTGGAGGAGCCCCCATCCACCCACTCCGAGCCTGAAGAGCCCGTTTCCCCGGCACACGTCCCCTCACCCAGCAGAGAGAAAACCAGAAAGAAAGCCTCCAAACCCCCCAAACCTCCCAAGCCTCCCAAACCCCCAAAGATGCCCAAGGCCCCCAAGCCTCCGAAGGTGCCGAAGGTCAAGGAAGGAGGGAAGAAGAAAGCGAAGAAAGCGAAAGAGTCGTCGCCGCCTCCTAAACCCTCCAGCTTCGCAGCTCTCGAGTCTCATGCAAAAGACATCTTGAGTAAAATGGACCAGCCAAAAAAGACGAAGGTAAGTGGATGGTAATGTTAGCGTAAATTAAACTGTTCTCATTTTGTGAAATGAAAATTTGTATCTTTAGTTTTTGCTCTGTGTGAGCCATTTTGCATCCCTAGCAGCAGATGCAAATGTAAAAGCGGCCTATAGTTCCTCTGGGATTAATTTTTCTGTTAATAACCGTGTCTGTCTTCAGGCTGTAAAGAATGTCCTGAGTATGTCAGAGAAGGAGATAACAAAGCAGAACAACGTGGAGAAGTTTGAAATCAGAGAGCAGAACAAAAACAAGACTGAAGCAAAATGGAAGTATAAGGTAAGACCATTTCAGCTGACTTAAACTAATGGCTGCTTGTTACAGGCCAAAGTAAATAATATCACAATCCTTTAAAAGCTCAAATAAACCTTTAGTAAAGAAGACTCAAACAGTCGTGAAGGTTACAAGCTGAGCAGCTGGGCAGAAAAAATGTAGGATCATCCAAAAGTGATTTGCACACTTCACTTCAAAGCAATCAGCAAAAATAATGATGTGGCCCGAGTCGCACATTTGAGGCCTGCAGCTCATCAGAGCTGCTCCAGAAACATCCACCCTCCCAGAGTTTACCTAATGGAATTACGCCACGTCTATATCCACTGCCTTCCTTCCATCTAAGTATTTACATATGCCCTCATCTTTTTTAAATAAAAGAGTTTGTTGTATCGTTATTGCTGAACAACAGGGGGAGGCCTTTTTTTTTTTAGAGCAAAAGTGTAATTTTGTTGAGCGGAAGACGTTCGATGGCTTTGGTTTCATGGAAAATTCAATGCCAAACTGCTGTGGAATGCTTGCAGTCCCTCCAAGGATCTCCATCCCACTGCTCCTTCACATCAGGCCAAACATTTGCAGATGGAGCAGAGACCCTGTTAGATATTTAGC
>JAPZEB010000012.1:35742187-35753182 GCA_029783705.1 Chaetodon striatus | reverse complement strand
TAAAGACTATTCTGCCCTGCAATGCAAATGCTCTACTTACATATTCATGATTAAATACATGTCCTTGACATTTGTTTTACCACATGAAAATAAACCATAGAAGTGTATAATTTCCATGAAAAACAGCTTGTAAAATTTGCTCTAACTCCAAAGGGGAATTAAAAACCAAGCCTAACCTCACTCACTGCATTAAGGCTCTGTGATGATGCGTTCATGGGAACCGAAAAACTTCACATTATTCCTACTTAAATTCACGCATTATTCCAAGTTTGTTACACTCACTGCTTAAACTGAATAAATAGCCTAAATTAGCCTTTTTTTGTGTATTACATATTTTAGCAGATTGCTAACATGTTACACCTGGAGGTGACGGGTCATTAGGGGCAAAGGCCCACCTGCTGGCTGCAGAAAAAAAGTGTATTTTAGTGGAACTGAGTCACTGAAAAATTAAAAAAAATAATTATGGCTTAATGACTGACATAAAACATCCTCAGCTGCTGCTTTATCATCATAGGCTACATTTTAAGTTCAGATGCTGATAGAGTAGTTTTAAAATGGTGTTTTAAATGTGCCACACATTCACAATTTCAAGTGCCCCAACTGTGAGGAAACAAGAATCGCATGCCCAAAGCCTTTAGCAATGAAAGCAGATGGCACAGTTTTGGTGCCATGTGGGGCTGATTGCCTGCTGCCCCTCTTAAATTTGATTGGCTATTTGTTGAGTACTGCTGTACTCATTTGCTTGTAATTGGTAGAAGGTAGTTTTTATTATTATTTCTTTTACAGAAGATAGTAACTGTGGTCATGGTGAACAATATGCATGATCTTTGAGAGCACATTTTTTTATTGGTCCGCCTTAAAGGAAAACTATACACCTCGGTGCCCACCAGCTGCAGGATATTATTATAGACCAAACTGCTAGTAAAATTAATTAGATTTAATGTGCAGTGGTTCTCCAGGAAAAACTGGCTAACTGCTAAACTTGTTGAGAACAGTCTTCTTTGCTTTGTGTGTGTTATTCAGAGGTGACGGTACCTGGTCAAGAACAGGCCACCAAACAATTTTTTGAGAGGATTACCAAATGTGAACATAGCAGGATAGCAAGGTAAAAGCAGCCATGATCTGCAGAACAAACATATCCACACAGGGGGAACTGAGCAGTATAACAGCAAGTTGAAGAGAACATGTATGTGCTATTATCACCTTTAACCGTGTAGGAAATATGAAATAGGACCAAAGCATTAGTCAAGAGTAGTTTTTTCCACCTAAAAATACCTCTAGTTTTAGCAGATTTAAATCAGCGGTGTTTAGCTGCAGTACCTGAATTGAATGAGGAGTTAATTTAACATTTTATTCTGATGTGACTGCCAGCGATGGTGGCTTTGGAGCCATTTTGCTGCCAGTTTGTTGACACTTGTGTAGTGCTTTTCTCCAAGTTTGAAAGAAAGTAGCTGAACAAAGCTGTCAAATTCATAATATCACTGACTTTCAACCATGTACAACTAGGTGGAAGACATTATTTTTTTCCCTGTAGACTGCCTGTCATTACTTACCAAAACTAAGAGTGCATTTGTGAATCCAATCTGACGCTTTACACTAAATTGAGAGTACTGTTGTTTGAGCATTCTCTTTCTACACAAATTAACAAACAGTTAAACTAATCACACATTTACTCAACTTGGTGCTCTGCTGCTCCGTCTCACCAGACAAGGGGTGTTAATGGGAAAAAAATATAATTTTTTATGACTAAACATCATAATCATTCAGTGTTTCCCACCTAAATTAGGCAGTAGCTAAATCCATTTATGATGGAGGGAAAAATGAAGCTTGAGAGGCTGCCAAAAACACCAGCTAAGCTTAGCTGGTGTTTCATTTTTGGCAGCCTCTCAAGCTAAGCACAAATAAAACATTTTAAAACAACCATTTTAAAACTATTATCAGCCACTCACCTTAAATTTTAATGGCTAATAATGATAAATAACAACAGCAACCAAGGATGTTTCACACTTAAATTGAATTTTTCAGTTACTCAGTACCTCTGACCTTTGTCCCAAATGACCTGTTCCCTCCAGGTGTAACATGTTAGCAATCTGTTAAAATATGTAACAGAATAAAAAAGCTTATTTGGGATGTTTATACCACCTGAGCCGAGAGTGTAACAAACTTGGAATAATGCGTGAACCTAAGTAGGAATAATGTGAAGTCTCCACTTAGCAGAGTAGCAGTTACTCCAATATGGGGTTATATGCTGTATAGATTGTAAAGTCCGTCAAGGCAAATTTTATCCAGACTATATAGATTAATAAATCAACTTAACTGTAATCTCATCTTCTGACTCCCTTGGAGTATAACATACATATTTAAAATGCATAAATGCATTTATCTATCTATTTCAGCAGCCTATTGTTGTCAGTATTGCAAATGGTAGACAGACAGACATCAAAACAAAGATACATTTAATCAATATGAACTTCCTAAAAAACAAACACCAGTTCAAAAGGACAACAAAGCAGGAAGAACACATTTGGAGCATTCTCTTCTTTTCACCACATGTTTAATTCATATTTTTATAGCTGCAGCACATTAACATCTTTCCACAGAACCTTGACTGTAAATGACTCTTTCATTTCCTTTTCCTTTCTAATTAACAGACCTCCTGCATCTTTTTCTTTTCACATTATTTGTAGTTTAGTATCCAGCTCCAACCGCTGGCTCAACCTCAGGACACATGTAGCTGCACACCGTAAATAAATGTGATCATTTCAGAGTTGAACACAGAGTTGTTTTTGAGAGAGCGTGTGTTAGTCAGGGGAAAGAGAAAATGAGTGAGTGAAGTGTTTTACACTGTCATTGCACCAAGGCCTCCGGACATAAACATCTATGATGTGCACTTTGTGATAGATCTCTGTAAACAGAGAAGCTAAACAACAGATGCAACATATTTAACTCTGCAACGCACAAATGCAAACATCTGTTAGCATAGTTGAGCAGTTATTTTTAGAGGATTTTTGTTTATAGGAACCAGCTCAAGCAGAATACAGTAGATTGGTAACAGTAAATCTTTTGGTAGGCCTATACTGACATTAGTGCTAGTGTGGCTTGTAGCAGAAGCAACAGTGGTGATAGCTGTGAGAGGATGGTGACATATCATTTCAGATGTGTTATTAGAGTAGAAGGTAGTAGTGGTAATGATGATAATTAAAGATCAATCAGTGCAGTGGTTTTGCTAATTTGATGTTGTCACAGATATTTTGCAATCTGCAGATGTCACCACTAACTGTCACAACTAATAAATTGTAAAGCATAAAATATGTTTTAATTTTTGACTGGAGTGTGGTGACATTAATCATGGTTGGAAAAACCTTCTCTGTTGTTTGTATCACATAAACAGAAACACAGTACCTGTAAAATAGGTTTAAATTAGACTAGTATGTCATGACAAATATGCTGCTTTAACTGTTAAAGAATTCATTTCATTCCTTTAATGTTTATCATACTTCAAAGTTTAGTTCTTTTAAAGTGTTTCATGAGCTGCTTTTATATATATTATGAGTCCTGTTTTTCTTATCTCAATTTTTTGTTGTTATCAATAATTTGTTAATCAACTTTGTAGTATAGTTAACGGTTTCATTAACTGCTGTATGCAAGTGTTATTTATATTTTTTCAGCTTTAAAATATCTTGCTGCATGTTTATGGGTCATGATTCTAATCAGCAAATTTGAGAGATTCTTATCAAAATTATTTGTTTGTTTTGTGTTCCTAATTAAACAATATATTTACAAAAATCAGCCAAAATATAATTATCTAATTTTTGTAAACTTTCAAGTATTACTCTATTTCCCCCCAAAAAATCCATTGTCAGTTGTACTGTAATAATAATAGCATTAGTGTTATTAGTAGTAATGATAAAGAGAGTTATCTGTAAGAAATGTTGCTTGCATTGCTGTCATAACAGTTATCATAGTGGCTCTGATTTCATTGTGGATGACGTGGAAATAAATTACACTCAGCTGGCACTGGGAGTCTCCCAAGTACAATTACTCTGTTTACATGCAGTAGTAGGGGAGGGAAATTGCTTTTGAAAGCGCTCTTTAAGGTCATGGTTTTGTTGCTGTGCATAAGCCCAATGTTTACCCGAGTATTTTAAGGAAACTCAAAGCCACGCCACGCATCAACAAGTGTCTTAAACGGCTGCACAAAGGGCCCGTTTTTAGCCTGACTGAGGCAAATGCTCACCTAATCCTCTGGAGAGGCTCCTGTGACGGGTCCCGCCGTCAAAGGCTGCGTGAGGCCTCTTTAACAAGGTGCTGAAGTCACTTAAGCACCGAGTAAACAAACAAACAATCCAAATCAATCGCTGCATTTCCTGGACTCAGTTCCCTAAACAACTGCACGCACGATGCATCTACCGGCGGTGCGTCCAAAGCTGCTGTGTGGTCATCTGTGTGTAATTATTCATACATGGGAATTCCAATGACGTGCTGCGCTGGTGAGGCAGCATTACCCCTCTCTGAAACAAGTGGGGTTTATTTTCGAACCTCTGCCTTTTCTCCACGGCCAGATTGCCCGGAGAGATTGGCTTTCTCCGGGCTGTGTAACAGATACCATCTAAATCATTAGGGCTCATTCATTGCCATGTGCCACTCTGCGGCTCAGGTTCCTGTGACCCTGAGGTCAAGCGGCTGAGAGCTCCCTGACCTCCAGCACTTCCTCTGAATATTAACAGGGTAGTTATGTAGTCAAAAGCCCTGATATAGAACATTGGTTCATTTAGATAATAGCCAATCAGGCGGAGCGGCGAGGAGTGCAGTGATCTCCACAGGATGGCTGGGCCTTTATGTGGCTTACTGAGGGCATAATGACAGCAAACAGAGGAAGCGTAGGCCTCTCTGGCTGAAATTATGCGGTCACATGCCTGCTGGCTGTAATGCTTTCCTTTAACCCAGCTAAGTTGGGCTCCTTATGGGGGACAAATCCAGCCAGGCTCTATTATGAAGATGAATGTTGTGCAGTTATCTTGCAGACATTGGGTTTTAATACAAGACAGAGTGAAGTTTAAAGGCCACCATAGTGAAAGAAGCAGTTACCATGCAACCTCTGTGCACGATGGTAATCCAAATCATCAGTGCTGAAATATTCAAATGATTTTTACAGAAAGTTTGTGTGAACCCGCTGACTTGAAACTGGAAATTATTAGACTGTGGTGTGAGACTTTTTTTTCTCTCTTCAAATCTGTGAGTTTGTGTACTTTATCAGTGCGGCCCTGTGTGATCCAAACTGGAGTGCACGCCAAAATCACTCATGACAAATTACAACTAGCTGGTGTCGAATCTCTCCGACACGCCTGTTTTTTCAAAGGCAATTGTGGCTTTGAAATCGCAGAATGCAATCAGTGAAGCGTCTTTTAATATTTTGATTGTGGCTGTTAAATTGGAAGTTATCTAGTTAAAGCAATCTTTGCCTCATCTTTCCTTCGTGCCTCCCACAGCACTGGTGACCCTGTTTGACTGCTGAGCAGCCGCTGTTCATCCACAGCCTAGCTATCAGGCCTTTAATCAGTAAAACATCGCTGTGTGTTTGTGCAGCTGAAATGGAGCGTGGCAGCCGCTGGAGGCTCTCAGGAGATGGACAGCAGCCACATTGTCACCCCTTTGTGCTTAATTGTCCATGTGCTGGAGGAGCGGAGATGTGAGGGACGAGGCTGCAGTAGTTGTCAGTGATGAGAAGTGTCGCAGAGCAGACAGAGAGAGGAAGTTCTACTTTTCTTTTTTAAGTCAGTTAGCCTTAGATTCATCTTGCTACACTTGTTTATACTTTACCAGTGGATTAAGAATATTCCATGTGATTCCAATTTCTTCTGTTTTAGGTATTGCCTAGAAATTAGTGTATTGCAACAAGACAGAACGAGGGGTATCAAGACTGGTGTAAATCTTGAAAACCTGTTGAACTGCTTTTGTTTTAATTGAAAACTGGTAAAAAAAAAAAAAAAATCAGATCTAATAATAGATTGAGTTATGATTAACGTAGAACCAAACAAGGAAAAAAACCTTCCACATGAAATTATGTATAGTTTTGGAATTTTCTTGTTCTTACCTGTGTAGTATTCGAGATCAGGCTCGGTCTCAAGACCACTTTTCGAAGGTTTCCGTCTTGTCTCAGACTCACCAGCAATTTTTCATTAGTCTTGTCTCAGTCTCAGACAAAGAAGACTCTGGATTTTATTTTAAGACCTGTCAAGACCACACCTGCCTGTGTGAAAAAGGAGTGCTGAATAAAGATGGTTAAGTGTTGCTGATAGAAAACAAATGAAAACTCCCACATATAAAATTAACCTTTGCTATGCCTGTTGATAACTTTTTCTAGGCTTTTCTAATGGTACACTTGTACATACACACATATACACAGTGTATGGTATTTAAAGAGGTGAATGAAGAGTAATCTTCAGTTGTTTTCTGTGGGTTTTTTAGGGGGAATTTGGATTTTTCAGATCAATTTAAGTAGTGCCTTTGGTTTGCATGACCCGCATTTTATTGTAACTGTGTCATGCTGTGTGGGGCTCGCACTGGTCAGGTCTTGGTCTTGACTCAGACTTGATGCACTCTGATCCTGGTTGTGACTTGGTCTCGGTTCAGATGGTCACAGCACTGGTACTTACCGTATATTGTGTGGAAGTTTAAAAGGGTTCTCAAATTTTTCAAATGGATGAATCTAAAAAGATCAAAGTAGTCACTCTTTAAAGCTAGAATGAACTGAGTTTTTACCATCTACCAGCTGACACATTACCACCATATAACCTTTTCTATGGCAAGCATGTTAGCAATCCATCATCTAAAACACACCCAGTAGAGACACAGCAACATAAACATTCATTTGGAGTTGTGATTCTGGTCATTTGAACAATGTTTGTTCAAAAATTTTTTTAAGCTCTGTTTTGGTCGCCACTGACTCTTGAGGAAAATGTCTGGCTCTTCGGCAGTGAAATGCTCTGATAGCTAGTTGCTACCTTTCTCCTTTGCCATTTGGTGCTGGCCAGGTAGTGTACGGTGTACAGTTTATCACATCTCTTTATTAAAACAGCTGCCAGACAGAAATTAGGTTGATGAGAGCTGTGAGACTCAACCAAAATAGTAAAGTCAACATATCCTCACAAAAAGGTTTGGATATCAATCCAGATATCCACATAAATTACTTATGACATTACTTAATAAACGCAAAGTTAGATTTAGGCGAGTAAAGTTACTGTTGTTAGGTTTAGGGAAAAGAAACATGATTTACCAAAATCACATGTGTGCCTCTGAGAAAAAAAGTCCCTGGGGGACCTGTGTTTTGTGACCCATCCACCACCTCAACCTGCCTCCTAATTAACTCCTGTCAGCTCATTGGTCATGTGATCACCACCTTCCAAAATACGCTGATTATGCATGAATTACTGGTTCATCATTATGTGTGGTATGTTCGAATTTGGGTGTGCTATGTCTGAAAACATACGGGCTATGAGAAGACTGAGCTAAAAGATGCTAAAATGCTCCATGAAGCTGAGAGAAACTGCACCCTGGTGATAATTCTTGATGGGTTTGTCTTTGTAAGTGACCCCTTTCATATTACACATACTTATTAGATCATTGTTAATATAAGAATATTGGTTAGTGCAGCTTTAACACAACTTGTGAGTTACATTTACTATAGACATGGCTTTGTATAAAGGGCTTACCAGAAAAAGAAATGACGGAAACAAATGGACTCAATGAGCTGCTAAAACTGAGATATTTGTACAGTGCGGACAACAGGCTCCAAAAGTGTTATAAGACTCTTTCCATGAAGCTAAATCTTCACTGCTGAGCGGTTAACACCTACTCTGTGTCTGAAATGTTCCATTGGTTTGGGTTCATGCAGCAGCTCCCAGAAACCTGCTCTCTTTAGACATCGAACAACAGCAGAAAACGATGGGAAGCAATCTCTCTGCAGGTTAGTAAGATAATGAACCTTTTTAGCCGCTGTCAGACACTCCCATATATACAGAGCCTGAGGATTGCCATCCTAAGCTTGAATGCACGTCAATTACAGCCACATTCTGCTCGACCTCAGTGAGTAAATAAACACCCCGAAACTAGTGGATAATCACCACAGCCACTTTTGTCTTATTGCAGAATCTAGAGGACACATGGAATCTGCATGCAGGCAGCCCTCCACTATAAATAGTCGGCAGCAATCAAACAAAATAAATGAACTGTCAGAGCACAAGTATTTACAAGCACGACAAAATTTTAAGTAATTATAAGTAAATTTGTTGCATTTCTGAGTAAGTGGTAGCAGATAGGCCTCTGACAGGGAGGCAGTGGTGTGTGACGGGCTGATTTAGAACGCTAAGGCTGCCCAGCAACAAAAAAAAGCCCACTCCACATCCCACACCGACCACATCTCAATGGGGAGGAACGCTAAAGACATCTGCATGGCCATTACGCACACTTAGCCGCACATCAAGGAACACTTGGCCGCTGTGCCACTCCTGCTAAACTTCCCTCCAAATGGCTATTTGTTTGTCTGTTAATGATCTTTTCCCCTTTGGGCAGTTTTAGACATCTTCAAGATTTTTTTTCTTCGCCTTCGTCTCCGCTGACTCTCTGAATGCTTTTAAGTTGTTTACGGAAAACAAGCAAATTCTGACTGACGTGAAAAAAATAAAATGCGTAATGGAAAATTGATAAGCATAACATTATCCCATGCTCATTTGAGACGTCTGAAGAAAATGTAGCATTTGGGTGACTCGAGATGTTCACCACATTACCATATTTGTGCACCATATGACATGATTTATAGACAATCATGTGATAATTTACATCTTGTTGGCCTCATTCATGTGGCTTACTGAGGAGGATTTGCAGAGCCCGCCGCGCTGATTACAGAGCGAGTTGTGCTGTTAAAACAATGTGTACTGCAGGGAGCGTGAGCACAGAGAAACTCTTTATAATCAAGAGCTATTTTTAGGCATTTTGGATCTTTCATTTAGAATAACTGTGGCATTTGTTCAAAGTCTCTCTTTGTTGGAAATCTTAAACAAGACAGATAAACAAAAGGCCAGAGCAAGCGGAGCAGAAAACACATCACACAGGGACTTGGATGGATGTGTTACCTGCACAAAGTTGGACTGTTTAACTAAAGAGTGTAAAGGTGGGACTTTCCAGGGCCATGTGGCAGCGACCTCCTCCCCACAACCCCTTTTTGGAGCTACTCAGTGGGACAATAAGCAAATGACAGATAAGGAATGATTTGCTAAAAGCAAAACCTCAAAAATAAACAAACCATTACGCCGTGCCACGGGAGAGCTGGGTTAGCGCTTCTAATTCAGGTGAATTGCAGACAAATTTCCCCTGGCTGGCACACTTACAGCTGTAATAATACAGAGAGGGCTGCAGAGTGGCCGGGCCGCAGACCGGCCTGCACAGTGTCCACACATGGCCAGAGTCTCGCAGCAACACCTCACATGGCAGACCTGGCTACACAGTGAAAAGAGTAGATATATAATCAACATGTGTTTAACAAAATGTACAAATGTAAATAAGATTTTTGTACATTTTTTTCCATTACATGTAACCTCTATCGCACGTTTTACCCTCCCTACCTGATCTGTATGTGTGGGTGAGTGGTGTGTTTCTGCGGGGGGGAAATGTAGGACAAACCCAGACAGAAAAGACAAAGCGGGGTAAATTCGTCCATGTTTTCTTTACCAGGAGCAGCGTGTTTATTTTTTGTTTCTTGGGTTTCAAAGCGTGGGCACCAAACTGCAAAGGAAACACGAATGATTAAAATTAAAGTGCTTTGATTGAACGCTGTTTTTCCAGCCTGTGGCACAAACATTTGCAGTTTTGTCCTTTTATAGGGATTTTAATGACCTGTTGGGAACACTGGGCCTTAAATGATGTGTTACAGGAAATAAACTTCAGAGAGATATGCCTCACCGTTGCCCTGAGTCAGATTATGTCAAGCAGATTTAATGGTTTTGATGTTTATAACTGTTAGTGTTTGAAGCTTTGAACGCTCAAAAAAGCAATAACCAGCAGCTCTCAGTTATGATTAAGCTGAATGTGAACAGTATGCAAAGTGGGAGTTCTGCAAAGAGGCCAGAAAGCATCCAGGAGTAGAATAAGGACATGTTCACTTTGAATCCCCATCAGCAGGGCCACACACTCTCATATATTTTCACCATGGCACAGTTGAAGTCTGAGGAAACCTCGCTCATCAGCGGGCTCGAACCGGCGTGTGTGCGAGCGCGAAGGGCAGAGCAATGACACGGTCCTGAGCGCCTGATTGCAGGCATCTTGAAAAGATCTGGCTGGCTCGGGCTCACCACAGGTCCCCTTTCAGTGGGCTGTCATTACCGCCGAGGTGAGCTCTCACACGCCGACCCACACACACACTGACACACACACATGCTCGGGGGGCCGCGGGATGAATGAGCGCACTGAGGCCTGGGCCTGATCAAGCGAGCGGCGGCCGGGAGTTGGTGTAAGGAAATCCTCTGGTGGGACTATCAGAGCACATTAGACTGAGCAGGCCCCGGCTGTGGAGCACGCAGCTGCAGGCAGAGCACACTGAGGCAGTATTTCAGCAGCCGCTAAACGCTGCTGCTTTAATCCTAATATAAATATGTTAGGCAAATTGGAAAAAGAGGCTTCATTTACTTATTTCACAAATATTCTATGTAACGAGGATTAATTACTTATGCAGGGTGTTAATCATCAAATAGCAATGTGAGGCGGCAGCAAATAAGGACCCACCGCCTTCATCTAGGAGCTGACAGAGAGGATAAAGCTGCCTTTTTATGAGCTCCTTTTCAGTCAGTGTCACACAGCTAGATTTCCTGTCATTCACACGGTAAAGAGGATTTATTAAAGTCTGCATCCTTTCAGGTCAGTTTCAGTGTGTGTGTGTGTGTGTGTGTATGTGTGTGTGAGAGAAATCCTGCTTTTACCTGCGTGCACCAGTCATGATCATCT
>JAPZEB010000012.1:35721071-35735618 GCA_029783705.1 Chaetodon striatus | reverse complement strand
CGTTTAGCAGCTCCTCCACCGGCGAGGGGCTGCGCCACACTGCCTACTGAACACACACACTTACACAGACTGGGTGCTGTGGGCTCAGGCCACCATTCAAAAGTCCAGTCAGAAATAATAACACTTATTTTATTAGGCCCGTTGGAACACATGTTGACGAGAATGCAGGCATGGAGGTGGTGAGCCGAAGGGCTGTTAAAGATTCATACAAATCATCTGCTAATTTCTGGCTCAGAGCGGAGCATAAAACGAAGCAAAATGCGATAATGCAGCAGGAGAGGGAAGTGCCACATTATTCTCCTGGATCTGTTACTCTGCAGCAGCTGTTGTGTCTATTGTATGTGACAATTCCAGTCTAAACAACATGGCACTAATCCGCCAATTTCCATTCACTCAGATGACAACAATTCAGGTTAATCTTGCATGTTGAAAGCTACGCAGCAGTGATCCAAACAAATGTCTGGAGCAGGCTTTGCCTTGCCTACCTCTGGATGCTCTGGTAAAGAAAACAATGCTAATTGTTCTGACTTGCCTGGTGATTTCAGCTCTGAGTAAGCCTGCAAATTCATTTTGTGACTTCAGCCCTGCTCGCTGCTCGCTGTGATCACCGTTACATAAATCCTAACATTTAACAACACAAAGCGGAGGAAGTAAAAGCACACAGAAAGTGTTTCAATGTGGTCTGGCTGCGTAGCCTTGGCCCTGGGAGAGACTTCCTCTGTGAAGTATTTAATGTTGGAAGCTTTCTCTCTCCAAACACAGAGCACCTGGGACAACAGCGGCAGTTCCAGAGCCGGTGTTAATCAGCAGCAATGCAGACTGGCAATCAGCGGTACCCACAAGAATACAATTAATACGGTATGCTGGCTCTCTATGCAGGCATGCCGCCTCACTTATGAAAACAAAAAATTACAGCGTTAAACTGCTCTAAACATTTGGGAGAAGCTGTGTGATACATCCAGAGAAAATCGTCCTGATTGCTAAAAGGATTTCAAAGACTTTGCATGGGAACTGGATGAAAGAGGGGAAAAAAAACAAGCCGCTTTAAAAGCATTCTTTGCTCCACTGCAGTCAATTATTTTCTTGTGTTTCAGTCAGACAAAACATGTCCTCTGGAATTTGTTCAGTGTCACTTGACATCGCTCGGGAGGATTTCAGTCAGAGGCATCCCTGACTCATTTCACTTTTAGCTGCCAGTGAAGATGCTGCCAGCAAGTTACAGGATGATTCTAATTTTCATAGTTTGGGATCATTTATATCAATCATGATAACAGACTCACCAGGGTAATTGCTGAAATCTGGGAAAACACTGACCTTTTTTTAAAAAAAAATTTGGTATATGAACTGACTTGAAAGTAGTCTGACAATGGACAAAACCACTAAAGACAAATTTGTATCATGAGTTATTATAGGATATAATGTTACAGCTAACATGCCAGCAAGCAGTTGCATGTTTACAAACAGACATAGAGCTACACTACATTCATTTGGAGTTCTGTTTCTGGCCACCTGGCTAATGTAATTCCAATATTCACTCTCTTTAAGCTCTGTTTTGGTCCCCACCAACTCCTGAGGGAAATATTCGTCTCTTTAGCTGCTAAATGCTCCTCTATGTTATGTTCACCACATAGAATGTATAAAATAATTGACGTGGCCACCATGGCGTCACCCATTGGTTTGTGCACTACCATTTTGAGGTGTTGAGATAGACATTTTGGTTGCTATCTTGGAGTTTTGAAGCCAGAGGTGACCGTATCTGGACGAGAAAGTGAAGCTGGAGAGGTGCGAGAAGTGGATCTGACTCCTATGCCTTTTTTTTACACAGAAATCCTGCAATAGGACCACAAAACAAGGCAGAAGCATGCTGGTGTTCAGGAAGTAAAACAGGTTTTTGGGCAGTGCTTTTAAAAACAACACCAAACGTATAACATGACAATAACAATCATTTACCATCCCTGTTATACTGTATGGTGGCTGAAGGAAGGAATTCCCAGACTTCACTGTCTCCCTAATTTGTAGACATTCTCAGTTGCTGTTCCTCTTCAAGTTAGCTCCTAATTGTTGTTAGCTGCCTTTTAAATGTGTCAGTTGTGGGTCGCACACATAACATGTCGTCAAATATCTGTCTCTTCAGCAGTTAAATGCGCCACCATCCTGTTCTGCTGGCTGTCCTTTTTACACAGACATTGATTAAGCACTGTTACTACCTTTGTCTTAAAGGTGAGACAACTCCGTTTCCCCATTCTGCAACTGTACCTATTATACAGAGCAGCAAGTTGGAATAACAGCACAACGTTCCTGCCTTGAACAGGCAGTGTAAAAGGAGCTAGAAACTGAGGTGAGGCCTTGCAAACAGCCTGTCATTCAAAGCAGCCATGCCCTTAATTATGTGTAACTTTAATCATTAAGAAAATTTAAATGAGAAAAAAATTCTTCACTGTACAGTTGTTATGAACAGGGAATTTTTTGTAGATACCAAATCCCTTTTTTTGTACTAGGCTGTGAACATATTTATTTCTGCTGTGAAGGCATTTTAACATGGGAGTCTATGGAGATTTACCTTTGGAGCCAGCCTCATGTGGTCATTTGAGGTACTGCAGTTTTTGGCACTTAGGTGCTGATTTCATTTTTCAGCCCAGAAGGTTCCCGCTTGGTTCACTCACTAGTCTCTTACCATGTCTCTCTGCTGTTTGATGCTAAGCAGGTAGTGTGCAGTGAATTTATCAGAATTTTTTTTACTGTAAACGGCTGCCAGCTGCTGGTGGTAAAAAAGTTGAGAGAAGAACCAAACCAGTAAAATTGCGGGCTGTGAAACCAAAACAGAGAGCTGAAAGAAGCTAAAACACGCTGTGGAGCTGAGGGGCATTGTAAACATGAATTCTCTGTTTCTCTGGGTTCTCATCACTACAAGTGACCCCTTTCATACTACACATATTCATCAGAAAATATTGATTAGTGCAGCTTTAAGTTGCTCTGACTCAGTGGAGTAACAGTTCTCATGCATCTTATCACTTCAACAGGACCCTAAATATACCCACTGTTTACCCCAACATCATTATCGCTTGAAACCAATTTAATTGAGCGTTACATTATGAAGAGAAATGAAGCGTAACATGACCTCATAACCAGCTAAACTGCGGGGGATACCGCTGAGAGAGCACTTCTCAACACTGCAATATCCAAAAGGCTGCAGACTAATAGCCTGCTCGAAAAAAGTGCACACTGGCAGCGTTTTAGAGTGGTCAGTCTTGTCATTAAGTTAATGCTCGTCCACAGTTTGGTCTAAACACAGAGCCTTTTATGGAATTATCCTAATTAGTGTGACCATTAGCCTTAATGGGGAGTAATGGCCAGTTAGATGTTATTTGGTAAAACAACACGCCAGAGGCTGGAGGTGTTTTATTACAGCTCTATATTAGGCTCATTTCTGGAAGGTAAAGAATGTTTCCAGATCGCAGGCAAAATTGGCCGGGCGTTAATTCAGTTTCCACAGCTAGCAGAGCGGGGACCACCCACCAGGAAAATAACATGCAGTAAGATGCTTGCTGTATGCTAATAATTGCCCTGCAATGACAGCTTCACTCGGCTTTACATTTGACGGACTTGATTCATAAACTTGCCTGTAACCTCATCTGGTCTCTCACACACTAAAACTCTCAGTCAGACTTTTTAGGAGAACTCCACGGGTTATTCTTTAGAAAAACAAGCAGATATAACATTTATGCAGTTATTCACAGTGATGCATGATTAGATCAACTAATCAACGGTGGTTATACAATTTTATGATTTAAGGAAATTACAAAAGAGGGTCTGCTTGTAACTATAGAGCACCTTCAGGGAAAAGCCAGGGCTTCATTGTTTTCACATTACACCACTCAGCTTATTACGCAGGAGTCATTGTAATAGGAGCAAGGCACACAGATGCAACCATCAGATTTGTTCTTTATAAGTTAAAATCTCAGTGACAAAATGTTTTACAGCTTAGTTTAGCAGCGGTTTGGAAAATTAAGCCTGGGAACACAATAACCTCTGGCACTGCTCACATGGTGGGGACTACGGTCTGTAATGTTGATTCTCCGGAACAGTTGTAATTGCTGTGTTTGTACTGCTCTCCCTGTGGGATGCTATGCAGGCTCAAGCCACATCTGAAATGTTTTGCGTATCTGCAAGGCTGCTAAAATCACAAATAGGCAACTTGGGCAAGAAAAAAAAATCATCACATTGTAAGACAACTTCTCTGAAGTGTTGGTTCCTCTTCAAATGATTTCCAGATCAGGCAGTAATCACCATTTCCAGGGGAATTCCTTCACACCAGAGCTTCTGTAAACATAGCCAATAACGAGTTAATTGCTTTACAGGGTGAATGATAACCAGCTATTTGGCGGCGGCGAAGTCCTAAGTGTGAAATGTGGATACAGTGTCACCACATACGGTGTCTTAGAGATTTATGACACATTCACAAACTGGTTTAATTCCAGCGTCAGTGTTTGAACCTCGCCTCGGGCCATTTGCTTCACACAAGCACCATCATTCTTGAGCTGACTGCGTATTGTCTGTCTTTATGAATCATGTCCAGTGAATAGGACGTATCCTCCCTTTAGATAAACCTTTCACATCAGTGATGAATGGGGATATAATCACATTTCAATCACAGGTCTGTTACTAAAACACTTTATTGTGTTTGTCAGTGAGGTCAGTGGGTAAAAAAAATCATTGCACTGCCACTGATGTTGCGCACATCAGGTGTGCTGACATTCAGACACCAGCTTCTAGTATACATATTATATTATTACACTGTCTTGAAGGGGTACTTGAGTGTCTACTTTTAATCTTAATACACAGATACATGTGATACATGTGTGATGATGATATTTCGGAATCAGTCTTGTAACCCTGTGATTATTAGTCTGCTCTCTTTTGCTTAATGCTATGTATTACATGTTTATTAAAAAGTATATATCAAAATTGCTGTCTTTTCTCTTTTCATAACACATCAAGATATTTGTAACTTCTTATCATAAAAAAGAGGGATGTTAGTTAACAAAAACACTTTTCAAAAGAGCAAAGTTGGACCCTCGTCTTTTACCATATGGACATGAGCAGTCCTGTTGCTGTGTCACACCCACTTTTGAGGAATCCAATGAAATTCCTGAACAATTTAGTAATTTCCCTGTCAAAATGATTAAGGGCTGACGGACAGTAGAATTGAGTAAAGCTTTAAAGTAATAATTTGGAAGATTTGCATTCAAATAAATGTCTGTTTTATCACTATCTATTGCTCAGTGAGATAAAACAATGGTGACTGAGCCTATGGCCCACTGATGAAACTCAGCCATTGCATTTACAGTATTAAGAACTGTGTGGTGACATTCAAGGAAAAACTCATTAATTATCCACTCTCACACACACTGAAACATACATACACACACACCGTCCGTGGTAACCGTTTCATCTCGACAGCTGAAAGGCTCAAAAAACAAGCTGATGTAAATAAATTGAGCAGTCTGCCAACAAACACACTGCAATTACAGCTTACTGCCATCGGTGCCGTGAAAGAGAACGAAATGGAGATGTTTGAGATTGTAACTTTAATGTCCCAAGAGGCAATTTGGCTTCAAGCAGTAATCAGCATTAGTCAACATTAAATACAGTAATGAATAAAAAGCAATACATGCAATATATTTGCATATATAAATATATACACTTCATACAAATACAAATAAACACAAGACCACAGGCTGGTGCCAATGTCCCCGTTGTAATTATCACATGTTACCAAAACTATCAATGGAAAATTAGTAATAAATAAATAAAAGAAGCAAATGGGCACTGAATCACATCTACAGCTGGTAACAGGTTATGATTTAATTTAAGAAGCCGGTAGCTGATGGAATTAAAGACATGTATCTGTTGGCGTCACTTTTAAGGAGGCTAAACCTCCAACTTTATGGACGCAAATTAAACTCACTATATAAAGCATAGTACTTCACCCACAAAATGATCATATATATGTTGATATTTCATGTTGTGTGACATTGAATTTGTGAAGAAAATGTTGTTTTAAATAAATGAGACTTTGATTATTTGGATTGAATTATTACTATGTTTGTAAACAGATGTTTTGATATAGTTTTTCTGTTGTTAAACACCTGCAGGCCATATGCCATGCTAACGTTCCTCTCGTTAATATCAGGCGTGATTGGAGGAGAAGGAAACATCAGCCTCCATATTTTCCATCCACGACACGTGACACCATGTTGCCATGCCACATTAAGATGCTCTGTTAATAATGCAGGTTCAGTGAGAAAAAAAAGGTGCTGACCTTGAGGAATAGACTCATAGCTCTGCTTCAATCTGATGAGGGGCAAACCAAAATTTGTCAGAAATGTATCCACATGTCCAATGGCTGGTCGGGAGCAGGTCATCAAGCTATCATCAATCCTTGCTCCTCCCGTACACTGCCAAGCAATTGTTGCCTCATGAAGCTGAACTTTGGGCTAACTGTAAAAAGTGGACTCAAATTGCACAGTTTCAAGTTGGTGATTTTGGTGGAAGATTTGACAGTTCAATGCAGAAGTGAAATGCAGAAGTGAAATAGAAATGCCACCACCAAAAAATATGCTGTATGACTGAGGAGAAAAGAAGGTTTCATGAAAAATAGATCAGCTCTTTCTTGGTCGGACCTTATGGGACAGACAAAGCCATCTGGCTTTTCTGCAAACAGGTGAGGTAAAGTTAAACGTCATTATGAGAATAATCACAAATCCTCTGACAAGTTCATGGGTGAAAATCTAAGTCTGAACTGTTTCAACAGGCTTATCTGCCTGACAGACAGCTCTTGTGAAAAGTGGTGAAGCTGTAGCACAAAATTGCTAAGTGTAGTAAGCAGCTCAGTAATGATGGGTCTGTAAGGGACTGCTTGGTGAAAGTGGCCTACATCATATCCATATCATATGTCCTCAACTTGTGTGGCCCTCAATCATATGCTGGCTCTCTAAACTGACACTCAGTCATCAAAACTCTTGATATAAATGGTGCTGGGAGTGTGTGTCTGTGACTTGATACAAGTGGCAAAGATGATCTAAATTTACAAGGGTGACTTTATAGCACACATTCACAATTTTTCCAACAAGTTTTGTTTTCCACATAGAGATTTTCAAACCAACAGATCAAAGCAAATGTTAAAACTGACTTAATAAAACACTTTAAACAGAGATCTATGAACATTGCAATTTCTGAGCTTCCTTTTGTCCTTCTATAAATAAAATCAGGGTTGGCATCAAAGGTTAGTTTGCCATCTAGTATAGTTCCCAGGGGAACCTGGACTGCAGTCACAGGCTCTCTTATAATAAAGGTAGGAGCAAGAGAAGTGGGTCTCCTTCCAAAGTTAGTGAACACGTCTTTAGTCTTAAGGCCCTGACACACCAAGCCAACAATCAGCCGTTGGTCAGAGTTGGGCCATTGGTTACCGTCTATCGCCCTAAAGGGTGTAGTGTGTCCTGTACCATTTCTCCTCGTCAGCTTTATTTAATCTGATTTAGCATGTTGAATCTGCATCAGAGAAGGCAAAGTCTGTCAATAAGTGAAATCACTCTGGTGGGCAGTTCAGCTTAGTGCACAAGAAGAAAAATGGAAGTGAGGAAAGTAACCAAAAAGCTGAAGATGAGAGGGAGTGAGACCAAAGCAAAGATGTTATGTAAGGTAAGATAATTTTTTCTTAGCCATTGAGTTCTTTAGCAGAAACATTTTCTAATGGTTTGTGTTATTGTTCACTGGTGCACTGTTAATGTTCTTTTCAACATTCGATTTTATCGGTAATGTGCTAACTGGTGAACCACCATCAAGACAGCCTTCCAGTTTCCCTTTTTGAATAACAAATGCAGACTCCCACTGTCTGATGGTATAGAGACAAATCTCAATACATCACACTGTGAAAATCACGTCCACTGGAGGGGAGAACAATTGGCACTGCAATATGCAACTAAGGGCTGAAACGCTAACAAAATGCATGTAGCTAGCTAAAAACATTAGCTATCAGCATATCAAAGGATTATTTTAGCACCTGCTGTCTGCCAGAGAGAAAAAGTTACACTAACATCAGCTCACAGTTTTCTTATGTCTCTCTGCTGATGTCTCATGTCTTATTGCTTAAAAGCTCAGTTTTTCAGTTCAACAGCTGTAAAAACTTATTTATGGATTCTCTGCCATGTTGGTAGTGCATCCAACCACAAAGCGGCTTTTAGGCATTTTTGTGTTGTTTGCTGGCAGACGTAAATGACAAGGAGGCATGCTTAAGCAAGAAAAAGTCTATGGACAGTGATGAATTGTTTTGTCCTCCAGTGAGGTCGGGACTTAAATGCGCTCTTTCTCTACGGAGAGTCATTTCCTCTCATGCAGGCACGTAACACATGTGCTTGTTGGCTGTTGGTCATAGTCTTTGTGGTGTGTTCATGTGCAACTTTTTGGTTAAGGTGCAGGTGACATAAGGCAATGCAACAGTCAGCTTTTCATTTTGCATTAAAAATTGCATTTAAAAAATGAAAGCAATCTCTATACACACAAGTGTTTAACAAATAATCTCCATCCATACTAACGCCTGGAAACGCATATTACATGACCATTCATGTGCATTGAACATGTGTGTGCCACTGTAAACATGAAGCAGATTCTCTTCTCTGCGGTTGGTTGCTTAGTTACAGAAGATACTACAGAGGTTGTGAAAAAAAGATTAGAGAGTTCTTTGCTTGGACCAACAATGAGGGATTGATAAGTCTGACATCCTTAATGATGGCAAACGTTGCATAGTCCTGCCTTAAATGACAAAAAAAAAATGAAATGCATAAAATACATACACAAGATGTGAGCTGTCCATGACGTTAGTAATATATCTAAACTCTGCTTGTCTTCGTCTCCAAAATGACAGAGGTTTTATGAACCTCTTTACCCTCAAATCCTGTAAGCTGCACACAGCATGCTCATTTTTATCCACCCAGCAGGTCTGTGATGATTTAATCACAGATAGAGAACAAGAGGAGCGTCCATAACCTGACATCATTATTTAACCTGGGGTGATAGGGCACATTTTTCACAATTGGGACTCAAACTGAGCATCAATATAAAACCAAAGAATGATATCACTTTGAAAATATGTCGAGTCTAACAAATGTCTCATCAGGCCTTGGCGTTGTGGAATGCTCCGGCTCAAACTCCACCCAGCTCCACTCAACAAACACTCACACACAATGATTTCAGTTGTTGGACGTACAGTCTGAGACAAGCTGCTGCCCATCTGACATGTGCTGGCTTATCAATATCAATCTTTCTGCCTTTTTAAACGTATGACCCAAAGTCAACTAGAGAATTATGTGGATGCTGTAAGTCAGACATGAAGCTGTGTGATTGTCAGGCTAGCTCACTTAGCGTGACTAGAGTTTCTGTAGCCATAGCACTGTTTGCTGTTCACACTCTGATAAAAAGAGGAGCACCTCAGAGCCTCTGTGGGTTCTTGTTCCTGTGGCAACATCCTTATCATCATTACAAGCAGATCTGCTTCACACCTAGTGTGCTCACAGATTTTTGATTCAAAACCTGTATGTATATGTAGGTTTATTCCCGATCAGTCAACACAAGTCCACATGACTACACCACAGATGAGAAAACAAGACAGGTCCTTCCCACAATTTAGAGACAGAAACAAAACACACATAGAACACATAATTAAAACATAATTAATTAGAGCACATAATTAAAATTAATTATAACATTTATTAATGATTAAATAAACAACTGGGTAACTACACCCTCAGATTCTGCTAGAGCCCTCCAAGCATATTTAAAATCAGAGAGCCTCTCATAGTTGAGCTGCTGGCTCAGCAATACTAAGCGACATAGATGTTTCTAGACACAGTCAAAACTCCACCAGAGAGAAGAGAGCTTATCATATCTAGTTAGTTCTATCTCTCTGTCCATGCAACACTGAACAGTGGTCAGTCTCTCTCCTCCCTGTCAAACACAGCAGCTTGGTCTATAGCCCTACACTTCAAATTATGACACACTAGGTATCCATCGTTATCCTCAGAGGCTGAAAAAATGCAGGCAACATGGAAGTGCCCAAAACTGCACTTCCTTCAGTGGCCACTTGAGGCTGGCTCCAGAAGCGGGTAAATCCCCATTTAAAATAAAAAATAAATTAAAATTCCCAAATTTGCAGCAGAAACCAACATGTCTACAGCCTGGTACAAAAAAATGTTTATGACAACTGCTACTTCTCTACAGCTCTACCCTCCCTAGTTCAATTATGGTTACTTCTGGCTCCAAAAACCAAGATGGCGGTGGCTGAAATGCCAAACAAGAAGCTTCAAAATGGGAATCCACAAACCAGTGGGTGATGTAACGGTAGCTATATTTGGTATTTTAAACAGTCTATGGGTACACCTCTAGCATCAGTTTGGGACTCCCAGGGACAGTGTGTCATTTTTTCGCTCGTTACATGCATAGTGTCTTTTTAAAATAAACTTCCGTGTTCATGGGAAATGTAGGTTTCATCACCAAAACAACTGTAGGTTTAGGCTTGGTTAGATTTAGAAGGAAAAGTCATGAGTATGTTTTATGTTATGTTTTGTATGTAAAAGTATGTTTTATTTGTGACTTTACTTTGAAAGTAAGTTAATAAGTATGTGAGGTATGTGGAGTATACTACAAAACTTAGTTTAAAAATACTCAGCGTTGACTTTCAACTTTTTCACACAGGACATGAGCACCGTTCTCCTTGGTGAAATCTCTGTGTTTATTTCATCCTCTTACCATCACAACCTCCTCCCTACACAGACTTACTCACTCTTCATACTTTGTTATTGCTGTGGATGGGTTTACACTGGAGTTAGTTGAAAGCCCAGTGCGTGTCATACAGATGCCAGAGAGTGCCTGATACGCCAATATCGGACACCAACAACTGCTGACCGAGCTGCTGTTTCTGATGTTCTGGGTATGAGAACAGGCTGCCTGGTCCCCTCACCTCTCATGTACATAGTGACACCTATCTTTGTTGTTTTTTTCCAAATATGCTGGACTAAGTTTTAAAGCAGGATTTGAGGGTGCATGTAGTTACTCTTTCACAAAAAAAAATATCTGTCTCTAGGATTTCTGCTTTCACCACAAAACTGTGGAGGTAAATGATGTTTAGTTAGTGGTGCTCACAGCATCAACAATGGACATTTATATATTTCATCAACAGTGGAGCTTAAATTGAAACTACTTTAAATAGTCCTATTTTCTCTGTGAATATATAGTTAGGCACATTTTGGTAAAATAAGCTTTTACACAACTTTAAAGATGAACTAAACTAGTGATTCATGTCTTTCTTCATTGCACACTGAAGAAGAGCTGATGTGCACTTCACTCACCTGCGAAGCCCAAGAGTTTGCTGTGCGTTAATAATAAGCTCATAAAGATTCAGTTTAACCAGATTTGGCAACTAAACAGAACAGAGTTGCAGCTTCATTTGATTTTATTACATTTATCTTGAGACATGAAAAAGATCAAACTCTCATCAGGTACCTCTTTGATGTTGATCACCCATCATCTTTTCTTCTGATTGTCAGTTCCACCTGAGTGACTTTAGCCTTCGGCTCTATTATCAGGCTCGTTACGCTTGTCTTTCAAAAAGGCAAATGCATTTTGATATCAAGATAACAGGGTAATTAATTTGTGATCATGAGATGACAGCGAGAAAAGTCATGCAAGCTAAGTTTGCCAACTGAAACTGAACCTTGTTAACTGCCAACGTACTTTTTAAGTAGGTCAGATTGATCATAAAGGTGCCGTCCCAAATTTTGTTTAGTAGTCAAACACTATGCTTTTCTCTTGACTCAACACTGATCTTTCCAAATTTACTGCGTCTTAAAAAAATGACAGAGAGCTGTGAGGAGACTTGTTTTGGAATTGGATGTTGTACAGCAAAATCAATTTTAACTTCCCTCTTGCCAATTACATTATAATCATGAAAAAGACACTGAGAATTACAATGCGATGTTTCTTCACCTGCGAAAGGTAGCAGATGGACAGAAATATTCACAAATGTTAATTCAGAAAAGTTCATACATTGACATGTTAACCTCCATCCTTTACTTCTCATATATAGTCAAATCCTGATTTCCAGCCTCAGAGCTCTGTTGTTAAACCTTCCTGGATTCATGCGTCCTCACTGTGCTGCCCTTCTGGCCATTTTCATGACATTGTCTTATCCATGTTATCTACAGCTGCATAAGACTTTCCTCACAAGAAAAAAACACAATACCTAAAATGACCTACGCTTGACTCTTGAACAAAGGCGGATAACTTGATGTTATGAGCACCGCAAAGTATCTTAGGGTGTTTTTTGACAGAGTGCTACGTGAATCTTACTTGGTGAAAGTGATCTTAATGGAATTAATGGCTCTTATTATTTAACTTCATAAACATATAGATAAAGATGGAGAGAGACTGGAGGACAATAACAGGAAGACACAGAGTTCCTGATGACTTCTGAGATCAGTCAGTGGTTGATCTGTCACATAAACACACAGGCACACCCTCACACATACAGTCAGTATCAGCTAACATCAGTATTGTGAGAAAATTAGCTGTTTCAGGCAGACAACAGTCCAGCATCTGAATAAAGCATAAATTTGCTTTGCTTTTTGTGCGAACACACCTTTAAATCATGACTGATTTTCCCATGCAGCTAGATCTTCAGAGCACTCCAACTTTTTTGGTGTGGCTACTCTGAGCACTTCAAGCTGAAGACCCCTGGACTAGAAAGGTGCTGGTTTCATAACTGTTGCTCCTTTAGCTACTGTCTGCTGAGCTTTATGTCCGTCAGAATACATCACAATGAAGATAGAAAAGCCCACTTAGATCAGCCAGACACTGAATGTTGTGGGTGAGTGTTGTGCTTTTTTTTTCACCGTATGTGTTGCACACTTTTTATCAATAGTGTAATCAACTCTCAACTCTCATAGTGAAATAACATTTCCCTTACTTTATGACAGTAAGCAGGAGGTCAGAGTGAAGAGGTCACACTTTTAATTTTCCATTTCCTACCAATAGCATATTTTGGTTTCTTTACACATTCATTTTGTACGTATTGCTTCATTTTTAAGCTAATGACAAAACATATTTGGTTGTTTGGTTTGGAAAATTTGTTGAAACTGAAACCACTAGTTTCCACATTGATCTTTCAATTGAACTGGCAGTGGGGGTGTAAATGATTGACTTAACAGCAGTTAAATTAAGATCCATTTTTAAATTGAAAATTCAATTTAAGAACATTACTTTCATGGATTTATTTGATTTTCACTGAATAACTGATCACCTTTAATTATTATTATTATTATTATTTTTAACCTAAAGCATTTTAGATGTTTTATTTCAGACACTTTCTCCAGATCCCACAGATAGTTTCAATGACTTGAGAAAAAGTTGAAAAAAAGTAATTTCCAATAAATCAATTTCCAGTACATTTCCAAAAAACATTAGGTTTTTATGGGCTGTTTTATCCTTTATGAATTTGTTCCTCAGTTATTATGAATTATAACTGGCACCACAGCTCATGTAGCACTGATGAGGTAGAGTTCAACAAATGCTCATAAAATGTGCAGAAAATCAGTGCATGTCAGCTCATGTTTTCACACACTGTGGACGTGGTTGTTGAGTTTACATCCACATCACAAGGACTCGGTGTGGAACCCTCATACTTCAGAGTGTAGCTGGCAGCGGGACCTTTGTTTTCATTTTTGAGGGCAAGTGGAGGAGAATTAATGGCTGCACAGTGATAAGTTACTCTTGTAAGTAAATGCTGAGTATTTCACACGCACTGAAACAATTTGAGACACAATATTCCAAAACATGTCATAAATCTGTATGCCATGCAGACTTCAAACAACCGTATATTTGTTTTGATCTAATGTGTCTCTAGATTACAGGCACAGGCTACAGTGTAATGAGGCGCTCGGAAAATGTGTTTGTGTTACAAAGTTGGGCATAAAATTACAGTAAAGTCAAAGAGGAAATATAACTGATTTTTCTGTGCAGTATACATGTCCACAGACAAGTCTTTTTACAGTGTAATTATGCTTCAATGATCTGATCTGCAATTTTAAAAAATGCGTCATTTCATAGACAAATACAGTACTTCATACTTCAATACATTTATTTGACAGCCACGTCTTTCCAGTTTAGTTTAGATATCATATGATAATCTTATAAAATATGATGCATTGTTATATGTTGGGGCTGCAACTAAAGACTATCTTCATTATTGTGTAACCTGTGGGTTATATTTCCATATCATAAATTAATAATAAGTCTCAACAAAGTCTCATCAAATGACTAAATTATTAACCCATTAAATAAATAAGAGACTAAAAAATGTCCATCACTAGGAAACATTTTCAAATGTTTTTTTTTTTAACCAAACCAACTATCCAAAACCTATAGATATTTACCACAAACATGGGATTTTTTTTTTTTTTTGACAAATTAAGTGATTATCACAATTGTTGATGAATC
>JAPZEB010000012.1:35709212-35720971 GCA_029783705.1 Chaetodon striatus | reverse complement strand
GAAAATGCTGCTTTATGCTTCAGTATTAATATACAATATACACTAATATATTATTCTGAAAGCAGCCATGAGTTCTTTTTATCTAATTCTTATAATACTGCATTAATACTTGACCAAAACTTAAATGTAAGACTTGTAATGTACAATAGCACGTTTACATCGCTAGTTTTAAAAGATATAAATGCTAATGCCATGTCTGTTAAACAGCATATGATTATAATCACTCACTGTCTCATTCAAGTTTTTAATGTTTTTTTAAATTATATTAAAACAGCTTTTTATTGTGACCTTTTCATGTATACAAAATCACATCAAAGAAAACAGTGGTGATAACTCCTGTCTGTATTTCCATTGCTGCCTAATTACAAAATTTATTACACTGTAAAACAGCATTTCGATTCATTTTTAATGACCCCCATGAGGAAAAGGGGTCGTTGCAGCGGGAACAGTAACAGGATACACCAAAGACACACTGAATTTACACAGAGGAAATCAATGCTATATATGAGGCTAATATAAACCACTTAAACATGCACATTTTTTTGATACCATAAGTCAAAGTGAAAGCAGCAGGATACAGCATACACAGGACAAAACTGTTGCATAATACAGTCCTATAAATAAGATGGATATAGTGGAGTGAAGAAAACAATTGTTCATTTATTGCAAACATATGTGACTGCAGATTTAAGGAAGGCTGGACCATGGGTATATTGTGTAGACATAAAGATATGTTAAAACAGAATCAAAACCACAAATAGACTAAAATGAATAAAATACAAGTCACTCGCCGCGGAAAATGATTAGGGCCGATTTTAGGTTTAAACATGGAAAGTTTAGTTAAGTTAATTTTTCATCTGTGGTCCTAATTCTCCTCCATACCTTATCAATATATCAGTATAGTTATCATTAGATTTTCCTTTGTAAAATGTCACTACAAGCTGTTTTAGCTTCAGAACTCTGAGATCACGCAGGAAATGCCTGAATGTTTTGTACATCAAGATTGTCTCATCTGGAGCATTACAGCCTGTAGTTTGCTGTTGAAGGCCATGCAGACTGTTGCAGTGTGTTTGCTAACTCTGCTGTCTTTTGCGTGTTGCTGTGAGCGGCTGAGGTAATGCCTGACGTCCACGTGCCACGGCGAGGGCGAGTCCGATCCCATCTGGGATTGGTAAGAGTCCCTCCAAGTTCCCCTGGAGACTTTCTGATCTTCCCTGATTACATGTGGCAGCCTCTGACCTGCACTGAAGACCCTCTCCTGACATGGAGGATTGACGATTATCGATGCAGAAACCTTTGTTAATTCAGCATTTACAAGGCTGTGCGCTCTCTGCAGCTGGATAACTGCTTTAACCTCATTCTGATGAAATCAAGTTTATTTAGGGATAAAAATGAGTAATGATCATGGTTGTGTGAGGTATGATTTTTATGCTCCAGAATACCAGCGTTGAGCTTGTATCTTTCTGATGCTGCATGTAATTCCAGATTTAGTCCGGGGTCTGTGGAAACTGGAGCTCCCTCTTTGATTGAGTGAATCACCTGCTGTGGAAATTATAAACACTGAGCAGGAATTTACATTAGGCACCCAGTGGAAAAGTGCACAGTGCTGATGGCTTTGTCTGAACGATGGAGTAATAAAATCTCTTTTGTATACAAGACATATTTCATCAAGGTATCTGCACTTCTTCACTCCGACTCTTTAAAAGCCATTTCATCCATCTTCAAATAGAGCTGGAAGAGCCAAGTGTGATGATTTCAAAACATTTTAACTGCAAGACACTATGCTTTTGTGCTTAACGTTTTAAAGTGAAAATTGTTGCCCTTAAATCTCATTTTGGTCGTAATGGAGATCCGTCATGCTGTGCAGGAAATAGCACAGGCAAAATGAAATGCCTTCAATCAATCTATGAATGATTGGAGTCAAAATTTAGCTAAGATGAGGCACAGAGGAGTATGGAGGCAGTGGGACAGCGGGGTAAAGTTACCTGTTTTTGCTGTGTAGTCATGGACGTCTGACAAAAACTTCTTCCTGAAATTAAAGTGACTTTGCATGTTAAAACACTTAAAAAATTGTAGAATCATCAGTCTATATAAAATCATGTGAGCATAAGTATCCTACACCAACAAATAACTGAGCTTCAGCTCTCTGAATAACACTTAAAATAAACAAAATGACAAAACAACAGTGTTATATTAGTGTGAGATCAAAGTCTATTAGCTGCTCTATGACCATTGCATGCTTTTGCCCTGACCATGTGTACCAGCCAGAGGCCTTTGCCCTTCTTACCTCTATGCCTCAACTCATAGCGGCTCAGTTTACCAGGGGGAATTCCTCCAAGTTTATTTTGCTGGTTGAGTTGGCCAAAAGCAACTCCGCTGCTAAAGAAACCCTGGGAGCGCACAGAGCAAAAGTGTTGCAAGGTATATGGTGAAATTGAATGTTGGAGTTTTCAGGGAGTTGAATGCTGATTATGTGGGTTGTCAACAAAAACAAAAATAAGCACCATTTGAAAAGGCTTTTGTACATCTCTGATTAGTTTTGGTTGAAACAGATGCTGGACTGGGACCTGTTAGCATGTTAGCTTCAGGCTGAAAATAAATGGTGCGCATCAACAAGCTAACTCTCCCAACCACACAGCAAACATCCTTGCCCCTAAACTGTCAAAATAATAGAGCGCTACTGACTAAATTTCAAATTGTAATCACACTCAACCCATTAAATCAACTTTTTTATGCTGTAACCTACACATAAGCACATAGATACTTCTTGGCATGTTAATACAGGGGATTTTTTTCTGCTCAAAATGAGCCAGTATCTGCCTGCTTGGATTTTAAAGTTTAGTTTAGTCAAACTCTCTTGGCTCTCCCTAGCTGTGACAAAACAGGCAAGACTTAAAGGTCGTTTACATATGTTGATCACACCAACTGTGATTCAAGCATAAATAGAACACTGGCTGACTGGTCCTCTCACACATAGCTGCTCATAGCGGTAGCATTTGGAAGCCTGATAAACACCGGCAGAGTAATGTCGTATATGAATTATATTTATTCCTCTTTAGTGATTGTGAGCTGTGATAAACAAACGGGCTATGGCTATGTACCGACGCTCACCCACATATCAAGACACGCACCAAAGACACCTCTCTTAGCAGAGCTGCTAGCTCAACTACAACTCAGGTACCCACACAGTGACAAAGAGATTTAGCAACCTCTTAGTCACCACGCAAAGCGCTTTACAACACTGGCACCATTTATCATTCAAACACTGGTGACTGAGGTTACTATACAAGTTGCAACCTGCTCATCGCATGCACTCACACTGATGCCACAGTAGTTTTGGGTTCAATAGCCTATTTTGTCAACGACACTTCAACATGGAGACTGCAAGGGCCAGGGATCAAACCAGAGCCACCACAGCCTCCTGAGCCACAGCCGCCACAGCCAACCTTCTAAATCTAAGCTCCACAAGAATTCCTGTCTTTCTAGCAGAGACACAGAGCACTTCTCAGGGCTGGTTAGCCCTACATCTCTGCATGCTAAAATAGTTGATTCAATTGTCAAACAAATTTTAAAAAATCTTTTGAAATGTCACATGAAAGAAATGCAGATTAGGCACATTTCCATCAACTGGTTTGGAGCAAATAAACTGGGCTACGCAAAGCGTAGTTACATCACAAATTGGCCAAATAGCTTATGCTTTACACATGGCTGTAATCAGCCAATAAACAAAGTAGGAGAAGCTGAAGTTGCGAACTGGAAACAGTCGCCTTGGCCGTCTAACCAATCAACAAGAGGAAAAAAGGAGAAGGTTCATTAGGACTATATTTCAGCTTGGCAAGTTTTAATTGTTCTTTCATGTCAGGTACTGTAGTGTTGGCCACATTTCATGTTCTCTGGAGACTAAGACAAATTATGTCGTAATGGGAGTATCCAGGAAGAAGCCAACAGCAGAAACAGCTGATCTGTCCTGTGAGTTAAATGTTCGCAATGTCTTGACTAATTTGGCAAAGGTGTTTCCATATCCCATTTAGCCCTTAACTCTTTTTTAACAACGGCACAAATCACCTCAAGCGAGTATCAAAACTTTTTTGCGCAATGTAGGAAGTTTTATCGAATTTTGATCTTGGTTTCCATACAGCTTTTCAAATGTGATAGTACAAAATGCACATAAAAATACATTTTTGGAAACACAACTACCGAGCCAACATTTCCTCAAACAACAATTTGTATGACATCCTACAGATTAGACCCCTACAAATGATGTTACATACTTAACGTAAAGTTAGAGAGGTTAGGTTGAGGCAAATAAAGTTTCTGTGGTTAGGTTTGGGAAAACATACATGATGACAACATACCTTGAAATGACTCAGAGTTCACACAATTCTTAACATCAGTCGCCAGGTGAAAGTCCTGTGTATTGTGACCCATCTACCACCCCAACCTCCTAGCTTAGGGGACAGCTTCTGTCTTTAGTCTACATGATCGCAGCTTTCTGCAGCCGTCCTGTACCGATTTTGGTGCATTACTTTTCATAGGAAAACTTATGAATAGTGCATGAGAACAGCTTGACTGAGCAGCAGGCAGTCAGTCTTCCCACTGTCCCCTCACTCTCCACATCACACACTATGTAGCCACAAGGCGTCATGTCGTGATTGATTCCTCACTCCTCTGTTGCAGGTTGTAAATAAGCTGGAAGCAAGTTTTCTACCAGGATTTGAGCGTGTAGTTACCCTTACCCTTAGTGCAATACACGCCTGTTGTGTGGTGTAGAGTCATGTCATTTGACTCCAGTAGCACACACTAGATGCACCAGCAGACTAAATAATAGTGTAGTAGTTATGGTCATGATATGATATTACATTTACTACCAGGAATGGTGGTGAGCAAATTAACACTGGGAAGTAGGACAGTGGTATATTCTGACACGTGTCAACTTGAAGTGGTGCAGCTAGTGTGCGGGCTCATAGAAAACAATGGGTGCTGATGTTTTGATACACATCATTACTGAGGAAAGTAATAACATCAGTGCAACGTGTCAGTCAGTAATGCTGTTGTGCTCAATCACCTGTCCTTTTCAGCTAACATATTTACCATACCAGCTTTTCAGCATTGTTTAAATTAAAAAGTCATTTGTTGATACTGCGCTGTTGATACGGGTCCAGATTGAGGATTTAGCTCCACCATTAAGGCTCCGTCTGAGCACAAGCTACAGTTACTGGTTGTAGTTCTTCAGCAGCTACCCGAGCTCAAAGCAGCGCAGACGTTTAAATCCACACTTGCTGTCACTTTAAGTGCACTTGAGGCCTCATTTATTGCAGAGCACTTGTAAACTTTCCCATTTCCAAAAGAAGAAGAAAAAAAAGCATGTGCCTATTGAGGATGTTAAGTGTAGTTTTCCATTTATCAATGGCTGGGGAGCAGCCAGGCAGATGTGCGCAGGATCGAGCCCAGCCAGAGCAGACTTTCTCTGAAGACATTAGCGAGAGAGCACTCTCATCCTTAAGAATTCCAATGATGCGATTAATTGCTAATCTGCTTACCATTTTAACCAGTTCTGCTTTGGGATGATTCGTCCGGCAAATCCGGAGTTCTTGAACATCTTACGTAGACCACCAGAAGCAAGTGGAGCATGCAGAAAGAGACTCGGTGACAACATAAATGGTCATAAACATGTTCTAGATATCACATTATGGTTAAAGTCTTCTAATTTGACAGCTTTGGCTTTCACTTTGAGGGGTTATTACCAAAGGTTTACAGTGTAGTGAAGGTCAGGGACACCTATTCTGCATTAGTAGCATGTACTAATCAAGGAAGAACTCATCTAAGTTAAATTTGATTTACACGTATGAAATGGCAGAAGATAGGTGAGAGGGACAGACAGAGTGGGGGAGTACCTCCCTTCAGTGAGAGAACACATGGATTTGGGTCTGCTAAATGTCAACATGAGTAAGTCATGTATCACTTTGTTTCCATGATTTCTACACAATTAAATCATTAAGTGTCATTAAGGGACTTGTGTAATAGCCCCTCTGGTGCTGGTGGAGGACTGGAGAGAAATCCAGCTCAGCGTCTGCTGCAGTCAAACTACACTATGCTCTACTTGTTAATCTGCAGGTTATTACAACATCATATCTCTATATGAAGCTGTATTAAAGCCACACACTCACTTCCATTGTGGTGTCTGCCCAGAACTGAGTAAAAAATCTGAACTCTGTACAATCACTGGGGAAGTATGAAGTTTTACTGTAAATGTTGTGACGGCGGGGGGAAAAAAAGGAGGAAAAAGGGGTTTAATGTTCTGCATCCACTTTGGCAAAAGACTTGAGCGCTGCCGAGCCAGGTCAACATTCTGGAAAATGAAAGAGTCATTATGAGTGGAAACACTTGTATTTAGATCATTACTTCACACAGTAATTATTACATACAGAGCGTAATGAGTCATTGCAAGAAGATTAGCCCGCTAATCTCCAGGAAACAAAGGACCTGGAGGACACCGAGCGTGCAGAAAAACATCCAGAATTATCAAATAATGTTTCATGCTTGCTATTGTAAACACAGGGTAACTGATACCTGTTTTTTTTTTTTTTGTTTTTTTTTTTACAGAAAACAAAGCGTCGACGAGGCCTTCGCTTTGACTGTGCCAAAGCTCTGGAGAACATTCACTTAAGAGGAAATGTAAGCTATGTTCCGTCCCAGCTCATTTTGACATTAAAGACACTAACTGGAACCATTACAAGCTGAGTAACACACTGGAGTGTTGTGCCTCATACCTCTTTAATGAATAGATGTGTAATAATAACTCCAACAGGCAGTTTTCAATTACATCCTATTGGAAACAAATGGCTTTTATACTTCGGAATACCAACGCAGTATTATGCATGTCCATGCAAATACTTTGTGTACTTGCTGCTTGGGTAACAAATTGCCATATCATGTGTTACAATTACCTCCTCAGTTTGGCCAGCCAATACATCTTCCCAATGAAATGGGTTGAAAGCTATGAATTATGGCCATATTTCAGTCTAAAAGAAACAAACCACTAATTGCGACGTGGCCTCTCGGTAATTTCAACAGAGAGCCCAGAAAGGCACTCCAGCATTGGGGAAATCATTTACTGCTGCTCCTGCTTTATTTTGGTTTCAAATAACAGACACTACTAATTTGGTGTGGGCCTGACCCCTGCCCACCCCCCTCCCCTCCTCCCCCCCTCATGCCCCGTGGGGAAAACTCCAATCAGCCCACATCTCCACCAACTTTTTTTTTTCTTCCTCCCTCTTCTTTTGCGAGCCCTCTCCGCTACCAGTGAACTGAAGACCGCCTTTCTGAAATGTTTCTGCTAATTCCCATTTCCTTTATAATCACAAGCTTTCATGTGAGTGGCTGGCCGGGGCCGGCTAGGGAGGGGAGTGGTAATTACTCTGGGGTCCTGGGCATTAACCCGACCAGGTGTCACTGGATGGCCTGTTTACCTCAGTGATTAATGAATGGACTGCTAGTCTCTCACTACCCCCACCCACTGCTCTTTTATTCAGAGCGGAGCGTGCCACTGAATCAATTTGCTGAGCAGTGACAGGTCTGAGCCACATCAGGCCTCTGAGGCCAGCCGGTCCACCCGGGCCCTTCTCTTCTTAACGGACCAACTCATCTGTTAGCGGTGCTTAGCTAATTAGGACAGTGTTTCATGAAGGCAGCGTGTGCCCTGAGATAACATTTGTGTACAGCAGTTTGTTGCAACAATGATAAATAAACTTCTGAGTGTATTTCTTTCTTCTTAATAACCAAATGAAAATGAACTCATATACGAACAATGAATGTTTTGTCCACTATATAGTAGAAGAAAAGAAACCTATATGTAACTTTTTATGAACTATAATAAAAGCTTTTTTATAATCCTGTCTTGTAGTGGCAGAGTAAAGTCACTTTAGGTTCAGGATCCAGAGCTGAGCCGGTAATAAGCCTCTACCTGGCTTGCATTAAAAGATTAACTTTTCATCATTTCCTTTTTTCCCCTGATTGTACAATAGAGCAGGCCAGACCTCACCTGGTGACTCTCTGTTGAAACGGTAAATATGTTTTACCATCTCGCAGGCTGCAGCAAAGCTGTTATCCACACTGTGATGAAAAGGGGTGTGAAAGCAGAACTGTGTCGTCCCCTCATGTCTGTCAGAGAGGATATGGAGGGAGAGGAGCGCGCAGGCTTTGTGTACACAGGTGATTACCTAATCAGCATGTCCTCTCTAAGAGGGGCCAACGAGGGTTCACGTCACTCAGCCGCCACGGCTGAACCTCCCAAAGCCAAATACAGCCTCATTGCTATGATACTGACACAATAACAGACGAGACACGAGGAGAGCTTTATTTCAAACGAACGTGCATCTTTCTTTGCACTGGTGGAAGCAACGCATTAGGCTGCGTTCACTGTCATTACTGTGACTGAATAGCTTTTTGTGCAACAAACTCTCAGGGTAATTTGCTCTAACCACACATAGCACATTACAGGCTATTAAAAGTGATGGCTCTATTTTGCAATGTAACTTTGAAACTGTTTGCTCATTTACTACAAGCTAAAACAGAATTGCCCAGTTGTGAAAGAAGCACTGGGATCCTTTACTTAAGAGAAAGTAGTATTACCACAATGTAAAAATACCCTGTCATAAGTAAAAGCATTACATTCAAATTGTGTTCAACAGAAGTATTTTCTGAAAAATTAAATTAGAAATTAAAATTAAAAAGTTAAATGGGTTACTATTTTGATGCATGAACAAGTTGGTAGCATTTTAAAATTAAAGGTATTTTTTAACAACCTCATATACGGCTGTGTCATTTCTTCTACGAGAAAATAAGCATATTTTTTTAAAAAAGATGTTCTACATGAAAAATTATAATATGAAAATTAACTGTTAATCATAGTTATAAAGTAAATGTAGAAAAGTTAAAATTACATTTTCCTCTGAAATGTAGTGGAGTAGAAGTACAGTTTATTGTAGCATAAAATACTTAAGTAAAGAATAAGTAGCTACATGAGTAATAGTATGTCCACCACTGGCCACATCACACCTTTCTGTTTCTTCAGTTTTGTATTATCTTTTTCAGGTAACAATAATGTTTAGTGTATATTGTTTGGGTTACCATGGTTTTTTTGTCATATTTTTTTTGACAGGACCTCTTAACAATGCATTACATGGTGGCGGGTACGAAATATGTTAAAATTATGTGCTGGCAACATGAAGACAATACTTGTGCTATGAAAATCTTTTGTCGTAGTGAACACACAAATTCAGTATTAAGAGTGAGAAAGTCCACATAGGGATGCTGGACGTGGTGGTGGATGGGTTAAACAAACATGGACTTTCACTCAGGAGACCGCTGTTTGTGTCCTGTGTGAAACCACAAGTTGAGTAGTTATGTGACCTTACGCACTTTATGTCATGACACAAAGTACTTTACATCGGTACTTTATGTAACTACACAAAGTACACAGGTTTACGCCACTAAGGTCCCATTTGTAGTCATTTTAACCAAAACCTCAGTCTTTTGCTTAACAACAAAGTGCTTTTCCCTCCCTGAATCTTACCAAACTGTGACAGTTTCAAATGATTTGAAACAATGACTGTTCATCAGACACTGCATTGGCATTGTGTTCATGTTTAACTACTTTCAGCTGTTGATGGTATTTTGTATTTTAGCTTTTCCTATTCAGAGGCAAAGGTATAAACTAACATGAGCAGTCCAATTACAAACTTTTATCTTTTAAATGTATACAAGTAAGAAAAGTATCAGCTATAGGTTGCAGTGCCAGTTTGGATAATTTCCACTACTGGCTCATCTGCAGTCTTGGAACCCATCCGCTATCCCTCTGACAACCATAAAGCCTCTGGGAGCAACGGCCAATATTTCAGAGGTTTCAGTGTAGCCAGCGAATGGGCCTATCTGGGCCAAGACTTTTTCTTCTGTGTGCCGGTCATTTCTGCTAATCTCTATGTACAAACATATGCGCATATGAATACACATGGATTTTTAAAATCTTAATAAAAAGCTTAATAGAAAACAGAAACCAGAAGGCTCCCGATACTAACATCTTGTGCCTACAGATTCTGCATACATATGCAGATATATGTTCGGAGAGATTAGCTCAAATGTAGCCTGGGGTGTAGGTAGATATAGCCTCCTTAGTTGTTAGCTGCTAGTAGCTAAAAAAAAAAAATAAAGACAATAAGAAGTTTCTGCTTTGTTATGTCAAAGAATGAATAATAGCATATATTTCAAAATAATATTTTATTAGAGCCATATTATACATTCCTCCTACTCAGCCTCAGGGTCATGGGACACAACATTGTTTTTAAATTCACTTTTTTCAGCTTTTTTTCATTTATTTATGTGATTTTTCAGTAAGATGTTATATAAGCTCTTTTACTTTTATGGCCACACACCAATAATTACATTCTTCAATCAGAAAAAAATGTGAGTGTAAATTAGTTTCAGAGCCCCTGACCCATGTAGAAACACTTAGAGGTGCCAGTCTATTTATCTCAGTTGTCAATTCTTACTTCAAACCTTATGAGGCACATTCAAGTGAGTCACTGAGACGTGATAATAAAATGATCCCTTTTGCTGTAATCACTGCGTGTCACGACAGAACACATTCCTACTTATGTATTCAGGCTCAACTGGCGTGCCATGACATCAGCTAACAGTGCACATTAAGACAGGCCATTAACAAAGCTGGTGAGTTACAAACTGCTGCTGCTATCATCCCAGAGCTCTTAATGGATTGCATTTTGATTGTGTCAGCCAACACTTGAGCGACCTTTTACATGGCGGTTGAAGCTTTGCCGTACACTTCCAGCAGCTGTTTCTTCCACAATGTCTGTCAAAACAACATGGTTGAGTCAGGCGGAGGTGGGTGTTATGATGGAGAAGTGGGGGGGATAAATTGTTGTGACTACCACAGGTGGGGACATGGAGAAGGAGAGGCGTGACAGGTCGAGCTGTCACTGAGGAATGCTACAGTATCTGTGTTCACAGCACAGGTGTACTGGACGCTCAGTTGGATTAATACAGTGTTAATGAAACAAAAACATGTCAAAATTACCCTGCGCTCAATATACTGTTTTAACACCTGCGGTTTTCTCCGCTGTTTGCACTTGTATGTCAGTTTATGCTGCGTTTCACAGGCCGAGGGCAGACCAGAGGAATTAGGCTATCATAACAGCACTGTGAAATATTACATTTCGTTCCTAATGACTGCAGAGCACACAATTACAATTGCAAAGAGATCACAGTGGTGATTAGTATGGAAGACAAAACACAAAGTATGCATCAGATCTGTGTGTGGCCTTGTATCAGTATAGCCTGGTATTTATTCCATTACCTAAATCCCATTGTGATCAACAAAATGACGCTCTGCAGAAAATACTAAAGCATGAATAGTACCGTGATTACATTGAACTAAATTTAGAATCTTGAAGGGACAGTTCACCCCTAAATCAAAAATACACATTTTCCTTCTTACCTGTGGTGCTGTTTATCTGTTTAGATTGTTTTGGTGTGAGTTGCTGAGTGTTGGAGATATCGGCCGTAGAGATGTCTGCCTTCTCTCTAATATAGTGATACTAAATGGCACTCTGCTTGTGATGCTAAAAGCACCAAAAAATACATTTGAAAACCTCAACAGCAATGTCTCTTTCCAGAAATCATGACCTTGTTACTCAAGATAACCCACAGACTTTGTTGTGAGCAGTTTCATGCAGGAACTATTT
>JAPZEB010000012.1:35654872-35674896 GCA_029783705.1 Chaetodon striatus | reverse complement strand
GACAGCCTATGAACATTATATTCCATTTCTGCCAATAGACGCACCCAAAATCCAACACGCTAGACCCCCAAAGGCAGTTTGTGTAACATGGCCTTATTGTATAGGCATCCTTAGACAGGAGACTTAACTATTATACTAGGCCTTGGAATTGGCACACTTGAATTCAGTGCAACAAGGAATGATGTCGTTAATTACACCTGTGTCTTTCCTTATAGCCAGAGGCTGTGTCTGAATCCACTCCCTATAGAGTGCTGTCTGCAGTTTTATTTTGGTGTCTGAACTGTATACTATAATGCTCTTACAAGTCAGTCTGTGATGATGTAAGTCTCACTTTATGGCCCACTCTAGAGCAAATGGTTGTCTGTTTTATAGGGAATAGTAAAAGTAATTTGAGATACAGTATAGAATGTCTGTTGTTAAAAAACCTATTCCTAGCTATTGACTCGAATGTTTTGTCTCTTGACTTGATTTGGTTTATTTGGTTAATTGTTAATGGCCTGTAACCAACACCTTCTGTGGAGCATTGCCTCCATTTATCAAGTGAAATCCACAAATGAAACAATCTTACTCAAGACTATTTGCACAAATGTCCTGTAAACAGAAGATTAAGCCATCTATTTAAGATAATATATTTTTGAAATATTTCCAAATACCGGATGTGGGAATCACCAGAGGCCCCCTCATGTGATATTATGATGATACTGTGGTCATGATACAATATTATTTCAATTTTAAATGGTTTGCGAACAGCTGAGTATTGGAATATTTTCAACTGCAGATTAAGGAAAAACTTTGTCAACATCTCTTTTATCTGAAAGTTTTGAGTCTGTTCATCTAACTTCAGTCACTATTATTGCAGCAAAGTGTATTTAATGGACTGAAAAAGCAATTAATTTTATTAATCTAGTAGGCTACCAAAAATGTAATTTATATTTGCAGTATCATTAATTTATATAATGTTAAAAAACGTACTTGGCATCCTTGTATCAATACAATATTGCCACACAAAATATCATGAAACTATACTGTATCAATTTTTTCCTCCCACCCCTACCAAAAACTTCTCAGTACATTTCTTTGTATTTCATAGCTCTGCTTTGCTTATCTCAAACAGGTCTTTAAAGGTTGTTGATAGAATTTTGTGGCCCACTCACAGGCCTCATCAGACCCTTTCCCTAGCTACCTGTATGATGTATGATGATAAAAGGTGGCGAGGGGAAGTGACTCTGGGCATACAAAATGATAAGTAAAGTGTACCAAAAGTGTAACTTTTAATGGTTTTTAGCTTTCTAATAAGTGGCTGACACCTGGGATGCCAAGTGAGAACAGCTGACTAGCTGATGAGTCACACATAAATACCAAAGATACTTCATGGTCCAAGTTTGGAGTGGGATTTCACTTGTGCCACTGTTACTCATAGTTTGAGGAGCACCATCTCGTCTGCCATATTTCTTTATTAGCACACTCAGTGGAAACGACTCTCACATCCCACACTCATAAGAAGCATCCCTGAAAGATATCTATAAGCCTTCACACCATCTCCCTCATATCCACCAACACACTGGCATCCCAGTAGACATGAGCGTATGGATCCACCACAAATGTGTTAAATGTATTAATGGTTAATTTGTTCTTGATTAGTGGTTGAGTGAAGAGATTTATTTGTGGTCACTTTATTAGCTCACTTTCATATAATTGTTAATATTTGATGCACATACGTCACATTTGTCATGAAGAACACCTTCTCACTCACCAGCTTGTTATCAAGAGCTTCCTATAAACAATGCCAAGTGGTGTCAGGCTCCAGCAGGACAGACTGCTCAACAGATTGGATAGGCTTCTTTCCGGCTGTAATGTTGGCAACACTTCAACCTGTGTCATACTAGGTTTTAGTGCCATATTAGTTTGTAACAAGACGTGTGGATTACAGTGTAAAAGAAGTCCAAAAACAGTTGTGGATGGAAAAAGACAGGCTCTAACTTTACACCATCAATTATTCATAGACTACAGAGGCCTTACACTTAAAAGGAGTGGCACAGTGACACAGGTGTGACCTTCCTCTGAAGTTGTAAAAGATGTTTTTCAATAACAATTTGTCACATTTTTACTGAGAAATAATGATAAGTAGATAAAGCAATAACCTAGAAAATGTATTCAAAGTCTATTTTCAGATTAAGTAATAGAAAGCACTGTTCAGCATTAACTAGCGTATTCCTATTTTACATACAAAAAAATACTTATTTTCAGGTGGTTTGATCGACCCTTGATGTCTGCATAAGACCTCAAAGAAGTTGACTCATTAAAAACCCTACACACTCAACATCTACCATAGTATTTTTTTTTTTACTTGTGGTTGATACTACAGTATGTGACTTACCTTGTTAAATAAATAAATAGCACATTTAAATGATGTGGTGATTGATTTTCAGAATACTTGTCAATGTTGAATATGCCAAATTTTTCGTTAAATTATAACACAGTAGATTAGTGTGTTGATTTTGAGGTAAAATTCAATCTTTTCGTTTTCTAATTTTCTCCGTACATTTACAAGTGTCTTTATAGTATACATTTAAAGTATAAATTTATAAAATGTTTAGAGTTATTGGGGAATTATTGGGGGAACAAAACAGTATTTTAAGACATACTGTACATGTCACAGTGGCACAGGAGTATACAAAATAAAATTACTGGTGGCTGACTTTCCATTAGCAGCCATACTGTGCGTGCTGACTCTCTGTCACACTGTCATGGCTCACTGGGACACTTGAATAGAGCAGAGCTGTCATTAATGTTATTAGTAGCACCTGTGTTTTTCCTACTATGACAAGTCAGTATGTCTACTGTTAAAGAGGCCCATTCAAGATGAAGTTTTAAAGCTACTTGTATCAGTTGTGCACGTAATATTGGTGCTACATCAATTTAATTATTTATAGTTTAAAAAACAAAATGCTGTGTGCAGCTAACTTAGTACACCTGTCTTTAATGTATCACATAATCAACATTTAACGTCATACCCTGCTCAGAACTCATTTACAGATCTCTATTGAAACATGGTAAAATTTATCGTGTTGGATGAATTTAGATTCAGAGCACAGGGCAGAATATGTTACCACATGGATGGCTTTGGGGTGAATGTGACAACTATTATATGACATTTTTAAATTTGATGTGAAATTTTGATAAATAATTTGTCAGTGACAAATACTCCAAATGAGGCAAGGTGTATATTTACGTACTATAGTTTTCATTTGTTCTATATTTTATTTCAGTAATTTAATAGATATTATATATTTACAGGGTCAGATATTCACCTTGATTCTTCTTTTAAGTCAAGGTGAAACTGTGATTTGTGGTAAAAAAAATCACTCATTGCCCGGTCGTTCCCAAAATTGGTGGCAGGACCCCTGGAGTCCCACAAGGCATGACATGTTTTTGGCTTCCAAAGGTGGGCATGACAGAAAAAGTTGAGGAACCATTGCTCTAAACAATATAAAAAAGGATAATTAAAGGTTTGAACATTAAAAAAAAAAAACCTTTTTGAAACGCTGTTATGCTATCAGTTTAATGCCAGCCTTACACTGAACAGCTTTTCAAGCAATTTCATTGTTGTAGACAAATTTCCAGTGTTGGAATAAAATCAAGAGAGTTTTACCTCAGATGGTGTGCACTCCTGTTATCTCGATCGTTTGATGTAAGGTAGACATAAAACTCAGTCCTAGCTGTCTTAAATCAGTCTTCTTCTCTCCTTGATGTTCTGACAAAAGTAAACATATTTTATGTTATCCTAAGTTTTTAGTCTTGGCTCATGCAAATAGTAAAGTTTAATGACGTGATCATTGTCAACAACCAATAGCTGCACTCTCTGCAGCACCAAATCTGGTAGACAGTAAACATCTCAGTACCTCTGGTAGCGAGTTGAGGCGATAAAATCCAAAATGTAAATTTTGTATGCAAATACAGTTTATGGAATATATTGATGCTGAATTAGCAAGAATACTGGCGACATATGACGCCTTTTATCCTGTGTTTCTATAGTTGTGTGTTTTTGCGGACATGTCAGGAATTGTTAATCTCATGTTCCTCAAATGGAGTTTGGTGTAATATTTTTCACTGGAAGCAGGACAGGTAGTCTTGCAAAAAGGGACCCTGCAGGATCTGCAGTGTTTGTAAAATCTTACAGTGTGTAACTAAAAAACTCACATAGTCTTTAGATGTGAGAGGGTGTCAGACTGAAGTCTTTCATAAGGTTTCAAAGTCCTCTCGTGTATGATAGGTATAAGAAGCAATTTTCTAGCAAACAAGTTAAACTTTGCCTCCTATACACTCCTTACTCTTTGATTAAGCCGTCCTACTTGACTTTATCAAAGAGGAAGGAAAAACAAAAGGTCAAGGAATCAAAAAGTTAGCATGTGAGGTGCAGCGACCCTGCTTAATTGTTAATGAACCACAGTGAGGAGCTGTACAGGTGCAGAGTTTCACTCCTGCAACACCAGTTAGCACAAGTGATGAGGCCCATTAGAGCTTTGGGTGTAACGTGAGAAACAGTTGGTCCCAGGAGTTAAGTTGACACTCTGAGAGGTCTGTGTGACACAACTCTGATATCAGGCTACATAAATCAGATGTGAAAGTCAAGAAGTACTGCCCTGTAGCTGCACAATAGTACAGTATGTGGATGTGTTAATTTGAATAATTGATACGTGTGGCATCAGTCCAATGAAACAGGAGTAATTTCACCTAATCTCTGATATGCAGTTTAATATATTCTAACTGGTTAGTCAAAACCTATTGAATTAGAGTTCTGTCTGCCCCATGTGGGTGCTGCTGAAGTCAGTGCGGTTTGTAACTCAGCACTTTGGATCGCGGATGTGCTCCTAGCTCCCACTGTTGTCTCCAGGCCCTGCCCACCTGCTCCCAGAGGTGCAGTGGTCAGACTGACACATGAGCTGCTGACATGGTGGCTCACTTTGCACATTTCCCTCTCTCCCCTGGGTTGTCTTGCCAGGCAACGCAGCTCACACTCCTCATATCTCATTTGTGTGCGCACCTTTTTACTGTTTGTGTTATCAGCACAACCAAAGCTTCTGTGAGCTGTTTTTCTTTTCAATTTATTTTTTTTCATCAGCCTTTGACACACAATGTTTATTCACACATTTCAGCCCGTGCCATGGCAGCTGGTGTCAGCATACTGAGTGACCTGCCTTACTCCATGAGTGGAGCTCGCAGTGGAGAGATCAGCACAGAGATGGAGACAGGTAGGAGAGCTCTGCCACACAAAAACAACACAAGAAAACCTGCTTGATTTTGGTAGTTTTTTATTTTGCAAACAAAAGCAAAGGACTGTAGACTGGAAATGGTTTGATTCAGTGAAGAAATATTGTCTTTTTATATCATGTTGAAGAAGATATTAGTCATAAGTCATACAAGATTATTTTTAATGTTGGCTCACAGGGTCACAATTTGCAGGTCAGCTCTAGCATCGAGACAAAACTTTCAGATGAACAAAAGTGATTTATTTGTTATGAGAAGATGTTATTTATGTAACTGGTTTACTGTAAATGTAGTGTAAGTGTAAGATGTAAATTGGATTGTATACAGTAGTATACTTCAGACTTCATCACGGGTACAGCAGAATTATTACCTGACAATGATTGTTGCTAAAGTATGTTATGATAACTACAGATTAACACCCATCCATGCTATTTACACCAATTGAAGAAAACACCAATATAATTTTAGTAGCGATGCTGATGTCAGTGTTTTGTTAATAGGACATTTGTCATCATGGATGTCACAGGTGTTGTGAAGCATTGTCGTATCTCTTATAAACACATAAACATGTCAGCATGGGCTACCCTGATAGGTATTCATGAAGCAAGTGTATTCTTTGCATTTTTGACACATGGTGTCAATAATTAATATCTTGATGATGCACTCTGAGCTGAAACTATACTTCTGACTAAGTATCTCCTCTGAAGCCAATTTCCTGTTTTGAAAAAGCATAATGCAAAATACATGCGTTCTATTTTGACTCGATGAAAAGACGGGGAAAAGAAAACTTGATCATAATAAACTATTTTATATAATTGAAAATCAATTAACCTAAAAACTGTGTAACAGTAAGTTATGTAAGTAGTGAGTGTGAGTGATGAAAACAGTTAGTTATAACCTGAAGTAATGTTTTTTGGGACTCGGTTAGGAAACTAAGACTTTGATTTAGCATTTTTCTCTTGACCACGTAGTGAGATATTCTATAAATCTATCTATAAATCAATCTGTCAGCTATCACTAACTAATATTTTCCTTTCTGAATATTAGTTCTGAGTTATCCTCTTGTTAGTTTTTCTCAAATGTTTTAGTCGTAATTTCAGAAGTAAAACAGTGTTCCTCTGGCCCTGATTATAAGACTGAAAGCCAAATTCAGGAAGAGTGGTAGAAACAGGTAGAAAAGAAATTAATGGCTGATTTTCAGTTCGAATATATTTTGTGTCCCTTCATCTAATGGTTTCTGCTGCAGCCTCTCATCTCTGCTGTTTGTTAGTCTGCCTGCTGCTCCCACACACTGAGAGCCAGCAGTATCATTTCACCTTTTGGCTTCAGTTTGATGGAGGACTGGCTGCTGAATGGTCGAGCAGACTTAAAGCATTATATCAGTATTACAGTTGAATGGTATTGTCTTAAACCAGTTGATACAAGTTCTGAACATTGTTACAGCTCTTTTGTTATCATAAAACAAAAGAAGTGTACAAAAATATGTGTATTTTTTAAAATAACTACTGTTGTTAGTTGTAGCAGGTACAGGTTGTGATATTTTAAAATGTATGTGCTCCATGAAACAATCTGGTAGATCCAACTGGTTCCAGTTTTAAATGTGAGCAACTAAATGCCATCAGATTAATAAAGTAAATAAGAATTAGTTGCTGCATAGATTGTTGACATTTACTCTTTATAATTTATTAATAAAATAATGTAGATAAAGAAAATACTAGCATTTTTAAAAAGATGTTTCTTATTAATATAGTGTTACTCAGTCAAATGTCATATCCCTGTGCATTTAGTGTTATGTAAACCACTTTGCTATTCAGAGTTAACAGTCGTACATGCTGTGTGTTCAGGGCTGTACGCCACCAGATGCATGGCCTTTTAAGCAAGCAAGTACAGCATTTTCCTCTTTCATTTACAAGCCGCCTGCCTCAGATCAATGTGTGTGTGTGTGTGCGTGTGTGTGTGATTCTTGTGTGTGTGTGCAACATTCGCCCCCATCTACCTCCCACTGACGACTTTGGAGATGGTTGTCATGGTGACACTTCAAATGCTGCTGATGAACTGATGGGTTGTATTTGCCTCTCTTTGCCAACGGGTCATTGTCGTGTGATGATTCACCATGGGCATTGAGCTGTGGAGCTTTTGTTAGTAAAGAGACTCTTGCAGTGCAGGCAGCAGCACAGCTTGTACTCTGAGATGCATCGGCACCGAGGACGCCACTCCTTAGCCGGGGAGATGATGGGCAGCATGAGGAGGCACAGCCGCAGGCACTCGGCCTCGGACATCCTGCTGAAGGTCCTGCAGCGTAGACGCAGCTCTGCCCTTGAGATCCTCTCCTCCTCCTTCCACAGAGTCATGGTGGCTGTCAGCGTGAACCAGCCTCAGCCTCCCACTGAACGCAAGATCAGGAGATGTAACCGCACTGGAGAAATATGACTTCAAGGAAAGCATGCACACAGAACTAATGAGTCTTGTCAAATTGTTCTTATGTTTCTTTTTGTTGTTGTGTTTTTTTTCTGTAGCCAATGCCAGGGTCCCCACTGCAAAGTACACCAAGATGGGGGAGACCCTGAGGCATGTCATCCCCGGTCACATGCAGTGCTCCATGGCCTGTGGAGGGAAAGCCTGTAAATATGAGAACCCCTCTCGCTGGAGTGATGAGGAGCAAGCCGTCAAAGGACTCTACTCGTCCTGGTACATTTTCCAGTCTTACCACTAGCTTTCATACAGACCTCAGTGTTGATTTACTTTTCCTCTCAGGGCTGTGCTCGATCTGTGGGGGTCACTGAAGTCCACATCAATAATTACATAAAAAAGCCAATACATTTGTTCTCGTGTTGTTTTGCAGTATGATCTGATTTTAAAACGGAATCATTGACCAAGGGAGAGCTTTAGTTTCACCGCATCAGTGTATTTGCAGGGTCTTTTAATATCTCTTTTTTAAGGGTCTTTAAAGGTGTGTTTAACTTGCTAAACAGTCCTAATTCAATATGATTTTTTTATGATTTTATACCACAACTTCCCCTAACTTGTCATATTCTCCACTTACAGGATTACTGACAACTTGCTAGCTATGGCAAGGCCTTCCACTGAAATCATAGAGAAATATAATATAATTGAACAGTTTCAAAGGTACAGTAGTCTCCTCCTCTCACCCCTCATTTGGTTTATTTGATTCTTTATTAACATACAGATTAACAGTGAAATGGAGGTTGGTTTTTGTGAGTGTTCACCTGCAGTGCTGTGATGTCTCCTTGTGTTGACTTGTGGTGATCTACTGCTTGGATCGCTCTGTACGCTGACACGGACCTGTTGCTGTGCTCAGGTGTGGTTTGAAGACGATTATTAACCTGCAGCGGCCCGGAGAACATGCCAGCTGTGGCAACCCACTGGAGCAGGAGAGTGGTTTCACTTATCGACCTGAAACCTTCATGGAGGCAGGCGGTGAGTCTCTATATCCACCCTCAGCAACACATACTATAGAATCCATAAACACAGGACACAAACCAATAAACATATCAAGTTGTAGTTTGACAATACAGATAAGGTAGGTGATCCCGACAGAAATAAACACGAACTAAATAAAGGAATGTGTTCTGAAAATGCATGTGATGGAAATTATCTGATATAATTATAGGGCCGTGTTCACAATACTCTGTATTTTGCAAGAAGCCTAAACATTGTTTCCATATGGAAAAAAGGATGGGGTATGTTGGACTTTATAAAAAGGATGGAGTAGTATTCATCAGGTCAAAATGTATGCATGATGTAATTGAAGTGGCTGCACCACACAGTAAATAAGAGTAATATTTAGACCTACCACCTACTAGATGTAACTGTTGCTTATGTGAGTGATAGCTGTCAAAAACTCCTGGAGAAAAACTTGTGCACTTTAGCAGCATTATTACAACAATGAAAAGTTATCAAAATCCGCTTGCTAGCTAACAGCGATCCATAAACCACAGACACTTGAATGACTTATATTAATGAACTACAAGCAAGACAAAGGTTTTAGCATCTTCACTGGTTCCCTCACCCAAACACAGTATCAAGTGGTTGAACTGATCACAGATACAACAGCTTGTTGTACCCTCTGTATGATCCAGCTTCCGTTGTCACAGGGAACAGCTCACTGACGTAGTCACACTATGGAAGGAGTAGAGCTTATCTTTGCCTTACAGAGAGATGGATGCATTTACACCTTTTAAACATGTGGCTTAATTGTATTTTAAACAGATATGTCAGGTGTGAAGGGTAGTGACCTGAGGGTGTTTACAGTGTTGATTGCTGTCTGATTGGACGTTACTCGAGATGTTTCCTGGCAACCAGTTTTCATCACTTCATTTATTCAAACCTGTATTTATGACTCAGGGAATCATTTGAGGGAGACCTTCATTTTCATGTTTGCCACGCATGAACAAAGACATCAAACAAACCAACAAAGACAAGCAGTTAAAATAAGTTAAAACAGGGGCGATCTGTAGATCACCTGGTAGAGTGTGCACCTCATGTAGGCTGAGTCCTTGCAGCGGTCCGGGTTTGATCCAGCCTGTGGCCCTTTGCTGCGTGTCATCCACCTTCTTTGTGCCCCCCTTCCTGTTATTCTCAAGCTGTCCTGTAATAAAAGAAAGGCAAAAAGCCTGAACAATAGTCTTTAAAAAAGTTCAAACAATCAATCAGTAAGTAAACCAGTTAAAATGGAAACACAATTATACAAACAACAATCCGTAAAATCCGTTAAAACAGTATCAAGCTAATAGTGGTTATCAACTAAAAGCCCAAAGCAAGGGATATAATAATGTTCAGTGTCAGGTCATGTTGCAAAAGATTCCATGAGTCTGCTGCAGTAATTCCTAAAGCAGTCTTTCCCAGATCCGTTCTGGCATGAGGTGCCTGACAAACCAGCCAGTCACTGGAGCGAGGTAAAAGTGGACCACGGGTCCAATGCAACATAGATAATAATGTAATATATGATGGTAATATTCCCACTATGGCTTTAACTTAACTTACATAGTAGTGATGGATATACTAGCCTTCCTTGGTGGTTGTAGCTTCTAAGAATATAAATCCATGACTTCCTAACATGTAAATAAGTGGTGCCTCCAATCCCTGATAAAGAGTAGAGCTCTTTCCACATTATTTTGTACAAGACAAAGAGGAAACTGACTAGAGTATGATAGTAGAAAATGAGTCTCTATGGAAGACATTTCATTTGTATTGTAGAATTCTACATCAGAATGTGCAGCAGTACGCAGGCATTAGGTTAGGGATGAAGGTAGATTTAACATTTTCCCCAGACCATCAATGTTTGTGTTTTGCCCCTCATCAAGAACGGATGTGATCCCTAGTAACCAAGTCATTAACAAGGGATTTCACATATGTTATGTCTTTGGGGGTTGGCGGTCTTGACTCTGCTTTCTAACAAGCTCTCCTGAGATCTTTACCTAAGTAACCTCATCAAATCATCAGCTGCATTTTAAATGGTGATGTCTTTTATTTGACACTCAGTAAAGACTGCTGTATATAAACACTGGCTTGTTATCTTGCTGTACGTCTTTATCATGCAGTCTGTCACAGTTTAGATATTTCATGAACAAACAATTCCAGCCCTACAGCCCCTTTCAGACATGATCCTCTTTATGTCAATGTCATGGCAAGTTAATATGACAGACTCATGACTGAATAAGCACTGAGTAAGAGCGATGATTGGGCCCAAAAAAATCAGGCCCAACCCAATATGAACCCATAGATTCTGTCCAAAACTCCCCAAGCCCAAACCATAGCAGTAATTTCTGTCTCAAGCCTGATTAAAAACCTGAGTTTCCATGGTAAATGTTTTTTTTTTTTTTTTATATTAAAACATTTATTACAAGCCAAAGTCAACTAAAGGCTATCCAGTGCTCTACAGACATTTGTGACACAGTCTCCAATGTGCACCTCCTTCTGATGTTCAGCACTGCCCAAAAACTGTCATATGCCATATATATTAAATAGAGATTATATAACATTTATCCTCATTAGTGAGAGGCAGGAGTTGGGATGGGTTAACGCCAGCACAGCCCATACATTACACAGACTATAAGGTATGCACTTACCCATTAAAGTCTGTTTCCAGGTGTTGGGGAGTTCTACAGCATATGTGAAACAAGTAAAAGAACGCCATTAGTGTGTCCAGAGGGAGCTGTGTGAAGTCTGATTATGTCACTTGAGTCAGGATCGGTTGGGGCTAAAGACTACACGTTTGAAAAGTAAAAAACAGAAGAACATTGGGATAAGAAGGACAGTATCTCTGCCTCTGTTGCATCAATTTTGATCCTTTTTACTGATCATCATGAGTCTGACCATGGTATAGGAAAGCACTGTTACATTGGAGGGGTTCTCTTTTAATGTCACACCCACCTATTCCTGTAATAGATGGATTAACTCAACAATGTTGAGACGTGGATATTGCTCAGCACTGAATTCTTCTGGCTTTTTGTATTTCAGTTTATTACTACAACTTTGGGTGGAAGGATTATGGTGTGGCATCTCTGACTACAATCCTTGACATGGTGAAAGTTATGTCATTTGCTGTCCAAGAGGGGAAAATGGCTGTCCACTGCCATGCCGGTCTTGGAAGAACAGGTTTGTAACACTGGCTATTTGGCATTGCTTTAGTCCAATTTGCTTATAATATTTGGTTTTGTATTTTTTTTATTTTTCGTCACATAGGTGTGTTGTTGGCTTGTTACCTGGTTTTCACATCCCGGATGAGCGCTGATCAAGCCATCCTGTTTGTGCGGGCCAAGAGACCCAACTCCATCCAGACCCGAGGCCAGCTGCTGTGTGTCAGGGAGTTCGCCCAGTTCCTAGTTCCGCTCCGAAGCGTCTTCTCCTGTGCAGAACCCAAAGCAAGTGCCGTCACCTTGTCCCAGTACCTTACTCGGCAGCGCCACCTGCTGCACGGCTACGAGGCTCGACAGATGAAGAACGTGCCAAAGATTGTCCAGCTGGTGTGCAGGCTCCTCGTCGACATTGCCGCCAACAGACAGGTGGTGATTGAGGAGGAGTGGTTGGAGATCCCCGACCTCACAGCCGAGGTAGAGAAGACCGTTTCCCAGCAGGCCCTTCAGCAGCTCGGAAAGGAGATGAGGGGGAAGGGGATTCCTGTTCCACCTTCTTCTAATCCTCTCAGTCCAACTGCTCTGCAGCCCAGACCTCTTCATGATCAACCTCTTGTCAGTGATAATGAGCTCGACCCTCTGTGGAGGCAGCAGAATGTAGAAAGCCCTCTGAAGTCCTCCCTGTCCAACAACAGGAGCTTCAGTTACAGCGATTCTGTCCTTGATAAACTTGGATCACAGCATTTAGGAGATCTGAAGAGCAACAAACCAGTAAACTACCTGATCAAACGTTCTTTGTCTCACAGCAGCCTTACAGCCTCAATCCCTCCCAGATTTTATGACCTCTCTCCTCAGGACATTATCCGCAGCATTCAGGACCCCAACACAGAAGCAAAGCAAAACAAGGGATCCCCCTCATCAAAAAAGCAACTATATAGGGGGCATCAGAGTTTGTCTCTAGATCTGTCAGAGCAGAGAAGAAGATCTCACTGTAACACCTCCCTGCCAGCCTTAACAAACAAGAATAAACTGGTAACCAGTGAGGAGCAGCCAGGTGTTGATGTGACAGCAGGTGATGCAGACAGAGAGGTTCCCTTCATCAGCCTCCAGTCTGAGCTCTCCCCAGAGAGCAGACGCCTGCTGGTGGCCAGAGCTCTGGCCATGGATCTGACAGACAAGGATTTTACCTGGAAGATCTCAATGTGGCAGGTAGTGTACCCCATCAAATGCTCTCCAATATACCATGTAGTAACATGTAGTGATACAAAAACACTCTTGTGCTATTATCCTGGACACTAGTCTGTATTGTGCCTATCTGCAGTCTTAAGACCATGACCATTGTAGTGTGGTGATCCTGGAGCCTGCTGGCTGCCTGTACACACTCCATGAAGTCACTGCGCCCCACTAAGATCAAGAAATAAAACATTATCTTCTGTAAAACCACAAAATGTTGTATACACACTCCTGTTTTATATGAATTAGACACACATCATGTAATGTGTTGAGCAGCAAACTTTGGATGTGCTGGCCGGTGAATTATTTTACCGTTTGACAGGGTCAGGCTAGCAGTTAAGCCCTGTTTCCATTCTTTGTGCTAAGCTAAGCAAACTGGCTGCTGGTTCTTGCTTCATGTACATAACAGATAGACATAAGAGTGTATCACTCCTCTTATCTAAATCTCAGAAGGAAAGTGAATAGGCGTATGTCCTAAAATGTTAAACTACTCCTTTAATGCCAATAAATCATTGCTATATATATAGATATATTGATGACATTTCCAGCTTCTGTTTGTCATGTCTGCTGGTCTGCTACTACATCAGATTTCATGGCGTATCTGTTGCATCACTTTACAGGAATACTCCACCCCTCAAATAATCATTTGTGTATCAATGATTTACCCCATGTTATGTTAAACTCATGAAGAAAACAGTTTTTCACTCATGCTTCCAGTGAATGAAGAATCCTCCTTTGAATTGAAGTCATAGGCAACCGAATTAAACAACAGCAAAACTATATGAAAATATCTGTTTACAAACTCTCACACAACATGTGCAGTATAAACTAAGTCTCATTTATCCAGTCGTATGCTCAGTACTTGCCAAACAGACAGCCCTTTCCAATGGGGAACTAAAAGTGACACTTAAAACTTCAAACAGTAATTTTACCTCTCTGAACATGGGTGCTGTTGGTCTGTGACTGCCTAGATCGGTGAGTTTGTGTTATTTTGTGACTTTGGTGTTTGAAAGTGTTCACACAGTAACACAAACTGACTGACTGAGGCAGCAGTAGACCAGCAGCACCCCTGTTCATTGAGGTAAAAGTGGAGTCTGGCTTTAAAGAGAGCATAAGCGTGTATTTCCACTTTAATGCTATCGTAATTAACTCACAGATGTTTTCCTACAATGATATTGTTTCCTGTTGCACACCAGGTTCCTAATATCATGCAAGCATCTTGCTCTGTAAGTGTCCTGTCATGTCCTGGCAGCAGTGTTACATATTCCATGTCTGAAAAAGGCTAAAGTAAGCTTTCGAACTGCGTAAAACTGTTGATCATAGGACACCAGTGTGACTGGCAGGATGTCACTTCCTTTAGAGCTGCAGAAGAGGCACTCCCTTGTCTTACTACAAGCCATGTGGCACTTGCTCAGCTCTTGAGCGAATGTTCTAAGTAAAAAAACATATTTTCCACATTTCAGTGTGTGTTATTTAGCTACCATGTATTGGTGACCTGTTGTTTCAGGATTGCCCTAAGCACACCCCCTATAGACTGTGCTCATCTTTCATAAATGAACAGACAGAACAATAATTTAAAGACATTTTCAGTCCATTGTTCTCCTTGATGTAAAGCTGCATTTCTAGCCTAGTGAAGCTTCATTTCAATCGGAGTGCTCTTTGTTGTGATGTGCAGACAGAGCTGAACTCCAGAGAGGGAGCGTGGGAGAGGCTGTGTATGGAGAGAGATCCTGTGGTCCTGTCCAGTCTGATGTGGTCGTGGCTGGAGCAGCTCAAGGAACCAGTCATCAGCAGTGAGGATGTAAAAGCACTCAGTGAGAAGAATGTAAACCCACAGAACGCCCTCGACTCACTGGAAAAGGTAGCTGGGATACATATCTGCCACAACATCACTCTTTAAAGCAAACAGTAATAACAGACACTCTGACACTGTGTAACAAAGTGTCCAGTAACACTGTAAAACCAATTATAATCCTGATGATTTGCATATATAAGTCCTGTTTTCATTGTAGGTGTCTTAAAGACAGTCCACACTAACATCTTTTCATAGAGAGATGCATTTCCATGTCCAAAAGTGTCTATAATTTTGTATCATAACAAAATGATCCAAAGCATGTGAGTAGGTTGCATCAACACTACACTGAAACATTTTAGTCTGCATTCTGACATTTGGATTTAATATTAATTCTGTATTATTCGAGTATGAATGCACTATTATTTGAAATTTCTTGCCTCCATAACAGGTATACTCAGCTTGCTTTGCCCAGGGGCCACTTTCACAACATGACCTGAAACCAGGGGCTAGTTAACAAATAAGTTATAATATTCATTTATCATGAATCGTCTGATACAACCTTTTGACAACATGTCTTTGCCAAGAAGCACACGTGGGCACGATTTGAGGACATTACGGACTTAGCCCAGACCTCACTTTTTTGATGAACAAGCTCTGTTTTGATGCTTTTTAATGCACTTTGGCAGCTTATTAGCATTCAAAGTTAAAAAATCCCACTTTCACTTGGAAATTAGTAAAATGGTCAGCAGCAGCGTCACTAGTAGTTATGACTCAAATATTTAAAGCAAGGCCATCGCTTGGCTCGTCATTGGACTGTCTTTTATTCATATGATGTGATGCTGTTATTGCTTTTATAAGAAGTCTGCAAATGTTGTCATTTAGTCTGATAGTATCGTACATCCTTCTCCTTCCTGCTGCCAGGACCACAGACTCACTTTGCTGTGTATCCTCGACTGTGCTGCTCACCTCCTGCCAATGCCTGAAGAAATGAAGACAAGTTTTCTCAAGCAGTTAATAAAAGTGTTTACTAAGGTGAGTATGAACAAACAGTATATACTGAATGTATCAACATGTGTTTTACATGCAACAATGAGGTTTTTCTTTTTTCTCCAGATTGACCCTGCCTCGGAGAAGAACGAGTCTTTATACACGACACTGAAAGCAATCCTGACTCCCGTTCTTCATGAGCTGTGTGACAAAGCTGTGGAGGAGAATGAAGACTCCTGATGCAGCCTCAACAGGACCAGCCTGACAAGAGGAAGACTCACAAATGAGGTTCCACTCGCATTTTTTTGGGCATTACTGTATTTAAAGCCAGTTCTTTGCATCAGATTCTGCTGAGATCTGCCAATCTGTAGTCTCTAGATATTTTAAGACTATGTAATTGGGTTTAGCATTTCATTTTTCCCTTTAAAGCTCTTAATAGACTCTAAGCACTGCCATTCTCTCTGTTTATGTGCCACTGTGCTCAGTTTGAAAGCATTTGTTTGTCATCTGTTGTATTGTAATATTTTTGAGGGACTAGATGTTGCTTTTATTACAGAACTGTTAGTTAGCAGGAAAATGACTGAGAAACGTTCTCACGATGTTGATGTAATGTTATTTAAATGTGTAACTCAGCTTTCAAAGCTGTTATTTCTTATTTAAACCAAAATATGTTTTTACACTGTGCAGATGCTACAATGTGTCTTATTTATTCCGATCTTCTTTGAATGCAGCAGTTAGTTTAACGACTATAACCTGAAGTTGTAAGGTTGCTTTGTTTATGTAGAATGTAAAGTGTTTTCTTAGAGTCAAATGCAAACTGTGGCTACTGTTATGGCAATGCAAATTCAACAGGCCACAGTGCATTTGCTTTTTCAATCAATTTTTATCTTAATACTGTGTGCACCAAAAAACCTCTCACTGCACTGTTCTGTTGTACATGCATTTGTCAAACATCAATCTGCCTCCACTGTTGCATCTAGCAAAATGCTGTCTGCCTCAACTCAAATGGCCTCTGCTTGGACTCTGTGTCATGCTGCTGTGTGTAACGTCGCCTCGCCTCGCCTGTGTGTGTGTGTAGCCGTTGAGACGAGTCAGTGGCCGCCTCTCACCTCATATATGGGTACAGTGTAATGTAGATCTGCTGACACTCATGAATGTGGAGCACTGATGATAATAATAATAATTTGGAGGACATGAGACGTTGTACTGTGGCGAATTTTCAATAAGCACTATTTTTTCATTGTTACAATGGCCTACTTCTTACAGAATTAAACTCAACTTACTGCAAGCTATGTGAAGAGTCTGTGTGAATCTTTTTATGGATGTTTACCACCTATCTGCAGTTGAACATACAACTCAGGCAGAAAGGAAAGTCTGCCCCCTGGTGTTGACACAGTCGTCAAACTTCCAAACCCATTTCATTCCAAACAGGTATTGACCATGTGTTTCCACATCATTATGTCATGTAATACATTCAGTGATTTCTGTAGAAGGGATATTGTTTAACATGAAACAAATCTGTTGTATGTGTGAATTCAACATTCACAAAACATGAAAAACATGCAACAAAAGCAAGTATTTCTATCAGTTAACACAACGTGGTCAAATAAATCTATTCTTTCAATAGATCACTATGCAGTGGACAACGAAATATTGCTATCAGTATAAACCGGGTAAACCTTAAGATCATGGGGAAAGAAATCCAACATCCTTTAACAAACACTGTCAAGAGGAGGAGTTGAACACCTTGTTATTCACTGCAGGAAATATCAAAGAATGGGGGGTCTATTGTATTTTGTTTAAGAAAACAAATCACAAATCAAGCTGGTAGCTTTGATGTTCTGCACATGGATGTATAGAACATTCAATGGTCACAGTATAACAACAAATCAGTTAAACTTCAGGGATATCGATTTATCCATTTAGGAAGCACAAGTGCTTGTGAATCAGTTTCACCTGCTTTGATGCAAATGAAAGTGACAACATGTGCAATGGAGAAGCAAAAGCAAGACAACCCCCAAACAGGGAATGGTTTTACATGTTGTGGCCACAGACAGTTGCTCTCTCCTTCTCCTTCCTGACTGATTCTTCTCTAGTTTGTGTTCTGCTAGTGTCCTTGTCACTACTGGTAGCATGACCGTACCTGTAGCCCAATCGGGTTGCACAGGTAGTCAAGTTCTTCCAAGATGGCACATCCGTATCTGAGATCACAAGAGGGTTTGCTATGTCTCCCAGCACAGTCTCAAGAGCATGGAGGAGAAACCAGGAGTCCGGCTGTTACATGAGGAGAGCTGGACAGGGCTGTAGAGGGGCATCAACCCAGCAGCAGGACTGGCATCGGCTCCTTTGTGCAAGGAGGAAGAGGAGGAGCACTGCCAGAGCCCCACAAAATGACCTCCAGCAGGCTACTGGTGTGCATGTTTCTGACCAGACTGTCAGAAATAGACTCCATGAAGGTGGCATGAGGACATGGCGTCCTCTAGTGAGTCCCGTGCTCACGGCCCAGCACTATGCAGCTCAATTGGCATTCGCCAGGGAACATCAGAAATGGCAGGTCTGCCATTGCCGACTTGTTCTTACCACAGATGAAGGCAGGTTCACACTGAGTCCTGGTGCAGGACAATGCCCAGCATAATGTGGCCAGAGTGTGTAGGCAGTTCCTGGATGATGAAGGTGTTGATGCCATTGACTGGCCCTCTCGTTCCCCTGACCTAAATCCAACTGAGAACCAATGGGACATTATGTATCGGTGCATCCAACACCACCAAGTACCACCACAGATTGTCCAGGAGCTCACTGATGCCCTGACCCAGGTCTGGGAGGAGATGCCCCAGCACACCATCCGCCAACTCATCAGGAGCATGCCCAGACGTTGTCAGGAGTGCATACAGGCACGTGGGGTCAAACACACCGCTGAGTCACATTATGAGTCCCTGTGATTTCAGTTTTTTACTTTGATTTTCAGTGTGATTTTGAAATCAGCCCTCAGTGGGTTGATGATTTTGGTTTCCATTGACCGTTGTTACATCAGTTTTTGCTCTCAAAAAATTATACAGTGTACATCTGTAAAGATTTTTAGCTTGAATAATTTGTTCATCAAGATGTATGATTTAAGTGTTCCCTTAATTATCTTAAGCAGTAACTGTCAGATGAAATAATTGGTCATAATCTGTTCTCATATTCACATTTTCCTTTGAATGAAAAATCTCAGAACTGTCGCTAGCCTCCTAAAGGAACAGGGCAGTGGCAAAACCCGCATTACACAGATACGGGAAATTAATCTAAATTGAGCCATCGCTGTTAATTGATGGTCTCTGATATAATGTTAGTGTTTAAGCACTTGCAAATATGGCCATATTACACATCATTAGCTTGGTTAGATTCTCCACAATCAATTACTTTAGTTCATTTTATGTAAACCATCAACACCAGAGTATAATTCATAACTTTGATCCAACACCAGCATGGTAAACAAGAGAGACAAAGAATAAGTTGTGACTTTCTACCTCTGAAGCAGCATCAGAGTCCAAATGTGTCCACTCCTTGATTATTTATATTTCCTTAGTTTGTAGAGTACAACAATCAAAAGAATGTATAGGGTTTTTCATAAAAAATTAAAAGTTGTGAATATTGTCATGTGAAGTCCTTGCTAACTGTGCATGCTAGCTAAGTTCGTCGAATGGACCGTAGTTCTTCTGACATATTTTATCATCTTCCTTCACCGTGGTGTTTTGTGTGCTTGTTTTTGCTACCTTGTTAGGTACGGAATAAAAGTGTCCCTCATCTTTTCTATGTATTCTTCACTCCGGGACAGCCCCAGCAGAGCAGCATGTGCTCTCAGTTTAGAGGGCCAGAGAAGTTTCTTTTTGGGCTCTCTCTTTGCAGCCATCGTACTTTAAAGTTTACTGGACTGATACTGGACTGTGTGTGTGAGGGAAAGAAACAGTGATGAAGACAGAGGGAGAAAGAGAAAGTAAGACAAAGGGAGAGTATGAACACAGGCTTGTAATCCATCATCAATGGCTGTTCAGCTTCCATTACAGAGTAAACAGGATGCTTCTGCAGAAAACCCACTCACAGGTGGCCATGTCATCATACTGATCCAACTGATTAACTTCTGTGTGTGTGTGTGTGTGTGTGTGTGT
>JAPZEB010000012.1:35633517-35654772 GCA_029783705.1 Chaetodon striatus | reverse complement strand
TATTAATCAATCCAAATGCAGCTAATTACAATTTCAGCTGAAAGCCTACACAGGTATTTGTTTATTTATTCATTCATTTTTATTTTTTTATGTTTATTTTTATTTTTTTATTTCATTCAATTTTATTTTATTTTATTTCATTATTTTTCCTATTATTTGTTTTTATTGAATTATTAATTTCATTTTTGTTTGTTTGTTTCAACTTCTTATTTTTCTCAAGTACATGACCATATAATGCAAAGAGATTAAACACTAAAGGATATCGATACTAATTGCTGCATTCTGAAATCATTGTTGCTACATATACGTCAATAAAATGACAAGGTGGGGACTTGAGTCAAACAAGTCTTTTGTTTTACAAAACATCCTCCAAGGTTTACTAATGACTTTCCGAGACATGCAGTTGTTTTTATTTGTGTGCTTTTCAAACATCCTGTCTCTGTTCTGCGTGAGTAAACAGAGAGTTACTGGTTACCAACAGCAGTTGTTATACAAGACAACTCCAACCTTTTTATGACATAGCAAACTACAGTTCCCACACTTATGTGCAAAAAGCTCTAAGTTGTGTTTGTTCCCTTTTGTTCTGTGTACTCAGTGCCTCTGGAGCTTTGAAGGGAATATTTATTAAAAGGTATGATTACACAGCTCAAACAAATATGAATGGAACACTGAACTGTCACAGTATAACACCAAGACAGTTCAACTTCAGAGACATCAATCTGACCATTCAGGAGGCACAAGTGTGAATGGTGCAAGAAGGTTTGCTGTGTTTCCCAGCACAGTCTCAAGAGCATGGAGGAGATACCAGAAGACCAGCTGTTACACGAGGAGAGCTGGACAGGGCGGTAGAAGGGCATCAACCCAGCAGCAGGACTGGCATCTGCTCCTTTGTGCGAGGAGGAACAGTGATTGTCAGACCATATGCTGGTGCAGTGGGCCCTGGGTTCCTCCTGGTGCAGGACAATGCCCGGCCTCATGTGGCCAGAGTGTGTAGGCAGTTCCTGGATGATGAAGGCGTTGATGCCGTTGACTGGCCCTCTCGTTCCCCTGACCGAAACTTAATTGAGCACCGATGAGACGTGTATCAATGCATGACACCACCAAGTACCACTACAGACTGTCCAGGAGCTCACTGATGCCCTGACCCAGGACTGGGAGGAGATCTCCCAGGACATCACCCGCCAACTCATCAGGAGTCGCATATAGGCACACAGGGGCCATACACACTACTGAGTCACAATATGAGTTGCCATGATAAAATGTGATTTCAATTTTTTACTTTGATATTCTGTGTGATTTTGAATCCAGCCCTCAGTGGGTTGAGGATTTTGGTTTCCATTGACCATTGTTACATCATTTAGTTCTCAACAAATTATTCAATGTGCATCAATTAAGATTTTCAACTTGAATTCGTTCATCAAGATCTTAAGTGTTCCCTTAATTTATTTTGATCAGTGTACTTATTTATGATTCACTAACCGTACATACATAGTGATTGGAGTTATTGCTGTAGTGTACACTCCGAAACAGCAGGGGGAGTAATGGGCCTTTAACGTCAGTGTAGGCTGCGCAACAAACCACGAAGAAGAAGCAGTCGGAGGGTGGAGGAGCGTTTCGACATGGCAGACAGGTGGGTAGACTGTATTAATCACATATTTTTTAAATAAATAACCTCAGTGCCCGGACATGTATTCTTTAAAACGCTTTATAATAACAATTGGTACGATATTGTGGCGGGAGAGCCAGCCGCTGTTCTCTTATCCGACGTTTGCTTTTCTGGACTACCATGCTGGAACGTGCTGCTAGCTAGCTGTTAGCTCGATATGGTTAGCTAGCAAGTTGTAAGGAGTGGTTAACTGACGTAGCTGGCAGAGTGCGGTGCGACGATTGAAGCACGTTAGATATGCTTTTAATTTTCACATTTAGTAGCTCTTTCGCAAAGGTGAAAATATCCAAATAATATGTTGTGCTTCTTAAATGCCCAGTCACGTTGGCTAATTATTAGAACTAGCTTGCTCGTTAGCTTCCATTGCCTGTTGAAGGAGTGTCGGTGCTAGTCCCAGTAACTTCTGATATTACACGGTTACTGAATTTTGTCAGCACCCCCTGAACTACAAGCATGTCAGACAAGCAAAATACCACAGCACCCCCCATAGAAACCATTTTATATGTCATTATGATGTGCTGGAGCAGCATTGGGCAGACATTAGTTTCATGAATTGCAGGGTTCCTTCCCTTCGTGTGGACAATGACTAACATCCGTGTTTGCTTAGAGGTTAAAGGAGATTTGGGTGTTAACATTGGGAAAGGTAGGCAGCTGGCCTTCCTGCTGGCAGCTGGAAATAACCCTGCCCTGTCTCATTTGGTTTTCACAAAAGTGAATCCTGGTGCAGACATGTCCGTGTATTGCAATGATACTGGCCGATCATTGCACTCCTATAGTATCTTTTACATCCTCATAAAGTTACTCATTTCTCCAGCATACAGAATTTTGTTTAGTGGCCAAACATAAGTTGAAACGCTTTTGGTTTAAGACCATTTTTTAGACAAAGCCAGCCATTTGCAGAAGTCATCCTGGGCTCTCAAAGATTAACAATTCCTAGTTTAAACAAAAGATTGGCAAATTTTATAATCTTTTGTATGATTTGATTTCACTGCATTGTCAAGTAAACTTAAAAAATGTCTTTTATGTCCTTGGATAAAACATTTAAGCAAGCAACAAAACCATACGACATAGCACACCACACTTTGTAAAATTAAATGCAGTGCAACAGATCAATCATTCTTAATGTCTTCAGTGTTCGATCCAGGCACACTGAGGCTACTTACTAGCAATACTCTGATTTAAAATGTCGACAGACTGAGGAACAAAAGAGATCCTCAACCTGTTCAATCAAGCCTTCGGGAACTCATTGTGTAAAAGGGACTGGATGTAATATTACCTGCCAGAGATAACATTCTTTTTGTATACACAGCTAAAAAACTTGACGAGTTTGAACCAAGTTTTCTTGAGCTTTAATGATGAATAGAAAAAATGCTGTGTAGATCAACAGTTTTAGTTCTTAAGCAATCGCCTGCTCAGTTGAATTGGATTTGATCCAGATACAATTCATCTCGTTATCAGTGTAGTGACTAGATGATGGTTTAAACATCCCCTTGCTCAACGAATATGTGACCCCTGCTGTAGCACCACTGCTAGATTCCCCTGAAGCTTAACCAGCATAATATATTTCATAAAAATGTAATATTGTTCTCTAATGTCAGCAGAGACCCTATTTATTCAAGGGAAGGCAGGGCGTCTCCAAACTGTTGCAGGAAACCCTGGTCTCCTTTAGTTAAAATAAAATTTACAGTTAAAACCTTGAAGTCTTTTAAGAAAATGAAGGCAAAATGAAACATTGAAATTCATCAAATATTCAAATCCGCTGTGGCTTCAACTCTTGGTACACATTTAAATATATTTTTCAGAATTGATGTGGACAAGTGAGGTAAACAGCACGTTTTATCCGGATGTTCGGTGGGCATTTTGCAGCACAATAGTTAATACGCTGCCAGCTGCTGTCCGTGGTCCTGAGCTTGTCCTCCATCATGTTGATTTTTTTCATCTGTACCTACATAGACTGGCATGGAGCTGTCTATGATTTATCCATTCTTGAGTTAGTCTTTTTCCAGAAGTGCTAAGGTGCCCAAAGAGCAACCACATCAATCATGGGGATCAACTCATTTACTATTGTTCTCCTCTGTTACACTGAGCTCTCTAGCATAACAATCTGCCACATACTAGAGGTCATCATTCCTTCCCGTAAAACTGTACATGTTGGGGTCACATCTTGTTGGCTCCGATTACATTCGCTTGTTACCTCCAATAAACTGCATTGAAGTTCTCTTGGAAGAGGTGTGAGACTGGGACTGTTCCCACTTAATTAATTGGACAGAGAGCAAGTTTAACTCCAGAGTTGAAATACTCCATTTTGTACATACCTGTTAAGAACCTGCCTGAAGTGTCAATATTTTTGTTGTTAACCCTAACTTCTCACAACCAATGTGACTTTTTCTCCACAGTTCAAGGTCCCAGCTGTCTGTCATGTCAGGAGATCTGAACTCAGCTGGTGGCTGTCCTTTGTCTGAAGAGTCTCTTCATCATTAAATCTGCTGTGGTCTTCACTTTCACTGCAGTAAACAGCTTTGTTTGCGCCGTGGGATGAGGTAGTAGGTTGTATAGTTTTAGGGTCACACCCGCACTGGGAGATAACTATTCAACCTACTGTCTTTCTCAAAGTGCCAAACACACATCTCAGGTGACCCTCCATGTCCTCTGAAGGCCAGCTCTCAGTCTGTTCTTACATGGATCAAGATGTTTTTATGTTTGTTTGTAAAGCAGTTGCTCACGCAGTGTGAGGTAGTAGATTGTATAGTTGTAGGGTAGTGATTTTGCCCTGTTTGGAGATAACTATACAATCTATTGCCTTCCCTGAGGAGTGACATACCTTCATATTAATTTATATTAAATTATAATATGTTAATCTTCAAAGAGAGCCTCTGGGACTGTGAGACCCTCTCAGGGTGTTCAAGAGGTTCCATCAGACTGGTGTTGCATGCTTCCTGTATAAACTGTCCATTTGCAGTATATCTGATTTTTGGTTGTTTTTACATGTTTGTAATGTTCGGCTATCTTGCTCAGAGCTGGTTCTGAGCAGCAGTGATGGCTTGTACAGTATTTCCACAGTGCATAATACAGGATTGTTTTTTGTTTGCTAATTGGTTTTACTTTGATTTGTGATGTCATTTTGGTTGTCACGTGGAATCCACTATGATACAAAACATCTGTGAACATTTTTTTTGCCAAAATGTCGTCAGTGCGAACAAACCTATAACTATAATAAAATCTGAAACAATATGAGACATTCTGGACCAACAGTTAATCAGCATGGTACTAAATATGGATGTCTAATACTGGAAAGTGTCCTATCTATTAAAACAAGGGGTACAGTAGATGTCCAGCAGCGTTAAGAGACTCCTTTTAAGAAAATATCAAGGTAAATGTTTTGTCACTGTACAGTACAGGGTTGGACAACAAAATGTAGTTGTAGTCACTATGCTGCACAAAAAAACAAAACCCTGTTGTGCATTTTTTAACAACCACTAGGAATGTAAACACCGATTCTCTGGGAAGATAATATGGTTTGCATCTTAACACAAAAAAATTAAACATCAGGGAAACATTGCAAACTTGAACTATGATCACCCCATGCAGCTGGTGTCTCTCTTTTTTCAGCCTGGGTCTGCCACTGTGAATGTGAACTGCAACCACCCAGTTTTGTGAAGAAAGATTCCCAACTGGGCGAAGCCGGGGAATTCCCCAAAGCTTCATATTCACTGTGTCAGCTGCCTTATGCTTTGAATAAAACAGATGAGGGTACAGAATCTACTGTCTTGCAGTTCTAATAACCTTATTATTTTAGTTTACATTGTACACGCGGTATGTGCTTCATCATAAATATCCCTGAAATATCTGTGCCAGCTCATAAAGTTTCAGCATAGGCATACTGATTGGTTCCTCTGGGTCTGTGTACGCTGTACCTAATGGGAGCCAAGTGCATTTTTTTTCAACCCACACCCCACAGACAGGTCCATGTCTCTGTACGCGTTTGAACATGGCGATGGTAGTTACACAGTTGTGTCAATAGATGGTGTTATAGTCCTTTAACTTAAACCATCTTCCCTGCACTGAAGACCACCATGATGTCTGAATCACTGGAGAAACACTGGTCATAAATACTCAGAAAATCTGATTTCATTCAGACTAACAGTTTCTGTCACATGCAATACATATTATTCCTGTTACTGTAGACTTCCACAGCCTTCAGTGCATCAATAAATAAAGCATTAAAGTCTTAGATTGTCTTTCTAGATTTCATTTTTCCATTTTTCAATATTTTTTCTCATGAAGATGTTTTTTCCATCCTCATTAGCACTGAGCAGGTTTAAAGTCTCAACTTATACACCAGCTTGTTGAAAGCACACATGGAAAAAAGTAGATAGTATAATACAACAACTGCAATCAAATGTTTACTTTAATGTAATAATGCACAATGGTTCTTATTTAAACTACATTATTAATTATTCTACTGGACTTTATCAAGGTATTACCATGTAAGAAGCATTTTAAAGTTGCAGCTGGTAGAGCTGACTCTAAATTAAGTGTTTTATTCCTATATCAGTGCATAATATCTTCTAAGATGATAAAATGTTTGGTGGAGGAATCTGTAAGTACTTGTATTTCACTTGATAAAATCCATTTCATCCACATTTCTACTTCTACCACACAACAGAGGCAAACACTGTACTGTCTACTCCATTTATCTGACAGCATTAGCTACTTTGGAGATTACTATTTTAATACCATTCCTATCCACCGTTCAGCCATGTTATTAACATATGATGATTTGATAAAACATGATGCATTGCTGTAGATTGAATTACTCACCAGTATATGAAGGAGTTCAAATAAGCACAGCCCTAAACATATACAGCAGTAAATGTAACAATCACATTAATGCAGCAGTTATATTAATCCAGAAACATCTCATGTAGAGGAGACCAGAGTTGGTTGTCACACTTTTTACTCTTGAGTATATTGCTCATCACTAAAACACCTTTCAATAGTCATTCCTACATTAAATGAAAGCTGAAGGTCTTGGATTGAAATGGGTGTCCCTTTCATTTTTACAGTTTATGGTAAGTAGTAATTAACCATCAAAGACACCCTGACTCATTGTGACAACCGACCCCATCATGGGGTCCCTGCAGTTATCAATAGGGTTTCAAGAGGGAAAAATGATGAAAAAAATGTGTAACTTTTTGTTTTTCAAGGTAGACACACCAAATAAGTTTTGAAATGAATACCAGCACTATAATAGCACTAATCAATGCCCCTTGTGTTTAAACCATGAATTTGAACTAAGTGATTGTTTGTTAGAATTGTCCTCTGTAATGAGAAATAAAATGAAGGAATTTACAGTGCTGAAAAATATCTAGCTTTTATTAAAGCCATTGTTTCATAACAATTTATTATAATTATAACATCAAATGAAACAGCAAGTTTGAAATGCATTAATCTCCATCACAGTCTGACCAGGAACTTTTGTTAACATGTCAAACAGCCTAGGTTAAAGCATTTAACTGTTCGGATACAAAGTTGTTTATCAGGCCAACTGTTTGATATCAACATATACCCCCTTTACACCTTGCATCAACATGCATTTTTGCAGTCGGAATGCTCTTGACCACATGAAAGTACAGGTGTAAATACAATTGAGGACGGATTGTTATCCGATCTGCCAAACCACTTCTGAAGGTGGTCAGGGACGCATTGTGACCACATCGAACACAAGTGTAAATGCAAATGTGTCTCCAATCCACATGCAACAACTATGTAGGTGAAAATATGTAAGCGCGGTGCGCCAGCTGGACAAAGAAAGAAGGAGGATAAGACAACAACAACACTCACCAGGTAGCGACTGCCAAGAAAAAGAAAACATGGATGACAGCCGAAGATGGAGTTACGGTGAGACGAAGTGTCTGCTCTCCATTTGGTCCGACAAAAGTGTCCATACAATAATGCGACTTCACGGACGCCTTACATCTTGTTGTTGTTGTTATTGCGGTGCACAGAATATGACGTTGTAGTCTGCTGCTGGAAATGTTTGCAGAAGAAGAAGAGGAGGTTGTGACTTCAGTGGGACGGAGCGTGATCGGATAGCAAATGGATCCGGATGTGGACACCATAGATGCATATTAATAACAGGTATAAATGTATATGGTCAAGCGCTATCCGATTGCAATCCGGTCGCAAAAAACACACGCTGACGCCTGGTGTAAAGAGGGCCATAATGTTACAGCGCCCTCTACTAGTGTGGCTGTAATGAGCACTGTGACAATAGACCCTGGTCTCCCCTAATAGTAAAGCACTGACAGGGAACACTTTACAGCAGAATGAGTACTTTCTGATAATACTTACATAGCCTAAGTGAGGTTGTGAATGCAGGACTTTTGTAGTGGAGTATTTTCGTAGTGTGGTATTGTTACTTTTACTCAAGTAAAGCATCTGAATACTTCTTTTCACTACAGGGTATGAAAGATGTTATTCTATTAAGAAAGCAGTCAATGGAGTGAACAATATTTCCCTCTGAAATATAGCAGAGGAGAATCATAAGTAGCATACAATGGAAATACTCAGGTAAAGTACAAATACCTCATAAACGTAACTGAGTACAGTACTTGCAGTGTCCACTGTCCTCTGGTGTGACAATGAGTTGGTTTAGAGTTGAAGCGCAAATCTCATGACGTGATCTAGAGATGGTTCAAAACGTGCCAGGATGACAGTGAGCCGGTGGGAGGGGCTTCACTGTTGGGAAATCAATAAAAAGTGCCGGTAGTCGGTTGTCTGTCAGACATGAAGTGATCGCGGATGATCCGGTGTCCGTCCGGGAGAGCGCGTGATATTTAAGTGGCTCCTTGTCTCGGCTGAAGTCAGGTCTGTAGCTGTGGATGTGTGTCAGACACAGGGACAGATGAGCTGAGCGTGTACCTGCAGGCTGCTCAGAGGCAGATCCTCTGCAGAACACGCCCTGATAGAAAAGGTAGACTCACTCACTCACACACACACAAAAAACACACACACTGAGCCTGATCACTGAGGAGCCGAGCTGCTTACCTGAAAACAACAGCCCCAATGCTCCACCGCAGGCTCTCACCACCGGACACCTACCAAATGAAATCAGGACGAGTCTGGTTTGTCCCGAGGAGCTTTGTTGACGCGCGCAGCTCGGAGCACCTGGACAGCCCGCGGGACTCGGTGGAGAAATAAGGCTGGTTGTTGTAAGAGCAGAGCATTGATCCACCGGCTGGGCTGAGAACCATGAGTAGGAAGACACGGCGCTGGATTTTCCATTTTTTCCTTTGCCTTGGAGTATTGTATCTGAAAATCGGGTGAGTTACTGGGATGTCCTGCAGGTAGCTGTGCGTCTTTTCATACCAATTTAAAACTAGTGCAGGGAAATGTTGCAGATTGTAAGATTTGATTTGAATAAAGCTTTCCAACAATGACAGCCTCTTCAGAGCTGTAGAAAAATGAGGGGCCCCTACAGTGAGGTGTGGGGTCCTATCTGGCTGTGCGTCTCCTGCAAGTGTTGTGTAGTTAAATTCATTATTACATTCATTTTGGGGAGGTATCAGATCACATGCAGTTAAATACATGTGTGATAAACCAATGCTCAGTCTCAGAATATTCCCTCCAGAGAGGATGTGTAAGACACCTGCAGAACTTCCACAGAAAAAGCGCCACATTTTAACCTCTCGCCTTCTCCAGGGGTCTGTCATCGGTGGTTGCGCTGGGAGCGAGCATCATCTGCAATAAAATCCCCGGCTTGGCCCCCCGTCAGAGGACTATCTGTCAGAGCCGACCCGACGCGATCATAGTGATCGGAGAAGGAGTTCAGATGGGGATCAATGAGTGTCAGTTTCAGTTCAGACACGGACGCTGGAACTGCTCGGCCCTGGCAGAGAGGACCGTGTTTGGGAAAGAGCTCAAAGTGGGTATGTTGCACTTTGATATCTATTAATTTAATTTATTAGTTCTTTGTGCAAACCTAGGGATTTTTATGTCATGTTGAATTAGGTATTAAATTCTCACATTATTCTATGGGATTCTGATATTTATTTAAAGTAATTATAATGTTGTGTGCTCATATGACATGTACTGATGTTCCAAGAGTCTATACAATTACAATACATTAGTATCATGATTTATTTTTATTTTTTAAGCTGCTAAATGTCAATTACACTGAGAGATCCACTTCATCATTGAGGTCTTCTGCCAAAGTGCCATAAAAGACATTGTTGAAACATGTCAGCATGCCTTAATCTTCATAGCTCACAGGATTGTTTTCAGCTATTAAAGTACTTATTAGTGAGAAATAAGCTGCTTCATTTATAAACTGCTGCAAAACTTTACACCAGCAGCTTGATAACTGCGTGTTTTTTTTTTACAAACAGTTATCAATACATGCAGGTTTTCTTGAGTTGTGTGTTATCTTTACTTTTTACTGTGTATGAAAGTTTTTGGGAAGTCGTAAAAAAAATTTCAGAAATTGCTATAATTTGTCCATAAATAGTCCAAGAAGGCATTCCTCCGAGGCGCTCGACCTCTGACACTTTGACAAATGTCTGTAAGACTGAGGCTCAGACTCAGTGCATCTGCTCTTGGTGGGAAAATAAGCTGCAGATTTTATCCTGTGTGTGGAACAAGGCTCGAGGCGATGCTTGCTCCAAAGACAGGACTGCGGAAATAAGCGGAGAATCATGTTTAACGCACTGCTATTCCACTGTCTTGTCCTTTTGAGTGCACCCTGTCATCTCAGAGAAAGAGATGCAGAGTTTGGGTGTCATTTTTCACTTCAAGTGTCGTTAAGGATTGTAGCTCACGTCTCATTTGAGCCTTTAACATATGCTGATTGTTGCTTCATACATGATGGCTTTATATTATATTGGCTGAAATGGTTGTAGTATTAGCTGTGTACAGTCTGGATGACTCTTCTAACCCAGCTTGCTTTACCAGTCTGATGCACCCAGTTAAACACTGCATCATGTACAGTTTGTTGTGTGAATAACTGGGCCTGTGCCTTACCAGTCAAACAGTGTTAAAGCTTCCTTTGAGTGCAGTTTATTAAGTGACCTCTGATTGCAAATGTTACGTGATACATTGGCGTACATCTCAGTGTGTTTCATCTTGACTACATACTGTAACTGTACTGTAACTGTTGCTACTCTGCAGCTTGTAACATGCAGACCTACATGCTCTTTATCTACTCTCAGCTGAACCACCGTCATGTATGTTCATAAAATACTTTTCCCCCAAAAGCTTCAAGTTCAGACAAGTACTCTCTTCTAGGTTTACAATTTTACCTCCAGGTCCTGCAGCTTTGGCAGAGGAATGATTTTAGACCACTGCTTCAGAAGAGAGCTACACTCTTTATGCATATCATCCTCACATTTTAACAAAACTCAGTTCAGGGTCCAGATTTTACCCAAATTTAGTCGAGGATCAGGCTGAGTTCCAGAAGAGGGCAGGTCAGCTCGAGCGCCGCTCAGGTCCAGCTGCCCGGCACGGACACTGCCTGAATCCATTGTTTCGTTTCAGCGGACTGGAACACTGATAACTGACAGATATATAAATTTAGGATTTTTGTTGGCAGAGATGCAGCGATGTACAGTATTTTGGCATTAGGATCAAGTATCCTCCCCACCCACCAAGCTGGCTACTTGAAGTAACTCACTGTGGGTGCTGACTGGCTGTGAAGGCTGTTTAATATCTCAGGTTTACACTTTTGATGCCAGAATGCTTCTGTGTTTGATGCTCTTTTTACTTTGCAACAGTTGCACATAAACTTTAGTATTTGAAAGAGAACTGTGACCTGAAATGTCTAAAAAGCAGTTTAATTGATAAAAACGATGACTTTATTGGAGCCTTTTTGCAGATTTTAGTCACTTTTGGATGCTTTTCTCATGTGCTCCAACAGGAATTATCTCCATTTTAATTAAAAAACGCAGCTGACCTGAAGCACTCAGATTTATGAAGTGGAAATCCATCCATGTAGGGAGGCTCTGCATGCCTCTCAGATTCATCTCCACAGGGTGGATCCCAGTGTGACGGCAGTTCGGACCAGGGCCAAAAATGATGCCTAAATATTTAATGATTTATCTTCCACTGAATGGTTTAAAAGAATCATCTTTACTGATCACATGTGCTCAGCAGATTGACTTTTAATTGGTGGTTAAATTAATTATACTCTTAGACTTAGAGACTAGTTAGAATCATGCAGGTGTTTCGATCATAACTCACTATGAAGACAATGAAACTGTCCTGTTTTCTCCTTTTCCTTTCCAAACTGCTCCATTATATATTCTGCAAGATTCAGAGCTTCCTCCTGAAGTTTATCTGTTTTAAGAGAGCTTGATTAATGAATTGCACTTGGCTTGGCTCATGTATTTTATGATTTGGTTGGAGGCAGCTATGCCAGGTATGTAAGGAGTCTTGACAGTGCCTGAAATAGTGAATTCTGTTGTCGGCAATTGTGATTAAAAATGTACTTCCTCTTTATCACAGGCAGTAAGGAGGCTGCGTTCACCTACGCTATCATCGCTGCCGGGGTCGCCCATGCAGTCACTGCGGCCTGCACCCAGGGGAGTCTGAGTGGCTGCGGCTGCGACAAGGAGAAGCAGGGTTTCTACAACCAGGAGGAGGGCTGGAAGTGGGGCGGCTGCTCTGCAGACATCCACTACGGCCTGAGTTTCTCTAAGGTGTTTGTGGATGCGCGGGAGATCAAGCAGAATGCCAGGACTCTCATGAATTTACATAACAATGAAGTGGGACGCAAGGTATGCTTGTGTTATTCTGTCGTCTAACTTTTTATTTATTTTAGCAGATCCAAAAAGACACTTTATGTCATATTTCATCATAATGACCTGACAATAAGTCATTACAGTAGACGCTTTGAAACATTAAGACTCCAGCACTAGGTGACAAAATATAAATAATGTGTGAATAAATGAATTGATAATGATTCAGCCTGTACAACAAACCCATGCATCAATGTACTGCCTTGAACCCATCTGACTTCCTGACCACTGTACTGCCTGTGAGGGAGTGCGCACTATTGTCTCTGTTGTCCCTGGAAGCAGTGCAGTTCAAAAAGCATGATGCACAAAGTACAAGCACAGAGAGCAGATACAGAGGTGCTCCCAAAAGTCTAATAATAAACATGCAAACTGTGTATGATAATCTGCAAGTATTCAAAAAACTAGACCAGTCAGAGAACTTCTGATACAAATGCTTTCTATACGCACTACTTTACTTGCTGGTAATGGCTGAAAGAGGTATCCCAGCACTCCAGTTGAGACATAGGGTACCATATGGACATGGCAGCAGTCTGTCAGGTTTGACACTAGGGATGCTCCAATCCAACTTTTTCTCCCCCAGTACTTCAACTCAGGGTATCTGTCAGTACAGAGTACCATTCTAATACCAGAGAGCTCTTTTTTCCAAGCTTAATATCTGTCCACTTCACCGCACGGAACTCATGGGATCAGATCAATGTAACATGAGAGCTGAGTCAGCAGCCTGCAATGACTAAATGAATGCTACTGGTAGTGGAAAGACTTAATTTATAACGACTTGGACAAAGAAAGTGTTCTTAAAGTGGATTGGTCACATCACGGCCGATACCAGATCCAGCATATTGGATGGGTGCATCCATAGTTGATACATGTGGTCAGGCAAATAGTCACACTTTCGGCGAAGTCAGAGTCTGTAGTTCAAGGCTGATCACTGAGCCACAAGACAGGTGACAGTGAATACTCTCTAGAAATGAAAGGCTGACATTTAAGCGGTGATTTTAAGAACTTCTTTGAAGGTATTAAGTACATTAAAGTGTCTGACGCTCCAGGGTTATTGAGTTGCAACAGAGATACAGTAGTCCTCTAAACTGCAGCTTAGCTGAGGAGTCAGGGATCGGTTGATCTAAAGCTGCAGAAAATAATCATCTGTAAGGAATCTGTCACAATTACAAAAAAAAGAACAGGACAGTTAATGCAAAGGAGGTGACTGGTAGCTCATACACAAAAAGGAAACAGGGAATAACGTGGGCTAAAAGTGGAAACGAGACTTTAAATATATTCAGTATTTACCAGGGCTGCACAATATATCTTTGTTTTATTTTGTTTAAGTTTTTTTGTTATTTTATCATCATCTTGATGTCAGCTCCTGTGATAAACACATTGCGAAAGACTGGAATTTTGAGCTCAAAGATTTTCTCACTTAGTTGAAAGAGAGTGTCAGTGAAAAACTGAGCTTTCAAATGTAACTATGTTTTTTATTGGTGCATTTTGTGTCCAGTTCAAGGTTCAACAAGCAATTTGTTGAGTTTTGACAGTGTTCTAAGCGCAGCGCGAAAAGGCTGAACTGACCACACTTCATTTCATTTCAATCATTTTTTAAATCTCAAGTAATATTGTTATCGCAATATTCAACAATGTTATTGCATATTGTATATTTTTCCTATATGATGGAGCCCTAGTATTTACTGAAAGAGTGGTGCTGTCCAATCAGCCAACAGCTCAGTACATTTAACTGGTCATGGAGTAACTAAACGGGACAAACATATTAGATCAGATATGCATGCATAGATGTATAGAAAAGAATAACTGTTACATTTAGTGTAAATTAATTAAGGTAAATTTGGTAATTTATAAAAATATACATTTCGATGATATCCTTCAGCCCTGCTTTAGTCTATGTATGGTAGGATATATTAGTTTCTCACTCTGGGGCATTTATAATTTTTGCTTCATAGGCATTTGTAAATATGCAAACTTTACACATGCTTTGTTGATTAGCTGATTGGTAGGATTTTGGTATGAACCTGAGATTGGCTGCTCACTCTTACAATGACACAATGACTCAACATCACCAAGACAAGGGAGAGTTCATACAGGAGTAAAGTAATAGCAGGAAGTGTGGTCAGATCCTACCCTTATTTAGAGGACAAAAACAATGTAGAGTCAAGAGGTAACAGTGTCTGACAACAGTGAGGTGACCCCTGGAGGACCATGACCATATGAGAGTGCATTAGCCAGACATAGGGAGCTAAATGACAGATCAATAGAAACTGCAGGATTGTCCACAAAGTGGCCCCACAAGAAAGCAATCCACTGGAAAAGCCACAGCAGGCACATGATAGATCAGTGGAAGTCTGAAGTAAACTTCTACGAATACTGTACTAATCCTCAATAACCCATTTGTTACCATTTACTAGTTAAGGTCGGATTCTAAAGGTTAAAGTAAGCATGTCTTAAGTTCATGTGCCCTGAACATTCAGTGAAGATTGACATCAAAGGAACAGTTTGTCACTTTGGGAACGCATATTTACTTTCTTGAAAAAAGCTAGACAAGGAGATGGAAGGCATTGTCATATCTGTATGGTAAATATGAAGACACAGCCAGTAGTCTGTTAGCATAGCTTAGCATAATGACTGGAAACAGGGGGAAACAGCTAGCCTGGCTCTGATTAGACTAAACAAGCAATTTGAAGACGATGCATTGGACTCTGGGAAACAGTGATCACCGCCCTTAACCATTTGCTTACATTTTAACAGTTACTTGGGAACTGGCAAACAACCTTTTAGAATTAGTAGGCTGGCAGAGAGGCTAGTTCAACAGGTAATGCAGTAAAAATGTATCTAACAACCAAATCATAATTGCTCCCCATCTCCGTCTCATTGTCTGTTAATTCTTATTTCAGTGCAGATAAGAGAGCATCAGTTGGCCCCATCATGGTTTTAGAACATACTGTGCCGATCCTGAAGCTTTGATTTGCATGCTGTTAAAAGAGAAGGATCAGTAGGAAGCCGAGAGCGGCCATGCTTGCGTCATGTCGAGATCGCAAGTTAATTATTTTATTATTTCGAGAAATTAGCTTTGTTATCTTGAGATAATGCAATACTCGACACATCATGAGAAAAAAAATGTTTTTTTTTTAGATAATTATGTAAATTATCACAAGAAAACATGTTTTGTCTTCTCAAAATCACAGCATTATTATTGAGACATCGAAGATTAGTGTCAGGTTTATCTGATCACACCTCATCTCAGCCTTCCTCCAGCCAGTCTTCTTCTTAAATGACGAGGACTGATGTGAATGTTATCTCTAACAGAAAGATATAATGCAGTTTCTGCCTGTATTAGACCTTGATGGAGGCCTACAGTCTAATGCTTTGATCAATAATGGGTACTGCTTGATTTGACATTTTCTTAAATCAATTACTACAGCTATCTATGCATGCTGGCATGGCACTCTGATCTCTGATAAACATTTTAAGTTGTCTAAGTACAGAAAACACAACAAGATAGCAGGTTGATTATCTCGTCATCTTGAGATCACGAAGCTTGTTTTCTCAAGACACGAATTGAATGCATGGCTGTTCTCAGCTTCTGTAGCAATAAACGTTGTTTCAGATGTTTTCTGTTTGAGTGCAACAAAATATCTTCCGTTGTTTCTCTTTGTGGAAATTCCTCAATATGCACTTCTATTCATCAGAAGAATATACATGAAAACATGTATTTAGAGGACTTTGTGTAAAAATTGAGAAGTTGAGAAGTGAATTTGCTTAGAGAGATGTCATGTCAGTGCCATAGTGACAGGTTGCAGTCCCGTTCAGGAGGACTTTCATCTCTCTGGACTCGGCTTTGAGGGGAGGCGGCTTCATATTTGAGGTCTGGCATCAGTCAGAATGTGATACAGTGTGAGAATCTCTTAATATACACTTACTAAACTGATACCTCTGTAATTATTGTAGTAAGGCTTTCATGTTTACTTGGAGATGAGCATGTGTGTGTGTCAGTGTTTGTTTTGAGTGCCAACCTTCAAATTTCTGGAGAAGAATAAACAATAGTGTAAAAGGTGCCACGGGAGGCTTACAGGGGTTCTGTTAGACAAACAATGGCAGCTTGGTTGGCATTTCACTTCACTGAACTTCATGAATTAAATGTTTGTCAGGTCTTGGGGGCATGACCACACTAAGCTGTATGCATCCAGGGCTTTTGACAATTACTCCACGAGACTCCAGAAAGTCTGAGGCTACATCACGGTGGAATAATTAAAAAGCAGGGTGAGGCTTCTGTAATGCCAGCGAGGGTTCCCACTCAGTTCGGAAGAAGGAGGGTAGGCTGATGTCATTCAGCTCGAGGCACACAGAGAATACCCCGGCTGCTTTGCCAAACACACCGAAAGGTTCCACTCTAACCCTGAAAAGTTCTTTCACTGCTGCCAGCCTGCTCGCTGTAAATGCCTCGATGTCTTCACCAGAAGAACTCATAAATTAATCCGGCTTCCGCTGAATGAATCGCCTCATACAGATTCATCTTATTCTAACGACATACCAAGAGAAGTTTTGTGGTCACATTGCCTGTTTGTCCGTTGCTTTTATCCACAGCAAAGCAGCTGGTCGAGATAGTAGATCTGTGGAGTAGAGTTGTAGCACTTGGGATTGGTCTAAGTGTTGAGACTTTTTGAAGGTCTCAGTCTTGTCTCGGACTCTACAGCATTTTGTTTCAGTCCTGAATAGTGAGGCCCTGGAATTTTTTTTCAAGACTGGTCAAGACCAAAACTTGAAAAATTGGAGTTATCACTAAATTACCTGTGCAATAAAGGAGTGTTGAATAAATGTGGTAAAGTTGATTTTAGCTCCTTAGTGTTTGTTTGTATGTTTGCTCAAAGAAAACAAAGGAAAGTTCCCATACATGAAATTCAGCTCCTCAGTGTCTTTTGGTTATTTTATCAAGACATTTCTTATGTTACACTTACACACACACATATATACATTCATTCATAAATTCATTTTCCATAACCACTTATCCTGTTGGGGGGCCATGGGGGTGGAGTCTATCCCAGCTGACATTGGGCGAGAGGTTGGGTACACCCTGGACAGGTTGCCAGACTATCACAGGGCTAACACATAGAGACAGACAACCATTCACGCTCAATTTAGAGTCTTTAGAGATTCTTTAGAGTGGTAACCACTGTACCATCGTGCCACCTACATACATATTGCAGTATGGGGATAAAAGAGGTGAATGAAGAGGAATCTTCATTTCTTTTCTGTGGGTGTTTTTATGAGAATGTGGATCTTTCAGATCTGAGGAGTGCATATGGTTTGCAAGTCCCACATTTTATTATCAGTGTGTCGCCTGTTGTTGGACTCGCACTGCACTGGTCTTGGTCTTGACTCAGTTTTGCCCTGCCTTGGTCTTGGTCTTGACTCATCTCATCCCTCAAAGTCTTGGTCTTGTCTCGGCCTGGATACACTCTGGTCTTGGTTATGACTTGGTCTTGGTTTACGTGGCCTTGACCACAACACTGCTGTGAAGTAAAACCAGATTTCTCTGCTTAGGCATGAGACAAAATATGCATGGTCTCTGATGTGTTTGCAGACAGGCACAATAGTTGGGGCTCTTAATTTCTTTTTTAAATTAAAAACAGGTTAAAAAAATGAGAATAATACAAAACATGATGTGCGGTGCAAATCAATGAGTAATTTTCTTACTGACTTAGATGAGCAATATTACTTATTTGTCCCTGTTGTGCATTTACTGGAAACATTTTTTAGGCTGTTATTAAACAGTTCTAATTGCATTTTTGCAGCAGGATATACAGAAACTTTATGGGGCATGGGTTTGTTAAATCTGGGTGCAAATCTATGTGCTCCTGTGAAAAGTACAGTACGTATAAATATGTGTAACTCTAATATTTGTGCTTTAGTAACTGTTGTTAAATGCCTGAAATGTGAATATACGGTACCTCCCAACTTGTGCCTTCCTCTTTCAGAGGTTTTAAAGATGTTTGCCATTCATAACATGGAATAACAGGACATACATGAACTCAGAGACTTTCCGTGCTTCTGTGTGTGTGTGTTTCTTCCATGAATGTGCTTTGAGGCTCATCCTGTCTTGTAAAAGAATGGCACATACATAGCTACTGGCCATAGGGTGACATACTGTAGCAGCTCTGAGATCTCTGGAATGCTTACATTCATTTGGAATGCTAGAAAACTTTTGTCTCAACCTGTTGAACTATTCATGCAATATGTTAGACCGAGTATTTCTCCGAACTCGGATGTTTCTTACTTGCTCATTATGGAAAAACAGCAACAAACAAACAGTAAGAAATATGTGTAATGTTAGAGCTTTTTGACTTTGATCTTTTGATAGTGGAGAACATCTTAGACTGGCACCGTTTATTAGGGAAAGCTCTCATAAAGGTGCAGTAAAAACAATTAAATCAACACAAATTAAATAAGCTAAAATACTGGCTTCAGTCGGGCAGTTGTAACTCAGCACACTTTCAGTTTGAAACTTTGCTTCATCTTAGCTTTTCCTTTATGTTGTAGCTCCTGGAGAAGGGCATGCGTCTGGAGTGCAAGTGTCATGGTGTGTCAGGATCCTGCACCACCAAGACATGCTGGACGACGCTCCCCAAGTTCCGTCAGCTGGGATACATCCTCAAGGACAAGTACAACCAGGCCGTGCATGTGGAGCCGGTACGAGCCAGCCGCAACAAGCGCCCCACATTCCTAAAGATCAAGAAACCCCATTCCTACCGCAAGCCCATGGACACAGATCTGGTCTACATCGAGAGGTCGCCCAACTACTGCGAGGCCGACCCTCTGACCGGCAGCATGGGAACACAGGGTCGCCTGTGCAACAAAACGGCTCAGCAGCCCAACAGCTGTGACCTGATGTGTTGCGGCCGAGGATATAACACACACCAGTACTCACGCGTTTGGCAGTGCAACTGCAAGTTCCTGTGGTGCTGCTATGTGAAATGCAACACCTGCAGCGAGAGGACAGAGGTGTATACCTGTAAATAGAAATATTTATTGGACGTGTATTCAGACACACAGCTAGACTGAACCATGTCAGAATAAGGATTCTCTGTGGCTGATATACGTGTGCGGAGTGATGCCTTGCTGTCTTGGCATTACAACAATCACAACAACCGGTTCCTCCAATGTGTGTTGATTATACTGATGCCAATGGACATCTGCCATGACACTGGACTCAACTTATGGACTCATAAATTCCTTTTTTTTACATTTAAATGCCATGTCCTGCCCCAGGCTTGACTCGTCTCAGGCCACATATTGGCATAACTCACCTCAAACAGTGATAGTTTTATAGACTAATAATTTATTAAATGAGAAAACTACTGAGACTTTAAAAATTCACTGTTAACTACATCTGGTAAGGTTTTAAGGTGGTGCAGATGTCTTCAAGTGCACTTAAGAACAAAAAGATTTTTTATTAACAAAACAATTTACACACTGGAGCTGAAAACTGACACGGTCAGAACTGAACTCGACTGAAAGACATATTTGAGTGCCTGCAGCTTATTTGCATTAAGCTTAGCAGAAAAACATTAAACTACTGATCCTGGGCTCGGTATAATAGTATTGTTTTCTACTTGTTTCTGCCCCCTCCCCCCACAGTTTGCTGCTAGTTGTCTGGAATGTTCTGGAGTTTGTGACTGAGCAGCCATATTGACTCTTCAAGCTAAGGTGACACCACCAGGAGCAAACGAATGCTTCCAGACATAAATTTCCCTTCATGTCGGTTGATAGAATATATTTTGTAAGAGATTATTTTTATATATTTTTTTATTTATTTTCTATCTCTATGTAAGATATTTTCCCTTAGCATTTCTAACTGTTCAGTTACTGAGTTTACCACTGAAACACTGTTTTAAAAACGTGCCTTGATCCTCAGCAGTAGAACATAATAATGTTATATTAAAATGTGCCACATTGTAACTTGTAACCCATTTCAGGAAACTTTACTCACCTGCTTTGTTACCTATAGAGAGCCAAAGTCCTGACGTCACCTCCAGGCTGAATGACTCGACTATCTGTTGTGTCTTTTATCTGTATTTCTCAAACGTCAACTGTGTTTTTGTGGTTCCATATTCTAAGGTAAACTGGTGTCCACTTTACCACATTTTAATAAAATTAAACAAATGAGTTAGTTGGCATACAAATACTACAGCTAGCTTACTAAGATTTAATACACCCGTTGTATTACCAGTTAACCATTTCTCATTCTGAAGTTGTCAAATACCGCCGTGTGGTCAGTGATTTTGTCATCTTTCCATCTTTTAGCTGTTCTCTGCCATCTATGTCACTCTGTCATGACCAGCTAGTAACATGTACCCCACAAAGGTGTTCGATGGTGTTAAAAAGTCCCACATATGTGATGTGAATGAGGTTATGATACTTCAGGAACAGAGTGAGAGTAATGGTTTCACTTTGGCTCTCTATAAGGTTTACCAGTGATCCACAGTTGGGCTTTTGTGTCAACCAACATCAACTGGGGCTGGGTATCATTTCATACAGCCTAGGCCTTAATATTTTTTGGCCTTTGATTAGACAGTGGAAAGTAGAGAGATTGGGGGAGAAGGATGGGGAATGATATTTAACCTGTGTCTCTAAGTGAACATGATTGGCGCCTTAAACCTGCGCCACCAGGAGATCCTAGCTGTGTATCGTTGGCCATTATATTGCTGGATATGTTCCGCGTATCCTCATCAAGTGGCAAAAAAATTAAGTCAACACATAAATGCCAAAAACTGCAGTTCTTTGAATGGCCAC
>JAPZEB010000012.1:35573398-35583645 GCA_029783705.1 Chaetodon striatus | reverse complement strand
ACCTAGGACAGAGCCCTGAGGAACACCACTAGTAACTGAAAAAGAGTTGGATCTAAAATTTTGTAATTTCTGATTTGAACAAAATGAGTGCAGCCACAGAGATATGATTTAAACCAGTTTAGAGTGGTGCCAGTGACACCAATGGTAGCTTATCTTTCTAGGAGGATGTTATGTGAAATAGTATCAAAGGATGCACTTAGATTAAGAAGAACTAGAATAGTGAAAAGCCCAGAGTCAGCTGCCATTAGGAGATCATTTGTGTTTTTTTACCAGAGCTGTCTCAGTGCTGTGAAAGGAGCGAAAATCAGACTGAAATTGTTCAAAAAGATTGTTGTGACTAAAGTGAGTGTGGACCTGAGCTGCAACTGATCTTTCAAGTATTTTAGAAAGGAATGGTAAATTTGACATTGGTCAGAAATTGCTCAAATTGTTAGGGCCTGCACCAGGTTTCTTTAGTATTGGGGTTATAGCAGCAGTTTTGAGAGATGAAGGCACAAAACCAGAGGTAGGGAAGGAATGTACAATCTCAGTTATTAAGGAGGAGAGGGAGGGAAGACAGATTTTAACTACGTGAGTTGGAAGGGGGTCTAACAGGCAGGTAGATGTTTTGGATTTATGAATAACACCAGATATTTCAGCAACAGTCCAGACCTTGCATCAATCTCATTCTCATGAACGCAATATCTCAAGAACTTCTTAAGGGAATTTCTTCAAATTTAGCACAAACAATCACTTTGAGTCATGGATGATTAGAATTTGATGGTCTAAGGTCAAAGGTTAAGGTCACAGTAACCTCATCTATTGAACTCTTGTGAAGGCAGTATCCCAAGAACACCTTGAGGGAATTTCTTCAAATTTGTGAATGGACTGAAAAAGCAAGAAACTTGTGGAACTGTGACCCATAACCCTTGACTCAATCTTGCCTCCCCTACTAAGTAGACACTGACACTGACTGTCATTAATAGAGAGGGGAGGATCTCATGAATATGCTGTTGTCATTTGCCTTTGCTGAGACTGGTTGTCATACTAGAACCTGTAGGCCCCCTGCAACGCACCGCAGTGGGTGTGTTATAGAATGTTATATGATGGGCCTACAAATTCAGATTTTATTGTGCTTTTTTTCTCAATTGTAGTCTTTCACCTTAATTTTTAATTATTTTACACACACAAGAAACATAGAAGGGGCTGAAAAATTTAAGTCATTGCAGCTTCTTTTTTCAACAAGTCCCTTTTCAGTTTTAGTTTTATTCTACTATATCGTCAATGAATGCTCCAATACATTCAACTGCATACTATCTACATCAGCGTAGTTCATAATCTTTCGATCAACAATAGCATGAAATTCATTCAACAATAATTACAACTACTTTTAAGAGGGTTTTTTTCTCTTGATATAATTCAATTTTAAATGAAGAAAACAGAAATCAAAACTGTAGCACAAAGTAAAAGGTTTTAAAACTACCTGCTCCAGAGATTATACACCCTTTTACACCCATCTCATTTGGTCTAGACTTTCTAAATTTTCAGTTTAATCCAAACCAAAGTTACAGGAGTAAATCCTCCCTCAAACCACGATCTGGACCAAACTGCCAAACCTTGGTCCAATCAAAAAGGTGGTCTCACTGAGGATCAAATTGAAGCATGGTTCTATTTGTTTCCGGTATGTAAACATGTATTGGTTGTTAACAACAGAGGACTGTGCTCAGAGCAGACATAAGTTGGTGATCTGACAAATTAGTAGTAAAGCTGTCAATTGGTAGTAAATGTACAGTGTACATGTCAGTTTGTCCATGAACAGAGAAACATGAAATGAGTTGCGGTAGCACAAGGAGAGATGAGGAGATGCCTTTACAGAGGGTGAGATGGAAGAAGTCATTAAACTCTGAGACCTTTCAATTGTAATCCAAGAGGATGAGAAAGAGGGGCTGCAAGAGGACGGGACAGCCATCGACAAACCAATCAATGTCACATATAGGGGGATGCAACCCTAACTGGATCACATGTATACAATATAACAAAAATGGGAACCTCGGTTTGGACCTTGTTTCGGACCCTCAACTGTAATAAATATGTATAAATGTAATCGATTTACAACATGTTCAAAAACATTTCATGGATATGTGTGTTTACTGAGGTGTCACCTCTGCAGGTGCGTCCATTGGCGGACGTGACATATCCATGAGGAGGACAGGCACACTGGAAGCTGCCAGCAACATTAACACACTGGAAGGTACAAAGGTTCCCAATGCTCTGGGAGCACTCGTCAATATCTGTAAAAAAAAAAAAAAAAAAATCAACAAAAGTCACACATACACATACACAAAGTCACAGTGTGTGTGTGTGTGTGTGTGTGTGTGTGGGCGTTTTTACATGTTCTCTGCCCCGTGTGCTTGTGGTTTCCTGTCTGAGGATTAGCAACAGGAGTTACCTTAAGGCCTTGTCACCCAAGATAGTTCGAATCTGTTACTGGTGATATGGGTGATGCTGCTGTTGTCAGCATTCACGGAAACACTATAAAACTATTTTGATCAATGAGACTTAATATAAGCACTTTGAGGTGCTTTAGGGGTTCAGCGAGGTTTTATATTTCTGTCAACTTTCTTTTTTACTCCACTACATTTCCCTGAGAATCTTAGTCACTTAATCCAAAATAGGGAAGAAAGGGAGAAAGGAGGGAGGGAGGAAGGTATAGATGGATGAATGAATGAAGGAATGCGAGGGAAGAAAATCTAAATCTTTAAATCTTTTAAGTGGTGAAAAAAAACCTTGTAAAGTACGCTCAGTTTTTAAGTTGATGTACATGTTAAGAGGAAATAAAGGTCGTCAATCTCATCTCATCAATCTCTAACTTTATTATTACTGTAAAGGTAGAAGTGATGGTTGAGCAGTTGTATTTGTTAGATTTTACAGATGTACTTTTTAGCGTGGCCACGGAGTCCACCTCTGGCATGTTGTTGCCTTATACAGTTGTTGTTACTAACATGTTAACAATTAATTACACATTTATACATCCAGCAGATAAGGTATGTTCAATTGAAGGTGTGTTTGTTCAACTGGCTAATGTAAGTTGCATGTTCACTCTACTTTTAGAGTTTTGGTCTCCACCAACCCTGCCAGTTTTTATAGTTACTATTGTAGAAAATACCTTCACAGGTGTGTCCGTCCTCTTTCAGGTAGTATCCCTGGCGACAGTAGCATTGATATGAGCTGTACATGTTGGTGCACTCCTGGCTACAGGGGTTTTTCTCACATTCATTTATATCTAAGCACAGAAAAAAATGACAAAATTAGAATTCTTCCTGTTTAAATACTCTTAAAGGATAAGGCTGGTGATACTCTGTGCTTCTCTTATTGCCAACAAATCCTATGAAGAGACTAAATTCAGAAATGCTTTATCTTATATGTGAATACAACAGTCGCTTAATGCTCTTTAATGGCCTCAAGCCCATTGTTCCTACAGAGTAGATGTACATTTTCCAAAAATGATTCACAAATGTATGGTTTCATTTCTTCTAACTACCCAGTGCTTTTCCACAACTGCTGGTCACTAGTTTTTAACAAACATTTGCTGAAACAGGATGAAAGTGTGCATTTGATTCAGTTGTAAATTAATACACAATATGTGGAATGAGGCATAATTAACTACAGTGTGTGTGTTCATGGTAATGAAAGAGCTTGTAACATTGTGCTTTTAACAGCAACAATGGTGTTCTATGGCACAAAGGAATAAGATATATCAGACACCCAAAACACTTGTTAGTAGGATACATTCAATGTTGTTTTCAGTCTTTTCATGGAATTTGTTAACTGTAACTGGATTGTGAACAGAAACCATCACAACTTGATAAAGTCCCCTGAAAAGGGCTGTGACAAGCTGAACATAATGGGAATCACACTCCTGGTCAGCTTTGCTCTTTAAAAGAGTCCATGTTAATGACATCTAATGGCATCTAAATAATCTATGTTAAAGAAAAAGAAAAAAAAAAACAGTCTAGCTTACCTTCACAGTTCTTGCCATCTAATGCCAGGGAGAGGCCAGCTGTGCATGAGCAGTGGTATGAGCCAGGGGTGTTTTCACAGGTCTGGGCACACAGCCTGCCAGGGCGGCGCCAGCACTCATTTATATCTGTCAGTGCAAGAGTAGGAGCTATTAGACAGCAGACAGACACCTTTGAGCCACTAAGGACTCAACTCCAGTTCTCATTCACACACACCCACACACACACACACACACACACACACACACACACACACACACCAGGATCTCAGTGACGTATACATGGAACAAGTGTGTAAAAAATCTACATCCAGTCAAACTCTGTAAAGCTGCTATAAAGAGGCTTCATGAAAGAGTTCATAATAAACTAAATAACAAAATATAACTAAAAACAAGATTTTAAATCAGGAGTAAAACGTCCCAGTCCATAGCAGCACACTGATGATGTCAGAGGGCTGTGATTGGTTGAGTGCAATGTTGGTCCAGGAGCAGGTCCTACTTGGCAACATCACGTTGTGCACTTACAGATAAACAGCAGAAGTTAAGGCGTCAGATCTAAATGAACATCATCGTTTTATATTCTGATAACTGAAGCACATGTAATCTGAGTATTTCAGCTGAACTAAACTTAAACTTTTTTTCTGTCAGGAACTCCTCGTTCGGAGGTCCAGGAGGAGGTGGAGTGCGCTCCGTCTCCTCACCTCTCTCTGACCCTGAAGGTAAGACAGTCAGGAAATACAGTGGATTTATTTACATGACTGTACTGTGAACGATAAAGACGGACTTTCAGAGAAATCCAGACGTGGAGCTCAGTCTCAAATAATCAAACTCAGTTTGGAGTTTTAAATTGGAACATGAGGTTTAAGTTTGAAAACACACGTAAGAGTTAAGTTACAGGTTTAAATGTTAAATACTGGCTGGTGTGTGCGTTCAGGTGGCGGGGCTGGGTACGACCCGAGAGGTGGAGCTTCCTCTGTCCAACTACAAGTCCACCATCTTCTACTACGTCCAGCGGCTGCTGCAGCTCTCCTGCAGCGGAGCCGTGAAGACGGACAAACTGCGACGCATCTGGGAGCCCACGTACACGTAAGAGTCGGGACTGAGTCTGAGTCTGAGGCTATATCTGAGGTGTTAGATGGTTCACAGATGTTTAATTTGTCCTGTTTCGTCCTGCAGGATAATGTACAGAGAGCTGAAGGACTCAGACAAAGAGAAGGAGAGCGGGAAGATGGTGAGCCACACCTTCAACACACATCACTGTTTTCTCTTTGAGTAACACCTTCATAAAGTTTTAGAAAATATCGACCCAAATTATTGTGATAAGATTTCTGCAGAACATGACATCACTCTGGGTCAGACTTATTTTTATTTGTCTTTCTATTTTACCTTTGCTTCTGTGTTAAGACCAAAACCTGATAGTATAACAGAATAAAAGTATCAGAGGCTCAGCAGGAAAAAACTGAGGACGGATCTGTTCTGACGTTTGCCTCTGACCAGTAAACTATCTGATGTTTGGCAGCCAGTCAGTGAGACCTGTCACAGTCACAAACATGAAACTGAGACAGTTTTGTGTTTCATAACAAACAAAATGAAGTGAAGCAGAATTAAAAACGTGACGTTTCGAGGCTCTCACATCAGCAACAGCAGAATAAACCCAGCTGACCTCTGACCCTCTGACTTCTCTCCCTCCTCCAGGACCTGTGTGAACACAGTATCAGTATATCAGGAGGTCGTTCTGGAGGTCTGAGCCCGAGCTCCGTCTCAGCCAATCAGAGCAGTGAGATCCTGTGCGTGGCCCGAGAGATGGCGCAGGCGAAGGCGGGCTGCAGCCAGAACGCCTGCGGGGTGGAGGACGTCCTGCAGCTGCTGCGCATCCTTTACATCATCGGAGGAGACGCAGCGTCCAACGCACGCACGCTGCAGGAGGGTACGGACACACACACACACACACACGCACACACACAGCAGGAGGGTACGAACACTTCATGTTTTAGAAGTCTCACATTTTCTTTTTCTTCATCAAAGTTTCTTAATCTCTTGTTTTCTTATCAATGTATGATATCAAAGACATGCACAGTGGCTCTGGAGAGTATTTAGATCCTTCAGATCTGTCACACACTTCATGGCTCAGACACACCTGACAGACATAACAAAACTAGTGCTGATGAAGGCCGACTGTTGCATCGCCTCACATCGCCTGTGTCTCAGCCAAAAAGTTAGGCTTGAACGCACCACAACAGCAACAGCCAACAGCCAACTAGGACGTACGTTCTGCTCCTGCCGGAGAGGAAATGACTCTTTTTACCAGCAGATGGCGGTAGTCTGTATACTGGATTCAAGATGCTAGTTAGCCTGTTAGCACATTAACAAAACAACCTGACACCGACATAACAAATATTTACTGTGCGCTAGTGAATGATAACACAAAGAAACAAGCATGAATCATGTCTGTTGAAGAGCTCAGTCAGCCCCTCCAGGATCTCACGGCAAAAAAACCCATGAATTTCTGGACAGTTTTGTCAAAAATTGGCTAAAAAATAATCTTATCTAACGTAACAAGTTTATTTTGATCACACTGCGTCTTGATTTTGGCTCATTTTCCTGTTTGTGCATGGAGCTACCAGTCTGAGTGAATGAAATCACTCTTATTGGTGTAGCTGAGGCTCAGTGTGTAGAGCAGGTCGTCCACTAACTGGAAGGTTGATGGTTTGATCACCAGCTTCTCCAGTCTGCATGTCAGAGTATCCAGTAACTTCAGGAAGACACTGAACCCCAAAATGTGGGCTGGTAGCTTCGGCCTTCTGTGTGAATGTTCGTGGCTGCCTGTATGAATAAATGTCTGAGCTCTGAGCGGTCGGCTCCAGCGACAGTTCAAGATGCTGAAAAACAGGTAACAAGGGCTGCGCTGGACACAAGCAGGACGACAGATGCTCTCAGACGGCTGACTGTTGGTGTGCTGTGTCAGGGCCCTGGATGGGTTAGATTGACTTTTCCAGCAGTGATTCCTCAGGACTGACACACAGCCAGTACTGAGTGAACACACAAACATCAGACATTGAAATCCCTCTCACACAGGAGTCTACATACCTCCTGATGCCACTGTGTATTTGTATTTGATCGATTTTGAAGATGTTATTTTTATTTTTGTGCAGACTTTGACGAGCTGCAGTTCAACGCGTCTCCAGAGGAGTTCACCAGTAAGAAGATCACCACCAAGATTCTGCAGCAGATTGAGGTCGGTTCATACTGAGAGAGCGGGTTGATCCTCAGCGATGACTCGTTTCATTTGATATCGTGTTGTTGTGTGAACGTTGTAGTCGATGGTTCATGTTCACAGGTTTGTGTGTGACGGCAGCAGGAAGTTGAACTGAGTGTGTTTCTGTCTCTCAGGAGCCTCTGGCTCTGGCCAGCGGAGCTCTGCCCGACTGGTGTGAGCAGCTCACCTCCAAGTGTCCTTTCCTCATCCCCTTCGAGACCCGACAGCTCTACTTCACCTGCACGGCGTTTGGAGCGTCCAGGTGAGTCTGAGGGAGGGAAACATGCAGGACGTCTAAACAGGCTTTTATAAATCACAATAAGCTGCAAGAGCAGTGTGAATAAAACAGTGTAACTCAATGAGTCTGATCTGTATCAGATCACAAAGTGTTTCCTGTCTTCAGAGCTGTCATTTATTTATTCCAGTACCATTAAGCAAGTCTGTTATTCTTTGTGACCTCTGACCCCTCTTGTGTGTCCTCAGGGCGATCGTGTGGCTCCAGAACCGGCGGGAGGCGACCATGGAGCGGTCCCGGCCGTCCACCACGGTGCGGCGGGACGACCCCGGAGAGTTCAGGGTGGGTCGGCTCAAACACGAGCGAGTCAAAGTCCCCAGAGGAGAAGCCATGATGGAGTGGGCCGAGTCCGTCATGCAGCTACACGCCGACAGGAAGTCGGTGCTGGAGGTGAGACGGCGACACCAAACGCTGACACACACACACACACACGCAGTCAGTGAGGTTTAAAGACCAACTGTGAACCCCAAACTTTATTCATACATTCACTGTGACACTGAACAGTTTTAGTCAAATGTTTCTGCGTTAACAGGACGGAAACACTCAGTGTTGTAGTTTTTTTTTTTTTAAATGTTTAAAGAGATAAAATATTAAAATGAGATATTGAGGACTCAGACCACAGAGTCTGAAGTCACAGTGTGGTTCACACACCAGTTTAGTAGTTACGGTTTGGTGTAGACTCTACAGCAGGGAAAAATAGCCATAAAGATCCATTAACTTCTCATGTATTTAGAGCAGACAGTAGAACATAGAACCAAATGGATATACCAGTGTTCTGCTGATAAACCAGTGTGTCCCTGGTCTGTATTCACATCCCCCACACAGAGACCATGTCTCATACACAGCTTCCTGTGACTGTTGTAGCTGAGCAGGAACCTTCAGACAGGTCCTCCAGCTCTTCAGTCTGATTTGCACTCGACAGTGTGACTGACTCTGTCGTCTTGTTGGGCAGATTTCAAAACATGTTTGACGGTGTACGGCTAAAAGTCTCAGATGACATAATCCTTTATTCGTCCCACAGTGGGGACATTTGCATCATTACAGCAGCAAATGGGATAGAGCCAACAAGAGACTGTGGTATAAACAAACAAACAAACAAACAAAGCAGTGTAATAAGTACAGGCAGAACTTGTGTTTGTGAACTTTAGTCATCACTGTAAGAAATGAAAATGTTGAGTTGCTCTCTACACCTGTCTGACAAGTTGGCAGCTCTCTGGAGCTCTGTGTGACACGAATGGTTTCAGATCATGTTTTGTTATTTCTGAATGTTTCCCTTGAATTATTGCTCCTTTGAAAAGTTGCCGTGTCTTTTCATACGCAGCAGCAACTTTTTGCTTCACAGAGAAAATTTAAAAAAGAAGATGACTTTAAAGAAATAATCTGCTAGTGATATTCTGATGGTGTCAGTGCCTCCAAAGTCTAATAACTCAACTTTAACAAAGTCAAGTATGTAGATGTGTACGTGTATTAAATCTGTGTGTGTGTGTGTGTGTGTGTGTGTGTGTGTCCAGGTGGAGTTCCAGGGGGAGGAGGGAACAGGTCTCGGTCCAACTCTCGAGTTCTACGCTTTAGTGGCTGCAGAGTTTCAGAGGACGTCACTGGGCATCTGGCTGTGTGACGACGACTTCCCCGACGATGAGTCCAGACAGGTGAGACACACACACACACACACACACACGTCTCTCGTGTCTCTTTGTCTTTAAGGTCTGTTGGCGTCAGGTGGATTCACACCTGTCTTGATATCTTGTGTAACAACTGGACGCTCCTCAGTGGCGTCCTCCTGTAACTGGACACTGACACTGTGCTGGTGCCTTCAGGGACAGAACACAGCTGATAACAGTGTGACGGCTGTGTGCAGTCTGATCCTCATCTTGTGTCTCTGTGTCTCAGGTGGACCTGGGCGGCGGTCTGAAGCCTCCCGGTTTCTACGTGCAGCGCTCCTGCGGTCTGTTCCCGGCTCCGTTCCCTCAGGACAGCGAGGAGCTGGAGCGAATCACCAAGCTCTTCCACTTCCTGGGCGTCTTCCTGGCCAAGTGCATTCAGGACAACCGGCTGGTGGACCTCCCCGTCTCGCAGCCCTTCTTCAAGCTGCTCTGCATGGGGGACATCAAGTCCAACATGAGCAAGCTGCTGTACCAGAGCCGCAGCTCGCCGCAGGGTCACGACCCCGATAGACCCCACCTGCAGCCCTTCCTGCTGCTGTCCGAGGTGCAGTCGGAGGCGTCCACCGAGGAGAGCCAGGAGACGTACTCCGTGGGCAGCTTCGACGAGGACTCCAAGTCTGAGTTCATCATGGACCCCCCGAAACCCAAACCGCCCGCCTGGTACCACGGCATCCTCACCTGGGACGACTTCCAGCTCGTCAACCCGCACAGGTGAGACACAGAGTTCAACTCCTGTCACTGTCAGCGCGTCACCTTGAGTCATTAGCTCAGGCTGTTTCAATCTGATCATCAACAGAGATGATTGTGTACAAACAAAGCTGCGTGTGTTTCAGGTGTTTGTTTACCTAAATCAATAATGATGTGTCATCAGTGTATGAAGACGACAGTTTAACACCGTGTTTCATTTCTCTCCTCCCTCTCGTCTGTCTCTGCCATTTTACTTTTCTAAATCCACCCTAAACCCTCCTCCCCTCTTCTTTCTCCTCCTGCTCCTGCTCCTCCTGCTCCTGCTCCTCCTGCAGGGCGAGTTTCCTG
>JAPZEB010000012.1:35359575-35369784 GCA_029783705.1 Chaetodon striatus | reverse complement strand
AGGGCTGGCTCAGGCTTGTCTTGGACCAGCCCCTAGTTAGGCTGACATAGGCCTAGTCTGCCGGGGGACCTCCTATAGTACACCATGCCTCTCTTTCCTTCTCTCTCTCTCTCCCTCCTTTGCTAACATTCATGTCCTGTTACTGCATCTCACTAGCTCTGCTATACTGCATGTCACTAACTTGGCTTGTTCTCCAGAGCCTTTGTGCTCCACTGTCTCGCAGGTTAACTCATATCGCAGCTGTGCCTGGATGGTGTGTCGTGGTTGTGCTGTTGCCGTGGTCCTGCCTGACGCCTCCCACTGCTGCTGTTACTGTTAGTCATACTTGTACTGTTATTATACAGATATGATTATTGTCACATTCATATACTGTCATATATTAATCTATAGCTATTGTACCACAATTACCGTAATTATGACTATAATATTGTTACCTAAATTCATGTTGTTGTAAGCTATTATCATTGCTGTCTGCCCTGCATCTCTCTCAGGCTCTGTCTCAACTTCTCTCTCTGTCTCTATCTCCCTTTATGTATCATTGTGTCATATGGACTACTGTTAATTTATTATTGTGGCGAGATGAGCTGCTACGGCACCAGAGGTTGGGTCCGACAACGCCACCTGGGGAGTTGCACCCCAGAAAATCCTAAGCTAAGGCTTTTTAAACACAACGTCACAGATTCGTATACCACGGGGCCGAGACGGTTTCCAAATAAAACAAACTTTATTAACAAAACTATTCAATGAAAAAAACTCAAGGTCACACACCAGTTATGCAATAAATAAAATTAACACTTGGGCAGGGTAGGGGGAATACAGACAGGGCTGAGGCTCACCATGCGGCAGGGCAAACCAAAATGGAGAAGGGGGTCCTCAACGAATCACCCGTGACACTGCACACGCACACACACAACCAACAAAAAAAAAAAAGAAGGGGGGGACCATGAAGGACACACCACCACCAGGGATTAAACTGCCGCCATCAGCCCAGCACCTGTCAATAAAACAAACAAAAAATTAATAAATCATGCCCAAGGCCCAAGGGCTAAATAAAATTGGTGTGGACAAAACAAATGTTGCTTAACTAAACATAACTAAAGAACTAAAGAAACAGTTTAATTATTAAATACAGGTTAAATTACGTAAATACAAGAATATATAAATGAATAAGTCAATTTAACACAATGAAAAACAAATACAAGAAAAAGGAAATCACTGAATTAATCCTAAATCACACAATCCAACGAAAACAAACGAATAAAGAGCCTTAAAACATTTGGGTCCTGGTCACTAGGCGTGGGCGGTGTTCAAGCCCCCAGAACAGCCTGTGAAACAACCGGACCTGTACACCAGAGCGGGCCCAGGTGGCGATCAGCCGCACCAGACCAAGGCGGAGTCCGCTCCAAGCAGGGCACTGGGTTCAAATGTAGAAGCATTTCAAGATAGTCTGGAAGAATTATTGAATAGGTTAAATGAAAGTAAAACACTTACAGTATAATTTGTGGGGATTTTAATGTTGACCTCCTAAACGTATCCAAATATAAAACAATATCAGACTTTGTTGGATGCATTATAGAGTAGAGGGTTCTACCCATTGATCACCGAACCCATTAGAACAGACTTAAAAATTGTGCAACATTAATCGAAAACATTTTTGGAGAATCCTGTTAAAAGTGGACTTGTAATAAATGACATAAGCGACCATTTACTTGTATTCGCAATGTATGACTGTCAAATAAAGAGTAACATAGAGGAAAATTGCAATAGATATGTAAGGATAAAAACTGATGAAGCAATACACAGGTTCAAGAGGGTTTATATAGAAGAAGTAAATGCTACTTATGAGTAATTTATGAACAGCTACTTATCATGGAATGATAAACACTGTCTAACAATACTGTGTAAACATAAATTCAGCTATAATAAAAAGCACTGGATAACAAAAGGCCCACAAAAGCATGCAAAAAGAAAAATAAACTTTACAGAGACTTCATGACATTTAGAACAAAGAGTGCTGAAAAGCAATACAAGAATTATAAAAATTAGTTGACAATTATAATGAGACGAGCCAAAAAGAGTGTTACCCTTGTTGAAGGGGACATTGTGTATGGCTTCTTATTTTTCTGTTTAGTTATTAATTTATGTTTCTTTCTGAAGTAGGTTGTAGGTTGTCTGTAGGTTTAGTTATTAACTGCAACTGACAGTACATCTGTTTCTTATGATTATTTGTGTTTTGAGAGAGGGGCAGGTAAAATAAGATTGTTTTGTTCTATCTGCTCCTTTTCGGTCATGGAATGTGTACTAGAATGTTTTTTAGGTTCCAGCTCCTTACTTAATGCACAGACATGATCAATCTTCTCATCTAACACTCTGCAAGAAAACACATGTGCAAATTTCCCAAAATGACTACCTTTTTTTTTAAATGTATTGTAGTGTACACAGCTACACATGCTGAGATATTACCTGTGATTACATACAGGATACATTTAGGTTATTTGGCAGGTTGTTATTTTGAGGCATGTTAAAAGTCTAAGGTGTAGGATTTAGGGGAATATTTAACAGAAATTAAATATTATATTCATAACTATGCTTTCATTAGTGTATAAAAGCGTCAAGTATTCTTCCTTTGGACCAGCCCCATTGCAATCACCTTTGCCACCATCAGCTTACTTTTTTTCTTTTGTTTCTGACCTTTTCTGCTCCATCGTTTCATTTTCTAACTCCTTTATCCATCTAGTTTGTATTTTAAATCTGCGTACTACTTGAGGGACCGATCTGCTTGACAGGGTGTGGGGAGGAGATGGCGGCCATCACCACCGCACCTTACTGTATGGATTGGCCGTTATATCTACATAAGGGGTGGATTCTCTCTCAGAGGGTCATTTGCATTTTTGTGTCAGTCACTGTGGTTCTCTTACACACTTGGCACATGGGAGATGTTTCATTTGGTTGCATTCTGCAACTTCACCTGTAGATGCCACTAAATCCTACACACGAGAAAATCTAGTATTTACACTAAACTATGTATACCGTGTACAGAACTTAAACAGTCTTGACTTTGACTTCCTCAGTGTTGTTATACAATATACACTGACAGACAGTAATGCATGCTGCCAGTAATTGACCCAGATATGAATGGACTGAAATCACTGACCAGTTCTCTTCAGGATTGTCCTAATTCTCTACAGATAATACACATACCATCAAAATAATGTGAAAGATGATATCACAACATTTACTCACTTGGTGAGGTATGAAAATGATCCCTGTGCAGACTGTCGCTTATTGTGTCAAGTGCCCAACCCTGCCATTGAGATTATAATAACTGAGATTTTACCCCAATTAAACAATATTGTAGAAGGACCAGGAAAGCAAAAAGTAAAGCAAAAGGTGGCTTGATGTTCTTTTTTACAGTATGATTACACAGCCTCATAATCGTCATTTTACATAATCTTTGCTCTTTGCAGTTCAATAGTTTTCACTGGTTAATTTGTCCTTGTCATCTTGGAGCTATTAAAGCTTCCAGATTTAACTTTTATTTGATCCATGTAACATAACAGTCACAGTTTTAAATGTGTCACAGAGCCATGGTATGTTGATCAGTGCCTCCCCTTTAGCATGTGGCACAGATTTAGACTCATCTGTGAGGTGAAAAAAAGGTCACTCCTCTCCTATACTACTGTACAGTCTGGTTTTTCACTGTCAAGATAGAGATGAGAGAGACAAAAACAACCTAAGGTTTGATCAAAGGCCACTGTTTCCAACTCTCCCTCTCTGCATTCAAACAGATGTAGTGGGTGTTAACAACTGCTGCTTTGCCTTAAGCTTCACAGTCAATCATTAATGCTAAAAGGAACCAACTGGCTCAGATAGTGCTGGGCTGGCTGGCCTGAGTGTTTGAATTAGTATCTACCTAAAGCTAAACTCTGATGTGATCAGGCCAGGGATCAAGACTTTGTAGCAGTGTTGGGTCTTATTCTGCTCTGTGCATCATTTGGGCTCAGTTCAGGTTTTTTATTGTATTACTTTCTGCTTTGGATCATAGAGATCACATTGTATGGCATGGTCAAGATCTCCCTGAGCTCCATGCTTAGCATTGTTCAGAGTTACACTTCCAGAATGCGGGTTTGGGAATTTTTGTCCACATTTGTCCTCTGAGAAATCGTCTTGACTTCTTTTATAATTAACTATAATGACTGTACATCCTCAGTATCTCTCTCTGCTGCATTTTACATGAACCTTCACCATATGGGAAACATTTAGCTCCTTTTTATTAAGTACTGTAATGGCCCTTTTACATAATTGTTTCAACGATTATCGATTACTTTTAGCTAACTGCTAAATTGTTTATGTGCCATTGTCAGCAAGATGATGTAACGAGTGGCATCCCATTTCTTAGATTTCAAACCCTACTCCATGTGGCTCCATACTACCACTACTCAGTCAAGGGCACATTTGCATAGGGCCAAGGAAGAGAATTGGGATTAGGCCTAAGAATCAGACATTTTGAAGCTGTTACATGGCAGATTTCTTCCCAAACCAAACATATTAGCTGTGTTATTTCAGTGCTTTACATGGCATAGTTGCTTTGGTCTACTTGATACACGCCAGTTGTTAGGGTAACGATGCCATTATATTGAATTGGATAGGCCCCTCACTGCTCACTTTTGGGGCCATGGCAGGGGAACAGGAGTGGGATAAAATCACTCTTAACATCAGCGCAGAGATGGGAGGGAATGTGAGTTGCTTGTTGTGTATTGTCTGTGAGAAGACCATGGTAGTGATAGTATCATTTTAAGCCCTCCTTCTCTGCCTTTGATCAGCAGTTGTAAAGTAGTAATTATGTCTTCCATATGAAGCTGAAGGTTGACATCTGTGGGCAGTTGTACCGAGGTAAAAGCTCACATTACTCCAGCTGTACCTCCACAGTTAGAGCAGCTAAAATAGTATATCCAGGGGTTTTCCCAGGCTTTATTCTTGGCGCTCAGATCCTCTTGCTATAAATCTATTTGATATTATCACAAGTTTGGTCAATCTCTCTTCCATTTTTGCTGTACTTGTTGCCCCTTCCTGTTTAAGACCCTCCTCGGCTGTGGGGCACCAGTGCTCCTGCTGCCACACGACCTACTTTCCTCTGAAGAAATTCCCTCCCTCTTCCTGGGAACGCCCCTCCTCATAAGGCTCTGAAGGAAGGCCAGAGCAAGAGAAGTGTCTAAGAGTTGGGCTGTGAACTCAGGCTCTAGAGCTACATTTAGCCTGGGGATGGAGTAACAGGGTGCTCATGGGTCTGGTGTAGGGACTCTGAAGGCAACATGTGGTGTTTGCAGTGTGCTTCTGACAGGACTCAGTCCCTGCTGGAGCTGGAATCAGGTAGCTGGTAAGCCTAACTTTGAGTGTGTGCATGCCGGTGCTGTGCGCAGAAGTCGATACTTTTAACAGCTGCTTGACATTTAATTACCCTCTGAATTGGCTCTGAATTTGTTTCATGATGCAGGTTGTACATTTTACAAATAGTCCCTCCTTTATTCAGAGTCTGCTGCCAGATTCAACTTAGATCATTTGAGAAAGCATTTATTAATTGCTGTTACTCTTCATGAATTGCCTTTAGTGCAGTGGATTTTGTGCCAAAGTAGAGCTGCTAATGACATTCACAAGGAGCACACTTTGTGTAAATAAAGTGTGCTTCATTTGTGATGCAGCAAAAGATTGTGCTTCATTAATAAGCCAGTAGTTGATTTTCCTCCTGCGTGCCAAGCAAGTGAATGCAGCTGAGTCATATTTTACAGCTCTTCTTCCGGTGCCCTTTAATCATCTTAAACTGATTGTAAGAGTTACTCACTCGTGAAAAACATGCACGACAGTTAGTGTGAACATACAGTAAAACAAAGGAAACCAGAGGAGGTAGGTTGAGTTTGTATGAGTGGCAGGTTGAAGTAATTAATTCATCACTGTGGAGTGACACAGTGAGAGGAGGCTCCACTTGCCGAAGCCACTCAGGGGCACAAATAGGGTGTCTCCAGGGGAAGTGTTGACACCAGAGCTGTCCTCACATCACCTGCCCCCTCCACTGGATCCATTGCATCACCTTCCACTATAAACACATCATTAAAATTCTATCAGCCAGCAATTTATGCAGTGTCATGGGACGCTATGGGTTTTTGAATTGAATTCTGTAATCTAAATGAAGGCAGAAGGTGAGGTGCTTTGTGTGGATGTGATCCCCATAAAAATTTGCTGGTACCAGTTTTAACACCCCATCTGGCACCTTTATCAAAATGAGGTGGCACTCCACTTATTTTACATGCCAAAGCTAATTAACAAGTCACAGTGAGAACTGTGCAGTGTGTATAATGTGTTCTGCAGCTCTAGAGGAACTTTGTTAAAAATTAGTCAAGTAATATCACTCAAGTAATTTCAGTTCAGGATGGGAGACTACAATGTGTAATGGAAAGCCTGTGTTAAAAATCATGCTGATGGAGGTTAGATGAAGTGGGCATTGACCATACAGGGAGGGTGTATGTATGATCAAGATTTTTGTGGCTTGACCCCAAATAGCTCAGATAATCCCAGTGTGGACAGTTTTTTTGGTGGGTGGCTCTGGATCAGGAGGTAGAGCAGCTGTAGAGGATTGGTAGTTCTATCCCTGACTCTTCTTGTTCACATGTCGGAGTGCCCTTGGCCAAGACATGGCTGAGCTGTCATGTAAGGCTTTGGCTTGTGCAGGGCAATGGGCAGGCCAAAGCCTTGCATGGCAGCTCTGTCACCATCAGTGTGTGTAAATGAGAAGCTAGTTGTGAGGCTCCTTGTCTGTTAAGGTGGAAAAGTGTTTTATAAATGAATCAGTCCTCTGCAATTTGTTTCACTGCGCCTATGTTTTTCCCTAGTGACAATTATATTCCCCACAATAACTGGTTCTCTTCACTTTTGATGTATAAAGACACAGAGTTGCTGGAGTTACTTTCACCAGCATCAGAGATATAGGAGAACTTCGGAGAACACAAGCAGCCAGTGCTAACCAATCAGGCACCATAGCAGCTGTGGCTCAAATAAAATTATTCTTTGCATAATGATATTATGTCTTCAATGTGTGGGCAAATCATCTTTTTCTGTGCTTAAAATGTCCCATCAAAAACTCAGAACTGGGACATCCTCCCAAAATGATTATATATTATCTCCAAAATTATTATTATTATTATTTTTTAATTTAAAAACTAACAAAAAATAAAAATAAAAAATAGACCTGTCACACAACACCATCAATGATCCTCTGTTGTGCAGTTAGCATTTAGCTAATGGATTTGGAATTGCAGCTTTTCTGTGGGAGTCATTCCACTGACAGTCACATGCATCACACGGTCATTTAGGCAAACTGACTCAGTCTACAGGACATCAACAAGGCTGAGATGTACTTCACTGCAGGCACTTCAGAATAATTTAAATTGATAAAATGGAAGTGTTTATAGTAACCTGTTCTCATCGTCACATACTGCTGCTTGTTAGTGGATAAACATGTCAAAAAATGACACTTTTTGACTTTCAGGGACAGCATGTCAGTTTACATTTGTTACATGCATTGTTCTGATACCTATATTCATCATTCGTAACAGCTTATAATATGAAGGGTTGATGGTGGGCTGGGCGAGAGATAGGGTACATCCTGGACAGATCGCCAAACCAGTGGTGTAAGGAAGTTATGATGAAACCTAGTGCACACTATAATGATGGGCCCTCGTGCACGCTATCGTGCATGTATTGTCTCTACACAAATACAGACTTGACATTGGACTACATCAAATTAAATATTACCCAGCAATCATCATTGCATATCTGACAACAATATCAAAGAAAGTAAGAAATTAATTTAATTGAAAAGTGTTTTATAGTTCATTTATAGATTTTATAGCTTATGTAGAAAAAGCATATAATGTTGTTTTAGATAGCTGCTGACTATTTGAAAAAAATCTATATTCTATATAAATCTATATTTATGCCAGACAACCATTCACTCTCATTCAAACTTATGTGCAATGTAGAGTCAACAATTAACCTTACTCAATGGACTGCAAACTCCACAGAGAAGGACCCAGCCAGCCAGTGGATTTGAACCTAGAATTCTCTTGCTGAGAGGCAATAGTGCTAACTGCTGCACCACTGTGACACCTTGGTTTTTAAAATATACTTCTGTTTCCGAGGGGAAATGTATGGTTTCTGCTCCTTACATGCACAAAATGAACTTAAAATGTGGGTTTACTCCCTTAGGTTTAGGCAACAAAAGTCCATGTTTAGAAGAAAAAGAACTGGCTTTAAAAAGCTACCACTGTTACTAACATCCTGTGACATATGTCACTACGGTAGCATGCTACACTGCTTACTATTGACTATTGGCTCCCAGATGAAAGTCTGGGTTCTTCTCTCGCTGTTTATGCTATGGTTGTCACTAATAGTGTTACAAACAGACGCAGCTGACATGGTGTCTCTATCCGTTCATATCTGTCACTGACTTCCACTGACAAAGCAGCTATATTTTACAAGTTGGGTTGCGGCTTCATGTGTCTTATGGGTGGCATTTCGCCACAAAGGGTGCCTCTGTGCATAAGCGTTTGACTCCAAGATCACTGACAATATGGTGGGATTTTACATGTTGGGAGTAGGAATGGGCTATTAGTTATTTTCTTAAACCACATGTCATGTCAACTGACACCAGTTTGAAAGGTGTTTGATAGAGGTCTACCGTGCAGCATACAGTATGTGAACTGGTTCAATGGTCTGTGTCTTCACATACGAAATTTCAATTGAAGCCTTTGTAGTACACTTTTGAATGGAATGTTGTTTAAAGTCCAGATAAAGCGGATATCCATTCTCTCCTAATATTCTGATGACATTTTATTGCATCAATAGAGGGCAAACCCATTTTCTGTTCCCTCCGTCTTGACATATTCTAAGAACTTTGCTCTCTCATTTCTCCTCCTCTGACCTTTTTACCAAGTTTGAATCTGCCTTAAAATGGGATTTTCAGCAGGAGGGATATTAATTTTAATGAGGCTAGACGAATGCTTGGCACAGACTGTAGAGTTTCTCAGTTAGTCGACAGGTCTGACCACAGTCACCTCTCTCTCTGTCCATAGTTTTAGGGAACTGGATCAGTATTGCATTGACTCACCCTCTGTGCTGCAGGAAGAAGAGTGGGTTAATATTAAAAGTGCATTTTAGAAATTGCAAGGAATGATTGTTCTCAACCACTCTTCTATATTTTAGTGTAGCTGTTTGTCTTGTCACAAGTTGGTTTTTTTTAACCCATTGCAGGGTTATTTATTGTGTAACTAAGAGTAGAACATCTCGTTCAGTAACTCCAATGCAACAAAACCAGCTAACATCAGATATAAACATGCTCCACAACTTGAGTGCTATCATGCTCTCATTCTGAGTACCTAGAAGGATCTGCCTACCCGTGCTTTGAGCTGAGTGCCACAATTCAAGCATGCTAAGCCTCTCTTCCATCTGAGCAAATGGGCATTTCCAATTAGACATTATCTTCTGCTGGAGCAGACATATCACAGCCCACCCTTCAGTCTTATGGAAGGACTCTTTCTGTCTGATTAGATTTGTTCCTTTTGGAATTAAAAATGTGTTGAGGATACATGGAGTGTATTAATAAGTGCTAACAAAGGTGTCACCCATAGGTGGCAGTATAACATCAGTAAGCCACATACAGAGTAAATGTTGTGACTAGCAAGTGATTAGTACATGTGAGTTATCCAGCATGACTATAAGAATAAACAGCTAGCTGAAGCTAGCATAAAGTTCTATTTGATGCTTTATTAATGGATAAACAAGAACTTTACATGGTACGAGGAGTCGGGTAAAGAAAGAGAAGCAAAACAACAAAATGGATGCAGTAAAACTGCCAGGTCCGTTGAAACTAACTGGAAACGTAGATGCAAGTTGGAGGACTTTCAAAAAGCATTTCCAGCTGTATATTGCGGCAGTCGGAGTGGATCAACGAGCAGAGGAAAGAAAAATAGCCATGCTGCTCACCGTCGCCGGCCCAGAAGCAATAAAAGTCTTCAACACTTTTGTGTTTGCTCAAACTGACGATAAAGGCAAGTTTGACGAGGTCGTGAAGAAATTTGATGAGCACTGCCTGTCAAAGACAAATGAAACGTACGAGAGTCTTTCGCTCACGCTTACAGCACCAGGGTCATTTGATAA
>JAPZEB010000012.1:35325436-35338445 GCA_029783705.1 Chaetodon striatus | reverse complement strand
CCTACTAGCAGGACGTGCACGAAACACCTCTAGCAGGAGGCGCCCAGGAGGCATCCTGATAAGATGCCTCAACCACCTCAACTGACCCCTTTCAACATGAAGGAGCAGTGGCTCTACTCCAAGCTCCCTCCAGATGTCCAAGCTCCTTACCACACCTCTAAGGCTTAGCCATGCCACAATACAGAGGAAACTTATTTCAGCTGCTTGTAGCCGCGATCTCATTCTTTTAGTCACTACCCAGAGCTCATGACCGTGAATGAGGGTTGGGACATAGATGAACCAGTAAATCAAAAGCTTCACCTTTCAGCTCAGCTCCCTCTTTACCACAATGGTAAGGTGCAGTGCCCGCATCACTGCAGAAGCAGCACCAAACCACCGACCCATCTCACGTTCCATTCTATCCTCACTTGTGAACAAGACCCCGTGATGCCCCAAGTATCTTGGGTGTGATACTTGGGGTATCTCGGGATAGCTATCTCAGTAAAAAATAATACTTATTAAATTACTTCAGCACACAGGTAATGGATAAAATGGAATGTATAATTGAATAATAATAAACTGATCGGAAGTTTTTGTTTTTTCTGTTGCAGCAAATAGTCAAAATTAATTAAATTAGTTTAGCTCCACTACCTTTACCATAAAGTGACCCAAATCTGACAGTTGAAAATGGTACAAATGTTGTTACTTTATGCCTGAAATGGGGACAGGAGTCTGTGACTGGGACTCAAGTGACACTTATGTTGCACATATAGTGATTTGAGACTCATCCTCAAAAGACTTGAGATGTGACCTGAACTTGAAGTTTGAGATTCAGAAACTATCATTGTTTGATTTTATTACATTTTATTTTATTTTTGGTGCATTAGGTAATGTCTGACAAACTAAATGCCATTCCCCTCCTTATTATTAGGCATAATCTTAGCATGGGGTGCAGGCACAAATGAAAATAATTCATATGAAAATAAAAGAGCAGTACTGTAACCTTGGAAACAGATATGGTGACAGGAACTCACAACTGTATCAACAGTCAGAGAGAGAGTCTGAAGATGTAAAGGCAGTTTGTCTGCTCCTGACAGTGCAGATACCACAGGCTCTGACAAGCTCAGCAAGCTGAGCCTCCCAAGTATTTAGAGAGAGTCAACCGTGAGATGTTAGCATGGATAGACAAACAAAGGCAGTGAACCAGAAAAGGAAACTGAGAAGTTTTTCCACAAGGCAACACAAGCAATGCTGTGAGATTTGAGATCAGCTGTAGCTGGTCATGTAGTTGGTGACACTGTGTGAAGAATTCAAGTCTGTGCATACTGCACAAGCAGATACCAGCAAGGTAGTCTGTTTTCATTTCCACAAATCTCTCTTTTGGTCATTGAATGAATGGAGAAATTTGAAGTATATCTACCCATCTGCTGTTTCCCACTACACAGCAAGAGTAGACTTTGTGCTGTGTCTTTGTTGTGATCTGATCGTCCTCTTTTTTGCAGGGGTCCATCATTAGCAGTCCTCACATGCGGCGAAGACCCCCCTCCAGCAGAGACTGCTCATCCGGCCACAGCGGCCAGTCCCTGCCCAACTCCTCTTCACTGCTAGGATCTTTGTTTGGTACCAGGCGGGTGAAGTCCCCAAGCCCCACCCCACAGCCACTGCACCCCACCCTCATTTCCCACACCCCCCATCCTGCCAACCTGCACCACACAGCCAGGTCAGAGACTGACGTGTCGGCCTCCATGCACCCTCACCATGCTCAGTTCTGCCACATGACCCAGAATCCCCCACCTTACCATCACCACCACCACTACCACCCTCCAGCCCACTTGCAGCACCCTCCACACCAGTACCATCCGCCTCCTTCTCACAGCCAGCAGCCAGCCTACCCGCCTCACCCTCACGCACAGCACAGCCACGGAAGTCACTCAGCACACTCCTCCCACTCCACTCACGGCCCCCACCACCATGGCCCGCCGCCAGCGACCTCCCAGGCACCTAGCAGCACCAAGCCCAAGCACAGCGGCATCAGTACAGTGGTCTGAGGTGCACAGGACCATTCTGGGCTCTCTGACTGAACTTCAATTTCACTCCAAGGCTCTCAGCTGAAGAGACGGTTGCACTGTGCATCATAGGTCTGGGCATATAAAGCTTGAAGAGATCCTATGCCTCAGACAGCATTTTTTGTTACGCTCATCACAGGGGCAGTATATTTAATGTAAACACATTTCCTTTTCGGTTGGTCTTTTCATTTCATTTCAGGTCATTGGTTATGCCTGCCTACTTCAGGAGCAACAGACAGCAACAGAAGAGCATGCACAAAGATCACAACTACTGTTTCTCCTCAGTAAATTAAAAGTTCTGTGTGTAACTTTCAGAAAATCCTCCCTAAATCCTCATAATGACATTAGTGGCTGTTAAGTGAACTGCTGTCAACAACCTGTTGATCGCACTCGCACTCCGTAGGCATAAGCAAGCACCTGTGCATCAGACAACAGCGACATGACATAGACTGGGAATGTTTGACTGCCATCATGTTGATAGACTGCTGGAAAACAAATTATCATCATATTTTAATAACATTACGATATGTATTGTTCTCATGTTTTTTTTGGACCATTGGCTCCATAATACCTGCTAGCTTGCTGTCTGCAAATAACTGTCTTGACAATACAAATCAACAAATGATCCGTGCCCCATAGCTAAGTTAAAGCTCTCTGGCTAACCATAGATTAGGTTATGGTTAGTTCGTTAGGGTTAGGGTCCGCCCTGCCTTGCATTGCTCTCTTGGCTAGTAGAAAGCAATGCTTAGTTAAACACCTTTGCTTTATACCACTGCACCATTTATTCTTGGCTAAATCAACACTGTCATAATATTTAAGTTAGTATCATGGGTCATGTTAGCTGGTGAATTCATTTGGCAAGCTAGCGAATTAACATATCCACTCAGATATTATTTTGCTGACAGTAATGTAAACATGCAAGCTAAGGTTAGGTAGCTAGTTGTAACTAAGCTATGCTGCATGGATCTGTCGTTGGTTGCTTCGTAATGTTAGCTGACAAAAGCAGTTTACATACAGCAAGCTAGCCACTTTGGCAGCCACATCAGATCAGACATTATCCACTCAAGACAGCATTGTTATGTCAGTTTACTAGCAACTTGTCCACGTTGGCAAACGAGCTGGAGTTAGCTAACACTAGCCAGCACATGCCAAAATATCTATATTTCACATGTGAGTGTTCCATTTAGGATTTTTACAGCTTGAGGGGGGTACTGAATTTGGCCAATTTATCATTTATCAGACCATGAACTAGAATTAGCCAGCTAGTACATCCTGGTGTCCCTTCGACCCCTGTTGCTTGGACACTACTCTACTGGAAGGAGAGCAACAGCTCCGCAGATGGTTCTTAGCCACTGTACCAACTCTAATTCAGCCAATGTACCCCAGCACCAGGGGTCATGGTCGGCTGGTGGCTGGGTCTAATGTGTAACAGCAGCAACAGAAAGTTGTGTAACGTTAGGGCTGTCAGGGATCAGACCCCCGGTGCTCAGTTTAGTTCTGGCTGGGTTTAGTACCTAGTTAAAGTCTGTCTCAAGGCCGCCGTTGCAAGATGTATACAATGGAAACACAGTATGTGTGGATTTTGTGTTGTTGTTTAGCAGAATTCTTAGCTAACGTAAGCTAACATTAGTTTTACTGTTAGCACTGTAGGGGAGCTGAGAACAGGCAAGGCACTTTGTAGCATGCATTAACATCACATCCTTTGGATTTCCTGCAAAAACTGCCCAGAGTCCTTTTCACAGAAATTAGTCCACAGGCTCTCATTGGCAAATAAGGAAGTTAGGGAAGGTCTCAGTTTTTATGTTACAATCCGTTCACCCACTGGCAAAAACATTATTAATACATGTAAAAAGTAACATACAGTATCTTTAAAGTAACATGATTAAATATCTTGCTTATTAGGATATTACAAAATAAGTAAATAGTAATCTTTACTTAAATGTCTACACAGTGATTTTATCCAGTGTGAGGGGGGGCTGGCTGAACAAGACAGACATACAGACATATAAATGATCATCCTCAGCAGTATGGTAGCTGTAAAAGTATTTAATGTAGCCATAGCTCACAGTGCACTGTGATATCTCTGTTAGCAGTGATAAATGTGCCAATTATGAAGCATTTGCTAATTTAGTCACAGAAATTGCTTTATGTATATTGTGCATAGTATTCTGTAAAATAACAATATCAACTGTTATTAATATGATTAATACAGAACAAATGGCATCAATTAAAACTCTCAGTATTATACTGGCACATAAGTGGCATAGTTTTACTGTGAAGAAACCAATCAAAGCTTTTAATAGTAAGGCAATTCAATAAGCTGGAATACTACTGCATATGGTTGCCTTTGAGTTAGAACTCTATTCAGATTGTTGAATGTCAGTACAGATGCGCACTCTGGCCTGCCAACAGTCTCATCCACTGCAGTCATCTTTGTTTCGAAGTCGTCTCTTCAGCTCTGGAAAAAAGGCAGCCAAAGTGAGCTGCTGAGCAAACAGATTCATCTGAATGTCCATCCTTCAGTACTGGCTGCTTGTCTGCCATCATCTTATTTTTTTTAACTATTTTTTTAAAGTCCAATAAACAAAATGAAATGCGATATGTTGTACTGCAACCTGGTAGGATTCTTCAAGTCCGTTCTGCAGGAGGAGAAGGTTTTCCGAGTTTTTAAAGGAAACTGAGAGAGTCCATGGAAACCGTGTAGCAAGGAAAACAGCACTATGACTGTTTAAGTGTCTCCCTTGATGTGGAAGCTCTCAGCTGGCTGAGTGTGCCCTGTCACTCTTTGGTTTTATTGTGCGTCTCATGAGCAGCAAGCGTGTGGTGCAGTGCTATTTACTCCCTTGATCTGACTTTTCCTCAAAGCCACACGGACACCACAGTACAGAAATCAGTAATTATCATTCTGTGATGGTGATAGCACTCATATACTTCATTCACCACAAGTGGCAGTTTTATATCAGTCATCTGTCTGACATATTATAGTATAGGTGGGTGTACCTCCCAGCCATCCTGTGCACTGTATCTGCGGTGTGTGCAGAGCGGAGGCAGGGGGCATGTGTGATAGTGCATAGTTTCTGTTGAAAGTGATAGATACAGCACTTGTTCTACTTAGTTGATATCAATGGCAGAAGTTAGTCTGTATCTGCTATAAGACTATGAGATGGTTTTTTTTTACTTGTATGTGCAATATGTATTAACTTATTTGTCTAAGACCAACTTAAATCTGTGGTTGTTTCATTTTCTTTAGCTCTGTTAGTGTTGTCTTTTTCCCCCTGCTCCCTTTGTCATTTCTTCCTCAGTGTTTCAGTGAAGTGCAAGTATACACATGGATTTGAAGGGACTGGACGGTCCACACTGATAAAGAATGTCAAACAAAATAAGTGCATATAACAATGTATTTTACGGCTATTTCCTAACTATTGTGTATTCCCAAACTATATCAGTGTTACAGTTGACAGTTGTTAAGAATGAATGGTAGAATAGTTTTGACTTCTTTGATTACAGTTAACTGAAGTCAGCTATGTATTTGTGTCACTCCAGAGGATAACCAAATCTGCATCTTGTCCTGATCCACATAGTTTACTGGATCTTTAGTGCACAACAGTGGTTAAAGACAAACAGTGGTTATCACAGCAGTGAGAGGAAAGGTAGAGCCAGGGTGACAAAAGATGTACTCTGTCATCTGGAAATCAGAGTGACAATAGGACAGACAGCTGCGCGTAATGGATGAAATTATTTTTATTTTCATATTTATCATCTGTCTCTGTCAGTGGCTCAAACTGTTGACAAGTGATATTCAGTTTATCGTTATTCTTAAAAACTTATTTCGTCAAGGTTTAAGATATCAAGGTACCACTCTAATAGTAATGTAATGTAACTTTCATAGAGGTTTTATACATTGTAACTAATTGATTATTTAATAAAGTCAATTCACTGTTATATGCATTAATGGTTACTAAGTAATTTGCTGGTGCTTTATAGATTCAGCAATAAGTCTTTCATAAGAACAACTTTTGAGTTGCCATGTTCTAGAAAAATCCCCTAGGCTGGTGTTTATCCTCCAGCAAATGTTAGTAAGTCACATTTGTTGGTCCACTAATTGACAGTAGGTGGCAGTAACACCCAGAGAAGCATAGCAGTGTGCTGGCAAAAGTTAAGAAGGCGAAGAGTGCAAACCAAGCCCTCGGAAAGTGCACTGGATTTTAACATACATATAGCTGCAGACACATTCCATTTGTAGCATACAAAATATGCCCCGACAAAACCGCACCCACAACAGAAAAATCCACCAACGCAACAACTATCTGAACCCTGCTGCATAGCTACACTGAAGTGAATAAATGAGACCAAATGTAGCAATAATTCACTTTATAATTCATAATACATTAAGCTGTGATTCACTTTATAAGTAACAAGATTTAACCATTCCCATTACCCTTATCCTAACCTTAACTGCTTCACTTTTAACATAATACTTCATAGCTACTGCTAGCTAATTGCTAACTTAGCATTAGCATAAGTAACAAGATGTAACCTTCCCACTACACTGACCCTAACCTTAGCCACCTCTCTTTTAACGTAATACTTCATAGCTAGCTAATCACTAACTTAACATTAGCATAAGTAACAAGATGTAGCCTACCTATTACCCTTACCCTAATCCCAACCCCCTCTCTTTGAATGTAATACTTTATACCGAGCTAATTGCTACCTTAGCAATTCCATCGGAACTTCTGCTTTCCGGTCAAGGAGCAAAGGGGGCTGATTGTGGGCTGACTTAAAGGTATAATGGTCATGTAGCTAGAAGGCTGGTCACGTAGCTGCTCCAGCTGCAATTATACCTCTCGCACTTTGAAACCAATTTGACATAGAGGCCAACCCCTGTAATTCTGGGGTCCATCACATGATGCCACTGGACCCAAAAAACTTTTCCCCATAGACTTATATTGGGAGAGCGACATCAGTAAACCAGTGGATACATTTTTTTGAATGTCTCAACCCTTGCAAAATGACTCACTATCAGGGTTTTGATCCATGAGGTCCAATAACATTTTAAAAGTCTAGAAGAGCTGCAAGAGGAAATCATTTTACCCCTATTCAAGTTAGCGGAGGGCTAACCCAGAGGCTTGTCGCTCAGCCAGCAGAAGCTAGCTGCTCAGCTGGTGAAGTCTCCAGTGCCCTTGCTCTACAGGCCCAGTGATGTGAAAGACTGGGGTAATTTTTAGCCTCAGGGGCCACTGAGAAACTTTCATAAGAGTAAATGGGACCACGCCTCCAATGCTGTACCCAGTTCTCTTAATTCATCTATGCTGCACACTAGCAAACATCAATGTAAGTATTGCACAATTTAACAAAGAAATCAGCTCTGTCAATGTTTCATTAGGCAGGAACGTGCACTCAGTGTGCCTATTCGACCTCAAGGAACCAGATAAGGAATCTTGGTGAGACACACCCAAATTTGTTACATATAATATTACTTTTGTCGACTGACAGGAAAACTCCCGGGCAGCTTTAAGTGATCAGTCTTCATATTTCACCAAAGAACTAGCTGAAAAAGACAACGCAGGTGACATGCCAGGCCGATTTTCCCAATGTGTTTTAAAGCATATGCAGGCCACCTTACCTGAAACAGACCATCTTCACTAAACAACACATAAAATGTATTCAATATTAATAAAACATTAACCTTCTGGAAAAGGAGCACAGGTATTGTTCCTTACAATGAATGCCATATATTCACTGACACTGGCTCTTGTTTAGGCCACCCTGTAACCCCACTGTTCACAAGACAAGTTTGTTGTAGGAGGATAAACTCCTACCAATGAGGTTTTTCCACAACCTAGCAATGTTCTGTAGCTTATTGCTGATACATAAAGCATTAGTTACGTTTTTATTGAAGCCATTAGTTTATACCTATGAACCCTCTATAAAGGGTGCCTGATTAGACAGTGGTACTGTTAAAATATCTGTCATGATCCAAAACATATTTTGCAGGGTTTATGTATTGTAGGCTATTCTAAAATCTACCATTTTACTGATCTGTCAAATATACAGCATTTAATCCAGCATAGTTTAGGTTGTATGGAGTCAGAAAAGTGCCAATATTGCATGGTTATTACAATTTAAATCAGTTTTATACCAAATCAGTTGGGGGCCAAATTCAATTGACCCAGCACAACCTTACAGTTGACCAATAATAACTTCTGTCCTCAGACCAACGTCTGATAACTAATTAGCTTTTATGGTATAATGATGGAAACACCAGCCAAGAGGAAACCTAGCTTTACTAGATATTAGTGGTTCCCAGAATTATGAGTGTTTTCAGTCATATCCAACCAGTTCCTTCAGACAACTGATTGAAAAACCTGTCCAGATTCTGTGTTAGGTGGTTTGTTGCATGCCATTGATGCCTTTCGTTTCTCTTTCTTTTCTTTCCTCTCTTTTGTGTTGTTCCACTGAGTAATGGGCATGACTAGATCCTTATCTTTAAATGTAGCTTTGATTTCTCTGAATAATGCTTGTTAACATTTAGATGATTTCTGGCTGCTAGTGTGTCTTTTCATTTAAAGTTGTGTCATTCTACTCTGGCATGCATTTCACCTCTATTTCCATTGTACACTATAAGGACATGGCAGTATACTGCTGAGTGTAAATAGCAAATCCATTTGTGGGAATCTAATGTCATTTGATGAAGAGGCTTTGAAAGGGAGGAAACACTGTAAGTGTGGATGGGTAGTAAAGAATGAGAAAACATATGTAAATAATCTGTAAATTACAATTATTATTATTATTATTATTATCATTATTACTACTACTACTGAGTGTTTGCATTACATTGAAGGTGCATTCCTGCTCCCCTCTGATATTTACATAATCATTAACTGCTTCTCTCTGCCTCCAACAGGACTGAATTATCATAGGATCTAGAGATGAACAGCCAACTGTTACACAGTTAATACAGCTTCTGACTTACTTCCTGAGACGGTCCTATTCTCTCACACTCACAGCCCACTTTTGAAGTCAAAGGGAAGGGAGGAGTGCTATTATTTTATTATGCATTCTGTTTCTAAGTAGATAAACTCCTATTGATGTAAAACTAGTACTGTGACGATGTTGAGAACGCATAATAAAACAATATATTGTAAGATCTGAGCTGTGTGTCCCTACTTTCCCAAAGAATAATATTTCTTGGTCTTATTGGAATGATAAGAACCACGCTTTCTATTGGTTTCCTACTGTTGTAGCCAATTTAGATTTATGCTGCGTGTGTATGTTGTATGTGTGTGTGTGTGGGTGTGTGGGTGTATATCTTTGGTGAGGCACTTGGTTGCTAGGGTTACCTGCACACCTGTGGACATAGGTAGCAATCAGCCAGGCAGAGGTTAGATAAGGGAGACACAGGTGATCAGTGGCAGGGATTTGAGCCAGGGGAAGCCACACAGTTTTTCAACCGTGCCTGTGTGTGACTGTCTAAATGGGTGTTATAGTATGTTTTGTCTTTTTGTATATGAGCTCATTTTAAGTCGTTCGGCACCCGGCCTTTTGTAGGTGTTTTTGAAGATTTGCAAGTAACGTTAAATAAAGTGTTAAAATGCACATCCATGGTGGACCTCATTTTTACACACCATCACGAGTTGGAAATGTCTTCAAAATCCCTCAAGTGGCATTTTTTGTAGGTAGATTGCCGCTACACCTACCTAAAAATAGTTTTACAATCCAAGGACCACATGTACATTTTTCTAAATGGCCCTAGAGTCTAGAATCATAGGATTACAGTTTACTTAAAAAGCCTTAAGCTGAAAACACACAGCGCAGTGTAGTGCAGCACAGCACATCAATTACCGCCCCTAGCACACGCAGGATGCGTCGCGCTGCAGCTGCTATCAACAGACGACCACAAAAAGTTATTTCTACTTTTACTGAAAGATCTGTAATTCTTCCATCTATGTATTAGCTTTAAATCATGTGTAAACATGATTAGCTTTAAATCATGTGTAAACACCCACTAATTATAGTCACTTGCTGGTGAGTCATAGCTCTGGAGATCGGCTCTTCACCGATCTCCAGAGCTATGACTCACCTTTTTGACCAGGATTGTGGGTCATTTAGCTCTGGATATTTCTCAGCCTCAACAATGAGTCTCTTCTCATCCAGTCTTTGTAACACACGAGACACAGCAACAGCTACAGAGTTCTCTTTATGCATCACTGGTGAGTCGAGGAGCGGACTTAAGCTGCCATAGGACAAAGAGCTGCTATGAGAGCAGGTATCTACAAGCAGAGAGCAAGTGGGGGGAAAATGCATTTAATTCCGTGGGGCAGCACATCCAGCAACTCTGACACACGTCTGACCACCGCCGATGTGGGCTTATAAATTGAAAATAAAAGGGGTGTATTTTCTGCCATTTGCCAGCAGTGGGTTTACTACCCAAAAGTGGTGCTTCAATTATATGACTTAACTTAAAAGGGCTTCTCTGCCTTAAAATGTTGGTGGTACTGTAATATTAGGGCCACACTGGCCCTACAGTTCTATGACTGCACTTAATATGAGGTTTTCTCGCTAAAAGCAATAGGCATCTCAAAGTGGTCCTAGGGTTTCCATGTCTTGTACGAGTGTGAGGTGGGGATAATGCTGCATTTATTTACCTTGGAAGTCAGAGGTTTAGTGCTGAGAATGATGTCATACCCAAGTTGACCGCATTCTAGTAAAACAAGTTAGAAAACCAAGATGTTGTTAGCAAAACCAGTTCTAGCCATGTTAGCCATTCTTAACAATACAAGTTAATAACAATGCATTAAGGGCCATACACATGCGGCAAGGTCGGGTGCTGGACACTACGCTTGTGCTTACTCTGTGCCAGGGGTGCCCCCAGGGATTTTGGGCCCCATGAAAAGAAATCTTACTGGGCCCCCCCATAGCCGGCCTTTCGGCCGGCAAAAAATTTTGATACTGTTTTACAAAAAACTATGCATTTTAATTATATTTTTGACTATCATTCCCATATTTGTGAAAAGAAAAACATGACAGTTACTTGGTAGGGGAAGCACTGAAAATACAATGAATACATTTTGTTTTACGTAAAGGTATCTTCAGTGATTTGGTTGGCTTGAGAAATGTTTCCAAAACAAATAAACTTAGTGTTACTAATACATTGTAAATAAAATATATGTGTGATTGTAAGTTTATTACTGAGTGTCATATTATTTGGTCAGTATTATAATTGTATTAGGGCCCTCTCTGGGCCCTCTCTGAGCCCTAATACACCTAAATGTGTAAAAGTGCTGTTAAAAAAACTGATTCCGTTAGTGCTTATCAATACTACACGGAAGTGCAGAACGCTGCAAGTATGTGTTCTACCAATCGGTGTTCTTCAGCACACAGCCCCGCCCCTCAAGAATTCCGGGTAATCTGAAAAGTCCTACCCCCTGCTACTGGTACTTTTTTCAGGGAAAGTTGGGGATAGGGGGACAGTTTTTTCCCCAGGTAATTTCGGTGGAAACGGTCCAAGGCTTTTCAAAATCGCGGGTAAATGAAAAAAGTTCCTGTGGTGGAAAAGGGGCTATTGGCTGTTATCCCGAGGTTAGAAGTGATATTTCACTAGATTGAAATAATCTAGAATACTGTCAATACGCGAGAAATGAATTGAAAGCTACACCAGCAGATCCTCTGAAGTAAGGGAGTGTGGGTTATGTTAATGCCTCACCACTGAATAGCACCTGTTTATTTGTCCATAATTTATTATTATCTTATTGGGTGTAAACATCAGCAGGATCCCTAGGCGCTCAAAGCACACAGCATTCCAACTTGCTCTCTTTTTTTTTTTTTTTTAACTGTTAGCAAAATGTTACAAGCACTATTTACACTTCTTTTATATACCCTCTTTGGCCAATATCGCTGTCCCTTAGCGATGTGCGCAGTTGCCAGTACATTCGGCAACTTTTAACTTGAGCAAAACTGTCCATTCAGTCCATCCCTTTGCTGGGATCTCGTGGCAACCCGCCGCGACACCACAGGACAAGATGCGGTATCCAAAGATTTGCGCCGACTTATATCACTGCAGCAGTTGTAAGTACATTCAACAACTTTTTACTTAAGCAAAACTATCCGTTGAGCCCACCCCTTCACTGGGATTCCATGGCACTCAGCCGCAATACCACAGGACGAGGTGCGGTATCCGCAGCGTGCTTATACCACTGTAGCAGCAAATAAAAGACTCATTCATTCCTTATCACATCAGTTAGTCATTCATGCTTTCCACTCCATGGTTTCCACACACACACTCTTACATTGGACTATCTGTGTCAGCAGTGCTCTTTTTTGTTAAAATTAGCTGCAGCAATTTCAAGTGAATGATTTTACTAGTTAAACTTGATTCATAGGCCAGAATGAATTACTCTAACTAGGTTTGAGGGCCCCTCTTGATATAATAGTATCAGGTTCTTTAGAAGCGGGACAATACCTTCAACCTGGGCGGATCTCATGCAGTCGGACTCGGTCAACACTCAGCAGAAATTAAAAGGCTTTGCTTACCTCTATATATTTTGTGCCTGTTGCCAGTCTGAAATGCAGGCGACCCATGCAGACCTCAGGCTCTCGTTCTCCTGGCTGTCACTCGGAACTTGTTGTGGATTTATTGGCTGCCCTCGAACCAAAAAAACTGTCTGTGGTCTTAGTCAAAATTTAGAATTCAGAAGTCCAATGCAAGAAGGTTTATTCTTTGTACAAAAATGACATCCAAATAAACCAAAGTTTTTCAACCAATCATAAGTGTAGAAGTACTCTTATTTTTTTCTAATTCATATACATCACTTGAACCCTGAAAGACCCCTGGAATACCCTAAAACCTGTTGGAACGGGTTGGGGGTATTTTTCTTAAAAGTGTCAACCTCAGCACTGTTCATCTTCCATATCTGATCTCTCCCCCCCCTTTGCTGTATCCTGCTTATCCAGGTCAAAACTGG
>JAPZEB010000012.1:35079612-35099052 GCA_029783705.1 Chaetodon striatus | reverse complement strand
GAAAATTAGAATTAAGTGTTATCTTACGCATTGACGCGCTCAGCTATTTTCTGCCAGCATTCCTCTCTTGCCTTATTTGCAACAACAGTGTTGCTTTTTGCTGTTATAGTTTTTTTTAATTCTTCGTATCCTGCCATGATTTCACTTTGCTCCTCCTGGCTGAAGTAAGCGGCTCGCGATCGGTCCATTTTGTGCGGAAGTTGAGTCAAATGACGCTCCAGACGCCCCCTTTTATATGAACGCGCACAAAGCCTTAAGAAGAGAGCCTGGGTTGACAAATCAAGTTGATAACCACCGTCGTGATACCAATTATCTCTGATCGCGGTTTTAGGCTTTGTCGATCCAGATCATGTAAAGAAAGCCTGGCTGTGTTGAGCTTCCTTCGTAGTACAGCCCTCAGCTCCACATCCATGGGTGTGTTTATATGTGAGGAAAACTGACAGAGAACCGTGGGCACAAACCCTGTCGCCCTCCTGCCCTCCCTCTGGTTCTCTGGAGCAGAGTACAGCCTGGGTCAGTGGGGCTTGTTGGAGGCTGCTTATGGGCTGTGAGATAGAGCCAGGCAACTGAGAGTCAAGCCAGGGCAAGCAGAGCATATTGGAGAAACAGAGGGAGGGCAGGGGGTCTGGATGCTTTTTTGGTGCTTTTTCTGTGAATCTTGCAAGTTATAATTAAGCCAATTTGTGTACTTGTGTTTGAAATTGTCGCTATTAACCCATGTTTAATGTATGTTTTGGATGTGTTTTTCATTGAAAAAAACTTTACAGCACTTCACAGAAACCCCATTGCCGACTAGTGTTTTGGAGGTATAACTTCAGAATGATACAGACACACCACCGTGCAAGTGTAAATGCTCTCAATGGAGCAGGCCACGTACATAGGCTCTGCATAGAGCTGATACACAACTATAATTCTGCGTTAAGCAGGAAATTCATTTCTCCATACCTCCATTTTTTCCTTTCACCTGACCTTCACTTGTTTGTGACCAGCACAAATTATAATATTACTTGACAGTATTTGAGATTTTGCCTCATTCTGGATATCAGCTTTTATTTGAGACACACTTGTGATTTGGTCAAAATCATTTACTTTCCACATTATGGGAGGGATGTCGTTATGGTGTATGATGATGGTTTTGAAGGACAGACTTGAAGGCTGATTGAAATATAAGATCCTACCCCTGGCTCAGGTATAAAGGTACTGTAGGAGGGTTTATTGTGCATGTGTGCTCAGTGGAGGGAGCTCATTAGATGAACTGTGGAGGTGGTAATTAACAAAGACAATGAGTGGTACAGAAACACAGCAGTGGTCACACTGACTTTCTGAGATTTACTAAGAGAAGTTTTAAAATTTTCCAAAAGTGCAGAAGCTACAACTTCCCTCGAACAGTTTAAGCGCTCAGCACAGTGATTTCTCACACCTACAGGCTCTTTAAGTTACATACATTGACTGGTAGAGCCCAGCACCTAACTACTGCCGAGAGCTAACAGCTCAGCACCACTTCTGAGTCATTACCAATTCCATCACCGTCAGTACTCACCCTTGGTTCATGCTTATGACGTGTCCCAGAGTTTGATACCCCCCTGCTGCAAAGTGGTCCTTGTAGCGGCCCATCTTTATGGTATCCAGCCACTCGTTTACTGAGTTACAGCTACTGAAGTCAGGGATAGCTATCTCCATAAGTGGAGGACTGTTTAAACTGCGGCCAGGAGAGAGATGGATGGCCATAGATAGACAGAGGAAGAGAGAGAGGAAGATGAATGGGAAGACAAAAGGATTAGTTTAGTTGGAGGGAGTCTGAAAATGAGAAACGAGGCAAAAAGTGAGCAAGAGGCAGAGCGACTAGGGGAAAGGGCGGCTTTGAAATGCGCTAGTAACTGAGGCAGAAAATCAATAGCAGTTAAAATGATAGAGAAGAGGTGGCGGCTGTGGTTGCAGGATGGCTGCTTTAGGTAGATTAATACAGGGAGAAATCCTAAACACTCCTCCTCCTCCTCATCCTCTACCTACGACATCTCTCAACACACACACACACTCACATAGATGCACCACGCCATGCACCACTGACTCCTTAGGAACTAAGAACTGAACTGAGTAATTTACATAGGTCCGGCCCCGGTGTCCTCTCAAACCTGCTCCCAGATTCACTGTGGATCAATGTCAATATCACAGCAAGGCTTTTACTTAACACACAATGCGTCTATCAGAGATGAGCTTATTGGAAAACGAACATGACCGCTCGCTTGATTTGCCAGAGAACTTTGAGGGAAACTTCCGGCTGCAACTTTATCCCACCGCGCTCATGTTTGATAGTAGCGGGATCAGATTGGATTTACTCTGCCTCCCACACTACGACAGTTACTTAGTAGCCTAACAGTCTGTCACCATATATTGTCCAGGAGATCATCTTCTCAGCCCCTCACAGATGGTGCCTTGCTTTGATTTGCAGCTTAATCCACTAATCACATGAGCCAATATTTGATTAAATGTTGGCGAACTGTCTGGCCAAATTAAATCACAAGACTTCCTGGGCATGTGACACAATGCACCCATGTTGCTTCACTGCAAACATAGATCCATTCAGTGGCCCACCCACCTGCAGAGTGTGTCCATAGATTTCAGGTTCTCTGGGTTGCGGATTAGCTTGTCAAGAACAGTGACTATCTGGCAAAAGCGTGGCCTCTCGTTGCGATCCTTCTGCCAGCAGTCCAGCATGAGAGTGTGTAGAGGACCAGGGCAGCCCATAGGAGCAGGCAGCCTGTAGCCCTCCTCCACAGATTTGATCACCTGCACATGTACAGCGAAACATGGATGAGACCACATCATCTGCAATGAAATTACAGTAAAGGTTAGTTTGAAATAGTGCTAACATCTCTGTTGGTGAGGTTCCAGTATGGTCGCTCTCCGTAGGACATCACCTCCCACATGACCACTCCATAGCTCCACACATCACTGGAGGAGGAAAACTTCCTGTAGGCGATGGCCTCTGGGGCAGTCCAGCGGATTGGGATTTTCCCACCCTGTCAGAAGCACAAGTTTGCTCAGGCAGATTTAGTAGACAGTTTTTAGTTAGAGAATCAAACTCAGTTTAAAAGGACAATATTTTTCTTAGTGTTGTATTCAGAGCATACGTAGATATATCTTCTTCCTCTATGCCATATCAATCAATCAATCAATTTTATTTATAAAGCTCAATATCACAAATCACAATTTGCCTCAGAGGGCTTTACAGCATACAACATCCCTCTGTCCATAGAGCTCTATTGTTGTCTAAAAATTATTAAAAAACATCGATGAGTCACACTGTTGCACTTAGTGATGTTCCTTCATTATCATGAACACACACACTGTAGTTTATTTAAAATCAATCGCACATACACCCTCCTAATGCTGGTAATATTAACTAGAGCACCAAATGTGGGATAATCCACCACTGAAAATAGTCCCCAACAAATAAACTATTTTCCTCTGTTTGAGTAAAATATGCTAAAAACTACAGTGACCAGCTGATAAAGGAAATTACTGAATGGTCTTTGAAAATGAAATTATATTTTATTTCTAAAGATTTCAGTTAGAACAAATGATGAGCCAGTAAATCTTGCATAACCTATTTATTTTGGAAAGCTAAAATCAGGTGACCAATGCACTGACAGGAGTAAAGAGGGCAGGCTGGATTGGAGGATAGGTCACAAAACAAAGGATTTTCCCCAGGACACACGTATTTGTGAACTTTGAGTCATTTTAAGGTATGTCCTAACCATGTTTCTTTTCCTAAACCTAACCTCAGTAACTTTACATTAATTACATAACTCTCTGTTAGGAATGTAACATCATTTGTGGGCCACTATTTTGTAGGATATCATATAAATCTTTGTATAAGGATACATAGTGCTGTTTGTGGTTCTTTCATGGGATTTGTTGACAATAAAAAGATATAAATGAATGTGGGCCTTATCCTTTAAATGCAGCTGGGGATGGTGAAAAAGACATGTAATTCTTCAGCCTCACCTTTTAGGGGGGAGGTAGACTTGACAAGGGCACTTAAACCATACCTATTCAGATACAGCTGAGAGTGGTCAAAAATATATAATTTCAAAATGGCCCTGAATCTGTGTGTCTAAAGGATCTACTCTGTTTTATCAGTAAATGCAGCGGTGAAAGAAGTATTCAGATTTCTAACTTCAAGCTACACTAGTTTATATTTTTATATTAACAATAGATAAAATAACTAGGTGTAATGTGAAAGGGGTCATTCACAGTGACAAACCCACAGAAAATTATCACAATGATTTAACAGTTCCCCTCAGCTCTATGGAGCATTTCAGTGTCTTAGTTCATTACTTTGGTTTCATGGACAATTAATTTAAAATGGTCGTAACACAGTCTAAAAATACCCCAATACATGTGAAGGTACAGAAGTACTATCAGCACAATGTAGTTAAAATAACAAAAGCAAAAACACAGAAATGCTCCATTCATATTGTTATTATGTACAATATATTATTGTTTTGTCATTAACACAAATACAATATTGCCTTAAAGGGGCAGTTTGTTTGGATATTTTAAAGTGGTGTTGTATGGGGCACTTATCCATAGTTAGTGTATTAGCTACAGTAGATGTCAGTTGGCACACCCCTAGTCACTTAATAACACAAACAAACTAACAGTTCGAGGCAGTGGTAGACCAGCAGCTCCTGTGTACAGCAATATTAAATCGTTATTTTTCTCAATCGAGTCTGGCTTTGACAGGAGCTTGAACAGCTTCATTTTCATGACTGAAAGATAAAGCAGTAAAAATACCCCCAATATAACACACACTTAAACTGTTACTGATTTTTGTAGATGGGACTTTTTTAGGTGGCTAAAACCCATTTTGTTGCTGACCCCTCCACAGCAGTAGACTGCTGAGCTTCCATATCAGACTCCAGCCTGCTTCTCCAAAGGGGCAGTGTACTGACTGACGTCTACTGTATGTAACATCCTGTCTATGAATAAGCACCTCATACAACCCCACCTCAAAAAACTCAACTATCTCCTTAATGTGTAAACAGTATTTAACTGTGTTTTATACTGTAACAATGCATCATATTCTAAGCTGTTTTGTGTGCAGAATCATAAGTATCTTGTAAGTAGTAATATAATAAATACACCAGAATAAATAAAAATACACCATTACCCTGACATAAAACAGAGAGAAGCATAAAATGGAAATTAATAAAGTACTACCTATAATGCTCATTGTAGTACAATGCTTTCCACCACTGAGTAAATGTACATGAGTATAAAGTTAAAAGACACATTGTGCTTAAATGACTGAACAGAGCCAGAGTGTGCATGTGTTACAGGCCAAGAATAAGTATGTGAACTACTTACACTACTCTTGATATAAAAACTGACACTTAATTAGGTTTACAAATGGATACATCCCATCTTAAACAAACAAAGCACTCAAAGCATTTGAAGGTTACTCTCAAAACGAAGCCCATTATAGACACTTGATGACTGTCTGTCCTGCTTAACCATAACACTAGCAACATAACATGAAATTCTGCAACTTTAAGTTATAATCTCAGTACTTACAGGTCCGTCAAAGTGGCTTAGCTATTAGATTATACAGAATAGGCAACTTTATTTCCAGGCAGTAATGTGAACTTCATTAATCTTGTCATCCATTAATTTGAGATGTGCTGTGATTATGCTATAGTGTCTGTCATATCATTTACAACCCTTTTCCCCTTCGGAGTGTCTTCAAAACGAGTGATGCTGCATGTAATCACCTTGCTTTCTGTAATCTGATTGTTGTGTTTTAACAGACTGGAACAGACAAATGTGTCAAATGCTGATTTCCATCTGTGTGCTGCTTACTGATCGCATCAGAGCCTGGAAGGAGCTCGACCTTTTTTTAAGTTAAGACTTAAAATAATATATTTGTGCCCAGCAGGCTACAGGATTACTATTGACTGCTCTCTACTGGAGCATTTACAAAGATGATCTTACTTTGCTCTCGCTTTCATGGGACTTTGATTGTATTTGTACTGCTTTAGTACAGTTATATTTGTCTCTAACTTTAATGTTTGTCTTGATGCTTCTTTCTTAGCCAGATTCAAGTGGAACTGCCCTCTTAAATAAAGGTTATATGAGAATGATAGATAAGATATAGAGAGTTTTTTTTAACTTTTTTTTTGACAAAATATGAAGACATATAAATACAACATAAATATAATATGATGGCTGTAATGACATTCTTCTGAGAGAGGCATCATACTCAATTAATATGATCTTAAAGGTATTGTTGGCTCTGAGGTTTGAAATTTGAAACCGCTGTTGCTCAAGGCTGCTGGCATGCCTAGTGCAGCTTTTGCATCGTGAATTAATGTATACAAAAAGGGCAGCGTACTTATAAGGACCACTACTTAAGTTAATTAGTAGGCTTGTTCAAGACGAGCCTGGCCTGCACAGCTTCGATCACTGGCGATCGCCACACAATGCATGCCGGTTAGATTTGTGCGTGACTTTAGCCCAACTTGCTCTGAGGTCAAGCAAAAATTGAATAACAATATTCTCACGAGATCAAGGCAGCTGCAGTTTTTAGAGCTAGGTGCTGCAGTTGCTCTCCACCAACTGCAAGATCCAGGACATGATGGAAAACGCCTGGCTCTCACCTGATCTAACAGCTGGCTGGTTTAGATGTTGACTCAAAAATGTGATGTTTTAGATAAACTTAATATTTTTGCTGAATTTGTCTGATTTTAAGTTTTATTCTGGTAATAGAATACATGTTGTGGTACTGAAGGTGACGTCTAACATTCAGACTAAATACATTCATCATAAACTATACATTGTCTGTTGTATATTAACATTGGACTGTTTTAATTATTGAAGTATGTATGTATGTATGTAATGAAGTAGTTAGCAAAACAAAGACTTGCAGTAAGTGAGACCTTTGACCACTGAGTTGATTTAAAGTAAACGTCTGTGCCAACTTTGTAGAAATTCCCGCAAGGTATTCTTGAGATATCGCATTCACAAGAATGAGACAGATGAATTCAATTAGATTTGACCTTTGACCAGCAAAATATAATCGGTTCATCCTTCAATTAAAGTCAACCTTTGTGCCAAATTTGAAGAAATTTCCTCAAGGTGTTCTTGAGATATTGCATTCATGGGAATGAGACAGACAAGGTCACAGTGACCTTGACCTCTGATCTATGACCACCAAAAACTAGTGAGTTCATCAGTGAGTTCAAGTGAACATTTATGCCAAATTTGAAAAAATTATATTGAGGCGTTCTGAGATAACGTGTTCACAAAGATGGGACATATAGACGGATACCCGAAAACATAATGCCATTGGTCATGGCTATTGCCAGCATGGAGACACAAAAAAAATTAATACTTGGCGTCAGTGTATAGATATTGCCATACAAAGATATTGCAATATTACCCTGTATCGATTCCTTCCTTCCTACTTAACAAAGGTATCCCAATTGTTATCTGGAGAGAAAAGTCAGATGTACCTCCTCTGCTCTATTGGCTGATATTATTTATATCATGTGAAATGTAGGTTTAGAAGTTTTCACCCATACTCGGGGCAAAAAGTCAAGATATCTCAGCCTCTGCTGGCTCATTTTTTTTAACCACTTTTATTGTCCCTTGTAAGTCCCCGACTTTATGAAAGTGCATTACTGAATCACTGCAGTGCCCTAAAATCCTGTAAAAGGCTTCCTCCCTGCACGGAACTCATTGCGCTTTCTTGTTCATGTGTAGATTTAAATGAGGCTGTAACTGTAACATTTACATGTAACGTTTACTGCCAACTAAGTGCAGTAGTCTGTGCATATTTTAAATTGTAGCTGTTTTTTTCAGTCCCACTACGCGTGATTGCAGCTTACTGACACTGACCATTTCTTTTAAAGAACTGTGTGTGCATCTGAATGTGTGTGTGTGTTGCATTAATGCTTGCCTCAATGTGAAAACTCACACTGGTGGTGTATGCAGCGTCGGGGTCATCCTCCAGTACTCTGGACAGGCCGAAGTCAGACACCTTACACACCAGGTTGCTGTTGACCAAGATGTTGCGAGCAGCCAGGTCTCTGTGGATGTAGCCCAGGTCAGACAGGTAGGTCATACCAGCCGCAATGCCGCGCAGCAACCCCACCAGCTGGATGATGGTGAACTGGCCGTCATGTCTCTGCAGGCAGGTTGGAAGATCATAGAAGAGGAGGTAGGGAGAGAGAGTTTTAATGGCAGATCAAAAAACTATGATGGTATGGTATCAGCAGAAAAGATTAGCAGAGTGATAATAGAAGAGATTTTAATCAAGATAGAGAAGAGAGTCGAGATAAAAGAATAAAACATGACAGGGATTTGCTTTTAAGTAATAATATACAGGATATTCATATTAGCAAATACTGGAGCTGTTTGACATTGTCGGTGTAACAATGTTAAATCAACTTATATCTTCTTGGAGAAAACTTTCACATTTGCTGCTCTAAACCACTGGTGTCTTTCTCCTGGCAACAATTCTCTGATTGTCAAATGATATGTAGTGAAATGACGTTGCTCTCTGGTGAAAAACACGTACCACCAAGCTTGGAGGTTTTTACATTTTCACATTCTCCTCAATGAATTGAGAAAATTCTCATTCTCAACCTCATAGAGGATCATTAATTCTTTTGAAAAGAAAGGGTATTATCAAAATTATAGTTATCAAAACTATGCACTAAGCTTTAAACAAAGCTTTTAAAAAGTCCTTTAAATGATAACAACTTGGTGATACATTGTTTTCACTGGACAATGAGCAGTCGTAGCCATCATAGCTGAACAGAGAAGGAAAAGATCTCCACTTACTCATGAACTGACAACAGAGTAAGCACTTAACACTGAGACAAAAACAAACAAAACTAGAACTGCAAGCAGTTATGAAAGGGGGCCAAGCCTCCCCGCGCGACTTGGCCCCCGGGTCTTGCGGAGCCCACGGAACGCAAACGGCCGGCCTCGGGAGTGACTCCACATCACGCTCACCACATTTCGTGCGAATCTGATCGACTTTCATGTCACTCGATGTTTCTCCATTTACAGCGCCCCCTATTGGCCAATTTGCGCCAAATTTGGCACAGAGCCTCCGGTTGACCTCTGAAACAAGTGGATTGAGTTTGATGTTGATAGCTTTTACTTTGACAAAAATATGCGACAGTATGTGTTTTTTAGCTAGCGGAAAAAAATGTTTATTTTTAGATACCGCATTTTTCGGAGTAGCAAAATTCTTTTGATAACTTTTGATCGGGCAAGTCTGGAGATTGCATGTGCAAAGTTTTGTGCAGATGGAGCGTAAACGCTAGGAGGAGTGGCCTATGTCAGAAGATGCAACTGTATTTAGGGAACATGTGGATATAAAGTTTATGAAGATGTGATTTAAAACGTGGAAGTTACAGGCCAAAATGCGTTTGCATCAGTTATAGTGCCACCTAGTGGAGTAGACGCACAATCTTTGGGAAGGGGGGTCTGTGTGCTGTTCTATATATACCCTGTAAATGTCACAGCCCTCAGCATAATACTTGAGCTGAAATAAATGTTTGTTGTTTATCTTGGAATAAGCCACGCCCACTTTGACCAGTCACGATTACCTTCAAGATATGGCCTCAGGAGTGACCCAGCATCACACCCACCAAATTTCATAAAAATCGGTGTTGCCATTTAAGATATAAATTTCCCATATTTGCAGCGCCCCCTAGTGGCCAACATTAGCCACATTTGGCTCACACCCCCACAGTCACATGCCAACCAAGTATCTTAGATTTGGTGTTGTTAATATTTATTTTGACCGAGGTATGCAACTGTTTGCGTTTTTATAGCTAGCTAGAAAAGTTTCTTCGTTAATAATTTGCGCATATTTTGACCAAACAAAATTCCTTTGATAACTTCAGATCAGGTCCAGCTGAAGACTGTACGTGCCAAATTTCACACCGATCGCACAAAACCCTAAGGAGGAGTTCAAAGTAGCCTTTCCAGTTTTCGCGATTTTACGGAAAAAAAAAAAAAAAATATCGGCGGAAATGGGCGTGGCCCGGCTCAGGTGACTCAGTGCGATCCAGGGTATCTGTGGATATGAGGTTTTTGAATGTGCGACATAAGGTGTGGGAGTTACAGCCCAAAAGACGTTGCCCTTGCTTATAGCGCCCCCTGCTGGCACACATATGTAATTTTTGGTGTGAGGTACGTGCAGGTCTGGACCAACCCTTCAAATTGCACGGTTTAGGCTGCAGCACCACTTTACCTACGGAAAAATAAAAACAGAGAAAAAAACAAAAACGATAAAAATCTGAACAAAAACAAAAACAACAGGGTCGTTGGCCTCGAATTAACATGATTGATTCATGGTTTTCTAAACCAAGTCTACAAAGAGCAGCAGACTGGAGTCAGGTTGATGATGTCACAAACAACAGAAACAAATAAACAAATCAAAAGTCCAAAATAAGCAAACTAATGGAAACATCAAACAAACAAATAAAACCTGTCATCAGAAGCCAGTTTATCAAAATGAGTTTTAAAGAGAGGACAGTGAGGTTTGTGTTTGACAGAGAGACAGAACGCAATGTGTCACAATCTGGAAGCCCCGCCCACTGGACGGGAAAACAGCCGCCGCAGTCTGCAACGATCGGCTGAAACATTAGACATCAGTCTGCAGCGCCCTGCGTCCACCAGAGAGGACAGACAAACTGAGTGCTGTCCATCTGTCTCTGTCCTCGCTCAGCTTGGAGAGACGATCGGACGATGACCTGAAGTGACAGGCTCTGACCTCACTGATGGAATCACCGAGAAACATCTTTTACCTGCACAGGTGTAACCCAGGTGTAACCCAGGTGTAACCCAGCTGTAACCCAGGTGTAACTCAGCTGTAACACAGGTGTAACTCAGCTGTAACTCAGGTGTAACTCAGCTGTAACCCAGGTGTAACACAGGTGTAACTCAGGTGTAACCCAGGTGTAACTCAGGTGTAACACAGGTGTAACTCGGGTGTAACACGGGTGTAACACGGGTGTAACTCAGCTGTAACTCAGGTGTAACTCAGGTGTAACCCAGGTGTAACTCAGGTGTAACTCAGTTGTAACCCAGGTGTAACCCAGGTGTAACTCAGGTGTAACACAGGTGTAACTCAGCTGTAACTCAGGTGTAACACGGGTGTAACTCAGGTGTAACACAGGTGTAACTCAGTTGTAACTCAGCTGTAACCCAGGTGTAACTCAGGTGTAACACAGTTGTAACCCAGGTGTAACTCAGGTGTAACTCAGGTGTAACCCAGGTGTAACACAGCTGTAACCCAGGTGTAACACGGGTGTAGCTCAGCTGTAACTCAGGTGTAACACGGGTGTAACTCAGGTGTAACACAGGTGTAACTCGGGTGTAACACGGGTGTAACACAGGTGTAACACAGGTGTAACTCAGCTGTAACCCAGGTGTAACCCAGGTATAACTCAGGTGTAACACGGGTGTAACTCTTTCCACCTTTTCCATTTTAAAGAAAGGTGACGTCGCTCTAGGCTTCAAAGGGTTAATATGAATCTGCAGACTTTGGTCCCTGTTTGAAACAGAGTCAGTGCAGACCAATGAAATGTTTTCCCCTCTAGTGTGGGCGGGACTTACATGTGCTCTGTCTCTATTGCTGGCGAGCTGTCACGGTCGGCGGAGCACAGAACACACCGTACGTAGACTGATGCACGTGACGAACCAACGTTTACAAGCGTGAGTTCGGCCTGCGCGTCAGATTCACGAGTGCTTAGTGAAACGTCTGTCAGTGAAACGTCTCCTGGTATTTTAACTCTTTGTCTTTCAGTCAGCTGACAGCCTCAGGTTGAGTTAAGCTCCGCCCTCCTTCAGAAGAAGACGACAGCCAAAAAAATGAGCCAGCTGAAGGAGGCGGAGCCTGGCCGGGAGATGGAAGCCAAGGTGAGAGTTTCCATCAGCCCTCACTGCAGCATCACCTCTGACATCATCACATGGAAAGAGGTTCTCATTAACCTTTATGTGGATGTATCAAAAGAGCTGGACAGGAAGTCGCCGTTCAGTGTCACTGACTCTTTCCTGTGGTGTGTTCAGTGTCACTGACTCTTTCCTGTGGTGTGTTCAGTGTCACTGACTCTTTCCTGTGGTGTGTTCAGTGTCATTAACTCTTTCCTGTGGTGTGTTCAGTGTCATTAACTCTTTCCTGTGGTGTGTTCAGGTGCAGACCTGGGCTCAGTCTCTAGTTTACACTCTGGAGGAGCTGGAGTGTAAAATCTGCTACAACCGTTACGACACTCGCAGCAGGAAACCCAAACTGCTGGGCTGTCTGCACCGAGTCTGCGCCAAGTGTCTGAAGAAGATGGTGGACATGGGTGAGTTCACCTGGAGGCGGGGCAATGGTTTGATGCTGTGTGCAGGAAAGGTGACGACAAGTGACGTACGGACAAAGCACAGGAAGTGATTACTTGATTTATAACAGTGTCCCGCACATGTCCCACACATGTCCCACACATGTCCCACATGTTTCTCTTTATAAATCACAAGTGTGTGGCCCCGCCCACAGGTGCCTATAAATGGTCAGTGGCAGTCCAAAGCTGACACAGTGGAGCTGAAGTTGTTGACAGACAGTGTGAGACTCAAACTGCAGCTACATGCGGCGGCCTCAGACTGTCACACGTGTCACATATGAAGGTGTTCATGTGTCACACTGTGTCTGGAGCTGATGGTCTGAATGAGGACACAGCTCCACAGCTGTTGGACAAACACTCGTCACGTCCAGACGCTGGCGCCCGGCAGCAGCATCTGGCTCAGACACCTGGGACAGAGGTCACATTGTGCAGCGCCGCCACAGCTCCGTTCCTGCAGGTGCGTCTTTGTAACGGCGGCCAGACGCAGCGCAGAGGTCCAGCAGTGCTGCACGCAGCGGTCTGAACCGGCTCATCAGACCCTCATCGTCATCGGCCAGCAGGTCCTGCTGCTCCCTGAAGACCCGCCCCCTCCAGAGTCTCCCATCATCCTCTGACAGCGCCAAATATAACATCATGATGGTTGCTCGTTAAGACCACCCATCACCTGACTGATCACATGTGAACATGAACTGCCTGATTGTAGAGCAACGTGATCCATCATAGAACCATGTGATCCAACGTAGAACAACGTGATCCATCATAGAAACATGTGATCCAACATAGCACAACGTGATCCATCACAGAACCATGTGATCCATTATAGAACCATGTGATCCATCGTAGAACAACGTGATCCATCACAGAGCCATGTGATCCATCATAGAACCATGTGATCCATCACAGAGCCATGTGATCCATCGTAGAACCATGTGATCCATCGTAGAACCATGTGATCCAGCTGACGGAGCAGAGCCTGACATCATGTCCTCCCCGAGCTAACGCTGTGTCTGTTTTTATTGTTTACAGTAAACAAATGTCTCATGTCACTGTCAGAGAGAAGTGAAAACAACCAGAGCTTAAACCCAACAGAGACACACTCATGTGAAAATCAGACTAACACTTATTGTGAAAATCAGACTAACTCTTATTGTGAAAACTGTTTTTATATTTCTAGCAGTTAAACTGAATGTTTACAGCTGAGGAAGAGGAGCAGCAGCTGATGAAGACACAGAGGGCCAGTGAGCATGCCCTGAATCATTCAGCTGTGTTCCTGTACAGGTACGTCAGTGATGACGGTGGTGGCGACAGACGCTGATGATCCCACCTACGGAAACTCTGCCAGACTGGTTTACAGCATCCTGCAGGGTCAGCCATACTTCTCTGTGGAGCCAAAGACAGGTGACAACACACCTAAACCCACACCTGAACACACACCTGAACACACACCTGAACACACCTGAACACACACCTGAACACACACCTGAACACACCTGAACACACCTGAACACACACCTGAACACACCTGAACACACCTGAACACACACCTGAACACACACCTGAACACACCTCAGTAAGCAGTGGACAGCAGTGATCCATAGCAGGAACCGGACAGCAGCTCACATTCACACTGTCACACCAGGCCCCATTAAAGCCACGCCCCCTGTCCATCTCTCCCAGAATCCTCTGCTTCTGAGTCCCCTGGTTGGACAGAGCTGTGCAGGATTTAGTTTTAGTGAATCACAGGATGTCACAGCTCCTGATTTCCTGTTTGAACCTGATGGAGGTGTTCAAGTTATTTCAAACAGCAGCGTCCCTGTTATATGATGCCTGATCTCGTCCTCTGCTCCAAGGCCTCATTGTTTGAGTTAGCTGCTAACTCCTAACAGCTATGGCCCATGGTCCCGTCCTGCTGACTGTCCTCTGCTGTGTCCCAACAGGACAGACATCCCTTTCCTTCATTCTGTGATTAGTGATCAGACCTTTAATTTTAATAACTAAGCAATTTTAAGCCTCAAAGATAAAAGTGTGAATCCCCCCAGCATTAACCTCTAACTGAGTGTCAAACATGTTTATGGTGAATTAACTGTAGATTAAAACACTGTGTGTGTGTGTGTGTGTGTGTGTGTGTGTGTGTGTGTGTGTGGATTATATGACTATAAACAGCTCTCGTCAGTCACAGGTCACATGATGTTTCCCTGCTCACTTCCTGTTCAGATCGACCTTCAATCTGATGTCTTTGTGTCGTTTTGACTCATCTGACGGGACCAAAATCAAACAGGATGTTTTTCTGTTCTTGTTCTGTTAAACTTTATTCATAAGGTTCTGTGTAAACGTGTCATCAGACTGAAACTTTAAAAACTGACAGGAGAAATATTGGTTCTAGTTCCTCCTGTCAGCTCTGATAGAAAACCTGTGTGTGGATCTTGTGTCGGACGGACAGAGACTGAACGTCTCTGATGTCTGCAGGAGGTTGTTGACACTTGTCACAGATCTGAGTGTTCCAGTTTAAACCACGTGTCACATCAACAGAAGATTTGTTCTAAAATCTGTGGATTACCTCCTGAAACCCTCGCATGTCAGTTTAATGACAGATTAATGTGGTCGTAGACGTGTCACACCGAACGTGTCAAAAACTATCCAGGATCAAACCAGGCTGAAATAAACGGAGAATGTTTAGTGGGTAAAAACTGCAGAACCATGAACACCTGAGGGATTGTGATGTGAGAACATAAAACTTATCTGAGACTTTGTGTAAAACACTGACAGGTAGGTGAGGACTGAAAATCTGTCATTATCAAACATACACCTCACAAGTGACAAGAGGTAACGTTAGCTCCGCAGACAGGATGTGACCTCATCTCAGAGTCTTTAGGAGCCGCAGCAGAACGTCATCATGGTTGTGTTTATGATTCTGGAACATAAGGAGTGTTCAGGTGTGTCACTGTGTCTATTACAGCTCACTCTCACCTGTCCTGCAGGTGTGGTGCGGACAGCTCTACCTGACATGGACCGGGAGGTGCGGGACCATTACCTGCTGATTGTTCAGGCCAAAGACATGATTGGTCAGATGGGAGGTTTGTCAGGAACCACGTCTGTCACAGTGATGCTGACTGATGTCAACGACAACCCCCCTCGCTTCCCCCGCAGTGAGTCTGACCTCTGACATGTAGATGTGACACCATCAAAGTGCTGACATGACACCTGCAAGTGTTTCAGTAACCTTTATGTACCTGTGTGTTTACCTGTGTGTCTCTGTCCCTCCAGAGAGTTACCAGTTCAGGGTTCCAGAGTCGACACTGGTTTCAGCTGTGGTTGCTAAGATCAAAGCTCTGGATCTGGACATCGGTCCAAACGCTGAGATGGACTACAGGATCCTTGATGGAGACGGACTGGGAACCTTCAGGATGATCACTGATCCAAACACACAGGAAGGACTGGTCACACTGCAGAAGGTACTGGTTTCTTTCCAGAAACTACTGGAAACCCTACAAGGGAACCAGGTTCCTTGTAGCAGGTACTGGTTTCCTTGTAGCAGGTCCTGGTTTTCTTGTAACAGGTCCTGATTTACTTGTAGCAGGTCCTGGTAGTCTTGTAACAGGTCCTGGTTTCCTTGTAGCAGGTCCTAGTTTTCTTGTAGCAGGTCCTGGTTTCCTTGTAGCAGGTCCTGGTTTCCTTGTAGCAGATTTGGAGGATTTGAATCAAGGACCTGAGTCCCTTTGAGTCAAGGACCTGAGTCCATTTGAATCAAGGACCTGAGTCCTCCACATGTGCAGCTGTGGACTGTCCTCAGTCGTCCGTACTGTGAAACATGGACGACCCTCTGTCCTCAGATTCAGATTCAGTTCCCCCCCCCCTCTTCCTCCAGACTCTGGACTTTGAGACCAAGTCGAGCTTCACGCTGCGAGTCGAGGCATCCAATCGTTACATGGACACTCGTTTCCTGACCATTAGTCCGTTCAGTGACGTGGTGACGGTTCGTCTGCTGGTAGAGAACGTGGACGAGCCTCCGGTCTTCTCCTCCGTCAGTCGGATGGTGATCTCTGAGGCAGCTCCGGTGGGAACTGATGTGGGATCAGTTTCAGCTCACGACCCCGATGCCACGAGCAGTCCTGTCAGGTATGACACATCAACGCTGTCACAAGTCAGGTTTCCATCCAAATGTATCGAAATTTTGGAGCGAATTTAGTGAAAATGCGACTTTATGCCCGTTTCCATTTGTTATTACTTTGCGATTATTGAGAGGAGAGTGCGCCGTGAGATGATGTCATCAGAGAGTGTCTCTCTGCCACAAAACAAACAACACACTCGGCTGACAGTCAACAACTGATCATGGACAGATTCCTGATCGACCTGTCGGCGTTTGGAAGAACTCTGGTCACCATTTTGTCAGCATTCACTGCGTACTGAGCCATCCTGAAGAAGAGACGACAAGAAAGAATTTTAATGTTAAGAGTACTGTCGGAAATATCTGGAAGGAGACCACCGCGTCGTTCTCCATGTGTATGGGACATTGTGAATTACACTCACCTGTCCTGTAGCAATCGCCTCTCAAGTGTCAGTTCTGTAATCAATAACCCCAGATTAACAGGATTAAACGTATTTCATACAATCAATTATACATATATATTCCGGTCCAGTCATCGTTTATCCACAAAACCTGTTTCCATAGCAAAATGTCGTACTTTCCTGTTATGGATATGCAGACAAATCCACACCCTCCAAGCGTAAAAACTTTTTTGCAAATTTTCGGCCTTTTTTCGAATTTCTAGCGTTTCCATTCATGTTTATTTTCACTGTTTTTGAAAATGCAAATAAGAATAGGTGGATGGAAACCTTATTACAGACGCAGAGTCAACGTGCTGAGGTTTAATGTTTGAAACTGTCTGCAGGTACTCAATAGACAGGAAGTCAGACGTGGAGCGTTACTTTGATGTTGACAGCAGTTCAGGTGTGATCACAACGGCCCGACCTCTGGACAGAGAGGTCTTCGCCCTGCACAACCTCACCGTCCTCGCCACGGAGAGCCGTGAGTCACATTTAAAGAGTAACGCCATGTTTATAGCCAGGTCATTATTCACCATGCTGTTGATCCTGGGAAATGGGGGTCAGGGTCATGGTGGGTCAGGGGGTTAGGGGGTCAGAGTCATGGGGGGTCGGGGGGTTAGGGGGTCAGAAGGTCAGGGGGTCAGAGTCAGGGGGGGTCAGGGGGTTGCAGCCCTGACTCTGCTGAAAATCCAGTAACCCTGTCCCCTTGAACCAAAAACATCTGTGAGACATCAGTGATGCATCCTGAGATGCCCTGCCCCCAGACTACAAGGGTCCCGCTCATGGCTTCCCGTTTCCAGTCTGTATGTTAAGCTAGACTAGCTCTTTCCCCTGTTTCCAGTCTTTATGCTAAGCTAGACTAGCTCTTTCCCCTGTTTCCAGTCTATATGCTAAGCTAGGCTAGCTCTTTCCCCTGTTCCCAGTCTTTATGCTAAGCTAGACTAGTTCTTTCCCCTGTTTCCAGTCTTTTTGCTAAGATAGGCTAGCTCTTTCCCCTGTTTCCAGTCTGTATGCTAAGCTAGGCTAGCTCTTTCCCCTGTCTCCAGTCTATATGGTAAGCTAGACTAGCTCTTTCCCCTGTTTCCAGTCTTTTTGCTAAGCTAAGCTAAGCTAACATGCTGCTGGCTGTACAGACATGGGGTCGGGATCAATGTCCACATGGAGAAGATTTTACTAAATGATGAACCTTTAACTTCCTCTTTGTTATTTCCTGAATGTGTGGAGTCTTTTATTTTGAAGAGGCGTACCTGACAAGTGTTTTCCTGTGTGTCAGTGGATCCATCTCAGGTGGGGAAAGCTGTGGTTCTGGTTTCTGTGACGGACATTAATGACAACGCTCCAAGCTTCGCCATCGAGTATGAAACCTTCGTCTGTGAGAACAGCGCACCTGGACAGGTAAAAATTCAATTTAAATTTTAATTTAATAAGCTTTATTGGCACGGCTGTAGATTAACAATATGCCAAGGCCATTACAATTTTACAAATAAGGTACAATAATAAAAGTATTGTAAGAAAAAAAAAATTATATATATATATATATATACATATATGTATATATATGTATATATATATGTATATATATTTTAAACATATAATATACATCAACAACAACAACATCAATTAAACTGAAAAATAAATATCGAGTAGATTTTACTCCCTCTCCATCTCTCTCTCTGTCTCTCTCTCTCTCTTGTTGTCATGTCCAGGCTTGCCTGGACTCCTGCTCCCAATCCCTCTCTCTTTCTGATTCCAGCTTTAATGACAGTGATTTAGGGAATAAATTCCTCCCCAGCAGATGTCTAAGCCCTCATCCCGTTTCACTCCTCACTTTATATCCTCTCTGTGACAGAAAAAGGCTTTTTTTTTATTATTGGTAATGGTTTACAAAGAAAAAAAACCCAGTTCAAAGAGGGTTTTTATGATTTATTCATGATTCACATTCGACACATTGTAATTTTTTACATACTTGTAGATCGACCGTTGCTGTTAGTTTTCCTGACCTACAGCATCGTGATCCTCAGATAAGCTGATCAATCGATGAACGTTCTATCTGAAGGCGTGCAGTAAATAAAAAACTTCTGCCTAGGTTACACCTGTGGTTCCTCTCTCCTTGTCTCCTCCAGGGCCTGCTCTCTCCTAGTCTCCTCTGAAGCCTCCTCTTTCCTTATCACCTCCAAAGTCTCCTCTCTCCTCATCTGCTTTAACCCTCGCTGTCCACCGGATCCGTCATGAACGCGATTCAGCTGCAGCGCGGGTGTCGGAGCAAATAGCGGCCATTCAAATCAATGTGAGCATGTCCACCAGAAGCGGCGTGGCACATCCTAGCAGCGTCCTAGAAGCGGCTTGGCGCTCCGCTCGGCTAAAAATATGCGCCGGGTCTATTTTTTTACGGATGCCGCGTAACGACACGTCAATTTCCACAGACCAAATGAGTCAAACAGGAAGTCAGGCGCAGAAAAGACGAGAGTATCCGGTCAATTTTCAA
>JAPZEB010000012.1:35048653-35058807 GCA_029783705.1 Chaetodon striatus | reverse complement strand
TTCCTGTTTACTTATTTATTCCTGTGTTTTGTTTCCATGTTTGTATGAATTTGTTGTTAGTTGAGTCACTATTGGTCCTCCGTACTGCTGCTGCTGTGCACAGGTGTTGACAGTGGCTGTAGTGGGCGGAGCTGCGTGGCGTGCTGTGGCTGTGAGCGGCAGGTAAACAGCTCATACCTGCAGAGGGAGTGTTCAGGGAGTGGACGCGTTACCTGATGTCAGGAGAATAGTTCTGCTCAGACAGGTCTGAGACGCGCTGCTTCCCACAGTCAGACGATCGCATGTCCTCAAACTGAAGATCTGGAGACGCCACATGACCAGCTGCTGACCAGCTGATTACCCTGAGAGGATGACCAGTGATTACTACCCTTACTCTAAGGTAAAGGTCCTTTCTATCTCTCTGAGCTCTCACCTGCTGATCTGTGTGGGTCAATGTTCGGTGACACACACACACACACACACACACAGATTATCAGCATTACACCACGTCAGCGATAACACACACTCTGCCTGGTTCCTCTGTTGTCACACAGTGTGTGTACAGTCAGCTTCAGATACAACCTGTAACTGCTGCGGGGGAAGTAATCAGATTACCACACTGTGACAGTACTCTGTTACTGGGATGGTTCCTGCGCTGAGGGCGGGTCATCTCAGCTTGAACCCTTCTGGTCACAGCACAAACATCAAACTGCTGTTTTCATTATTCCGTCTCATCACGTTGAGTTTGATCAACTAAATTCATTTTATTATGAAATCTGTTTCACGTGTTTGTGTTTTCTCATTTCCTGTCGTCAGTCTGAAATCATGAAAATATAATCATAACAATAATAATGTTCTCTTTGAGATACACGTTGTCTCCTTCAGCTGTCTCTGTCTCCTCTGTGGTCGTCATGGAGATCCCGTTTGGTCCCACCGTCTCGTTTGCTTCTTCGTCCAATCAGATTCAGGATGTTGATCCAAACAGGAAGTGACGTCTCCACGGCCTCAGAGACAGTAAACTTTTCAGCAGTTTACACGCTGCTTCATCTTCCTCCAGTTTCCAGCGGATCTTCTTCTTCGTGTGTTTTTGGACACGGCAGCTCTGTTCTGTTCCACAAGATGTGTAACAGCGCCCCCTGTCTGATAACAGAGGAAACACGGACTGACAGAGAGAGTTCATCTCATCATGTTCTCTTTAATCAGCGAGCAGTAAGACTCCTCATGTTGTCGTTAGCTCACAACGACACGTTTACGCCCATCGGCCAAAACATGAAGGTGACAGGTGACGTGAGGAACATCCATCCTGTCACAGTGCAGCGTTCTCCTGAAGAACCTTTGGTCCTGTCGTCACATGTGATGGAGTGCAGATGCCACTTGACACACGGAGCGGGTCCTCGTCTACAGAGGTCGCCATGTTGCACCGCCATGTTTCTACGGTAGCCCAGAGGGGACAAACAAGCACTGACTCTAGACAGAGACATTCATGTGTCCATGTCTCCTCCACCCTCAGCACGTCAGAGACGTTTCAGTCGGTCACCACCAGATGTCACTGACGAGTCTCATCAGGAACAAAGTCACACGAGTCACAACATTTCATCCAGTCATTCAAAGGCTGAAAAGCAAAGGCAGCAAATTCCCTTCATTAAGCCCCGCCCCTCAAACAGGGCTGGCCAATCATAGCCCAGCACTGGCCAGCAACCACACACCTGTGCTGCACAGAGCGACACGCGGTCGACTCAGAGCTCAGATGAATATGAAATATGAAGAGACTCGAGAATAACTGAGAACAAGACAGAAACACATGGAGACAGGAGACAGTGTCCTCCTGAGACGCCAACGTCTGCTCGCATTTCTAATGTCTCCCAGCTGATCTGAAAAGTCCCTCCGTCCTCAAACGAGACGATAAGAAAGTCCATGTGTCCTCAGTGGAGTCCTCAGTGGAGTCCTCAAAGGAGTCCTCAGTGGAGTCCTCAGTGGAGTCCTCAAAGGAGTCCTCAGTGGTGTCCTCAGTGGAGTCCTCAGTGGAGTCCTCAAAGGAGTCCTCAGTGGAGTCCTCAGAGGAGTCCTCAGTGGAGTCCTCAGTGGAGTCCTCAAAGGAGTCCTCAGTGGTGTCCTCAGTGGTGTCCTCAGTGGTGTCCTCAGTGGTGTCCTCAGTGGAGTCCTCAGAGGAGTCCGCAGTGGTGTCCTCAGTGGTGTCCTCAGTGGTGTCCTCAGTGGTGTCCTCAGAGGAGTCCTCAGTGCCGTCCTCAGAGAAGTCCTCAGTGGTGTCCTCAGTGGAGTCCTCAGTGGAGTCCTCAAAGGAGTCCTCAGTGGTGTCCTCAGTGGAGTCCTCAGTGGTGTCCTCAGAGGAGTCCTCAGTGGTGTCCTCAGTGGTGTCCTCAGAGGAGTCCTCAGTGGTGTCCTCAGTGGCGTCCTCAGAGGAGTCCGCAGTGGTGTCCTCAGTGGTGTCCTCAGTGGTGTCCTCAGTGGAGTCCTCAGTGGAGTCCGCAGTGGTGTCCTCAGAGGTGTCCTCAGAGGTGTCCTCAGTGGTGTCCTCAGTGGCGTCCTCAGTGGTGTTCTCAGTGGTGTCCTCAGTGGCGTCCTCAGTGGTGTTCTCAGTGGTGTCCTCAGTGGAGTCCTCAGTGGTGTTCTCAGTGGTGTCCTCAGTGGAGTCCTCAGAAGAGTCCTCAGAGGAGTCCTCAGTGGTGTCCTCAGTGGTGTCCTCAGTGGCGTCCTCAGAGGAGTCCGCAGTGGTGTCCTCAGAGGTGTCCTCAGTGGAGTCCTCAGTGGAGTCCGCAGTGGTGTCCTCAGTGGTGTCCTCAGAGGAGTCTGCAGTGGAGTCCTCAGTGGTGTCCTCAGTGGAGTCCGCAGTGGTGTCCTCAGTGGTGTCCTCAGAGGTGTCCTCAGTGGTGTCCGCAGTGGAGTCCTCAGAAGAGTCCTCAGAGGTGTCCTCAGAGGAGTCCTCAGTGCCGTCCTCAGAGAAGTCCTCAGTGGCGTCCTCAGTGGTGTCCTCAGTGGTGTCCTCAGTGGTGTCCTCTCGCGGAAACGTGTCAGCGTGAACACCAGACTGTGAGTGTGAGGACACAGTGACCTGTGTAGTTGCTTTTTTACACATCTAGCATCTGGCCAGCTGGCAACTGTCAGTCCAATATCTCTCTTTTAGTTCTGTTTTGTTATCCACCGACTCATGAAGGAAATTAGTGGCTCTTTAGCTGCCACCAGCCACTACAATCACCAGCTAATCTCCAACTGTATCTTGTTTGGTGCTGAACAGGTAGTGTAGAGTGAGTTTTCAGAGCTTTTTCTCTGAAAAAAGCTGTTGCTGTGGCTGTATTTCCAGGAACAGTGGAAACAGAAGCAGAATCAGGACAAATTATTCTTTGGGTTATTAAGTTCCATAAAGAACCTGCATATTCCATATACCAAAGCCTTTTTTGTGTGAAATTGTTTGTCATTGTTCCGAACCCTACCTGCCTGGTTCGTTGTGATGTTGACCAAGGCATAAGGTGATGGTTCGTTGCTCAGGTGCGTCACTGCATTTGTGGCCAGAAGGCGGAAGGAGTAGTTGGTGTGAGCCACCAGGTTGAGCACCGTCACCCAGGGCTCTGTCAACCCACTCTGGCGGGGAACGAATCGGACTGCTGCAGTACCTAAACGCTCCACCATCCCTCCAACTCCGACACTCATCCCTCCGCCTGTCTTTCCTCCACCAGCACCTCCCGGAGAGGATGAGCAGTCCTCACAAGGCCCGCCTAAACATTTCAGACATAACACGCTGTACTGCAGGTCACTGCGACCTCCAGTATCCAGAGGGCGGTCCCACTCTAAATTCACAGACGTCCCATTGACTGAGGAGATGACATTTACAGGTGCAGATGGAGGGCCTGGAGAAGAGAAAGATGGAGGTATGAGTTCATTCACAGGTTTGATCACTGTCAAAAAAAGTAAATTGGATTTTTGAGGCATAGATGTGTTTGGCACATTCCATAGTTTCTATGTGTTGTGGGTGCATACAAATGTGTGCATATGTCTTTGCACTACTTGGAGATGCTCTTGCTGGTGAAATTGGGTGATCTTGTGCGTTTGTGCTTACGGGAGCATGGAGCTGCTGGCGGGTCATCTGCTGCTCTATAGTAGTTGGAGTCACAGGGGCAGGAGAGGGCAGCTCTGGTCTCTGAGTGGCTGTGTTGAGGACATTTACCACACAGGCCATCGCCTGCCACCGGCTTATAGAAACCCACCTCACAGGCTGCAGAGAGACAGAATAAATAGAGTAAATAGAGAGCTTGCAGGGAAAGGCTCTGCACTCCCATAATCACTCAGACCATGATAAAATTGAGAGAGTGCAGCCAGAAAGGCATGAATCACACTGCTATAGTAAGCTGTGCATATCAACACTGCTTCAACTTTTTCAAAACTGTGTCATCTCCTCAAAAGCCTTCATTTTAGGACATAACCCCCTCCTTGCCCCCCTCCTTCAAATCTATGTATAATTACAGGCATGGTAAGCGTAGAGACCGCGGAGCAGGGAAGATGAAAGTCATACTTCTCCCTGCCCAGATTTGGGCAGAAAAGGCTCTGCACTGTTGATACTCCCAGTGAGACCCTCAAAATCCAGACCGTGTTTCAACCTTATTCAGCTCCTCTGATACATATTCACTTTTAACTCTGCACTGATTAATAATGGAGGGGGTTCTGATAAATATATTCTCTTTTCAGGCGGTTAATGGGTTTCTGCTATGGAAAATGGGGCAGGGGTAAACGACGCATACACTCTGAAAGCAGCAGCAGACACCGTCATGCTCATGTTTGCTCTTCCTCACAGGGTAATTTATGTTTCCCCAGTATGCTGAGTGTTAGTTTAAGGATGCAGTGTTTTCCTAACCTCTCCATGTTAACTTTATAGAGGGCCACTTTAGGTGCTTAGACTTCAAAGGTGCTGAAAGAACCATGAAATTGGATAACCAACATGAGTGAAATTATAGCAAAGTGAATAGTTAAAATGTATTCTGGATTACTGACTGGGACATTTTTAGAAACAAGGGAGGAAAAGGAATGAAACCCTCTCATGCTTGAAACACACAGACACACACACTGTGGATGTGCAATGTCACCAACTGATAAGATTTTTAATAATATCCTGTATAATTGTGTAAAATATTTTCACAGTTTTTCACAGCCATTTTATTTTCAGCTAGTTGTAATTATTATCCTCATGAAGCGTTTTTTTTTTTTTTTTCAGGAAAAAAAATGTGACCATTTAAAGTGTAGAGTGTTTGGACCCCACCACCTCTTCTATGTAGGAGCAAGAAAAACAGACTTTGTGGTTTTGTATCTCTTAGTAGATATTATGCATTGGTCTTTGGTTTATTGTCTCTTTTATATTTTTGTGTCTTTTTGGCTTGCTTTGTGTTTCTCTGTGGTTGTTCTGTGTCTCCTAGGGTCATTTTGTGTCTTACTGAGGTAATTGTGTTTCTTTGTTGGATGCCTTGTGTCTCTTTGCAGTCATTTTGTGTCTCCTTCTGGTTGTTGTGTGTCTGTATGTAGTTGTTATGTGTCTCTTTGAGCCATTTTGTGGCTTACTGGGGTAATTTTGTGTCTGTTTTGGTTGTTTTGTGTCTCTTTGGTGTTGTTATGTATCTCTTTGTGGTAGTTTTCTGCCTCCTTGTGGTGGTTTTGTGTCTCTTTGTGGTTGTTGCATCCTTTAGTGGTTTTGTGTCTTCTTCAGGTAATTGTGTGTCTTTCTTGGCTGTCTTGTGTCTCGTTGCAGTCAATTTGTGTCTCCTTGAGCCTGTTTTGTGTCTCTTAGTAGTCATTATGTCTTTATGGTTTTGTGTCTCTTTGTGTCATTTTGTATCTTAGTGAGGTATTTTTGTGTCTGTTTGTGGTTGTTTTGTGTCCCCTTGTGTCATTTGTGTCTTACTGAGGTAACTGTGTCTTTTTGGTTGTTTTGTATCTCTGTGTAGTTGTTATGTATCTCTTCATGGATGTTTTGTTTCTCTTTGTGTCATTTTGTTTTTTCCTAAGGTAATTTCGTGTCTGTTTTTGGTTGTTGTGTGTCTCTGCATTGTTGTTTTGTGTCTCTTTGTGGCTCTTCTGCGTCTCTTTGGAGTTGTTAGGCATCTCTTTGTGGTTTTGTGTTTCTTTGTGTCTCACTGGTACCGTTTTTTGTCTCACTCATTTTATACATTTTATATTTTACTAAATTATGACTGTTTTATGTATTCTCGTGGTCATTATGTGTCTCTTTATGGTTGTTTTGTGTCTCCCTGTGTCATTTTACATCTTATTGAAGTAATGTTGTGTTTATTTTGGCTCTTTTAATGTCTCTTTGTGGTTGTTTTGCCCATTTTGGAGTTATTTTGTGTCTCTCTGCAGTTCTTTTGCATCTCTCTGTAGACTTTTTGTGGTCATTTCAGTCTCTTCCTGATCTGTGCATGTTTATTTAAGTACCATTCTGCAAGTGAAGGCCAGGGGGCTACCCTGACACTTTGCGCCCCTGGGGCTATACCCAGTAAGCCCATTCAGTAATCTACCCATTCAGGGTTCTCACCTGCAAACACTACCAGTTATGTTTACTGTAGTGACCAGCAACCCTGGTGACTGTGGCAGTGGGAAGTCATCCCACATTATGCATAAGCAAGATTTGACAGACATATAAAACTGGAATAGAAATGAAAATGGAAATGAAAGATAAACAGTGTGGGTGGTGGTGGTGGAGTTGTACCCAGTGTGATTTCAGATGACAAATAAATTCATTGATTGATTGATAAGCTTCTTTTGTTCAGACATCCCTGTCACAGCTTTTCTTTGGGATGTGACACAACTAGAAGCCGCCAGCTTACAAATATAAAGCCACAGCAGATGGGCTGAGATGGGCTTTGGTCAACTGTCATCTGTTTTGCATGGTAAAGTAGAGTTCCTTGTGTGATGAACTACAATGTTCAACAAATAACAACTACAAATACCACTGTATACTTAATTTATAGGCTATTCATGCAACACATGCACACTCTGACCTCGTCGCATATTGACATTTCGTCATGGACTTTCCACATCGACATGACATGCAAGGTGCCCTGGGTGCATTGGTTGTTGATGTTCTGGGATGCCGTGTCAACTTCAGCCTATTACATGCATTGTCTCTTTTCAAAATACACTTTCGTTATCACAGCAAATGCACAGTTTGCATACAGTCTCTTTCAAAATAAACACACTATATTGGTACAGCACTGCAATTTTTTTCCTTCAATAACAAGTGCACATGGTTGGGTTTAAACAACAAAAGCATGTGATTGGGTTTAGGAAAAAAGAATAGGGTTCGGCTGTACAATGTTACGGGAAGCAAAAACCGGCCTTCCGTGTGAAATTTGGTAGATGTTGGACCCATTCACCACCCCTCCCACCTGCCGTACTCACACTTTAACTGCCTTAACTTTCATTACTTTCCCATCGCATTTCCCCCTGATGCTGCCGGGCGCTGTTTCACAGTAACGGCGACTGGCCACATATCATGCCATCATGAAAGGATGGCTTTTTTCGTCAGTGTCTGATACTGGAAGTTACTGTCCAAGCGCTAGTATTCGACAACTTCAGAGTGAGACCAGATTGATTTATCCAACCCTAAAATTGTTAAGGTTACATTGTATTGCACCTTCTCAAACCTCTACAAGAGTCTCTTTTTAAAAAAATTACTTGAACCTTTCAGAATTTTTTTTTTTATGGTCGCTCTAGAGAACTGACTTTCACTAAACAGATTGTAGACGTTGAACATACATTCCTGTGTAGACAGCGGAAAGTTTATAGTGACTATGAGCTGACTTTGCCATCTGGATGACCTAGGAGATCGCCTGCCAAGCTGCACGGTACTGTAGACAACTGGTCAGGACCAACAAACAACAAAGCTGGTTATTTTTTAGTAAGTCATTATTATGTTTCCAGGGACTTTGTAGACTAGAATAGAATGGAAGGAACTTTATTTATCCCTGAGGGGAAATTCAGCTGTCCAGCAGCTTATAAAAGACAAATAACAAAATAAAATACATTAAAATAAGTGCACAAATAGAGATTAGGTTAAAGTAGAATAAAAATGTCCATTTCACAATCCAGCCAGTTGTGGCTAATATGATGTGTGTAACTGTGTGTGTGACTGGCTTCAGGAGGTGTTAACTGCCTCTCTGACAGTATTCCCTTTCACCCTTTTAAAGACGTTTTTGATTCAGTTGGATCTTTTATTCTTGTTTTGATTCAAACCTGTTTTAACTCAGGGTGTTTTCCTGCCCCTTTTAAACATGCTATAGTGCAAGCACTAATCAAAATACCCAGCCTGGACCCCTCTGTTCTCTCCAACTTCGGGCCCATCTCCAAATTACCCTTTCTGTCCAAAGTGTTAGAGAAAGTCATTGCTGTACAGTTGCAATTATTTTTAGTTCTAAATGATATTTATGAGAAGTTTCAGTCTGGTTTTAGGTCTGGTCACAGTACTGAAACTGCACTTTTAAGAGTGTTTAATGATCTTGTCCTAACTGTGGACTCGGGATGCGCCGCTATCCTGGTGACCTTAGATTTGACGGCTGCCTTTGATACTGTTGATCATAAGACCCTCTTATCATGCCTAGATCACTGCGTAGGCATTAAAGGTGCTGCCCTCAAGTTGCTCCAGTCGTACCTTACCGACAGGAGTTTCTCTGTCCATCTAGGTGAATTCTCCTCAACTGTGGCCCCTCTTACCTGTGGGGTCCCCCAAGGCTCCATTTTGGGCCCTTTATTGTTTTCTCTATATATGCTGCCACTAGGTTCCATCCTCCGTAAACATAATGTTTCTTTTCATTGCTTTGCAGACGATGTCCAAGTGTACCTTCCCTTAAAATTAAAATGTAAGGACTCTCTGCAGCCTCTGTTAGCTTGTCTTAATGACATAAAAACTTGGATGGACCTAAATTTCCTGAATCTAAATGATAATAAGACTGAGGTTATTGTGTTTGGACATCTGGAATGTGTAAATGACTCTGTTGGTGCTCTGGGCCCCCTGGCCTCCAAAAACCGTTCTTTTATTAAAAGCCTTGGTGTCACTTTTGATAGTGCTTTTAAATTTGACAGACAAATTGGCTCTGTAGTCAAACATGCTCTCTTTCAGCTTTGGCTGCTCGCCCAAAGACTTGGAGAGAGTTATCCATGCCTTCATTACGTCTAGGCTTGATTACTGCAACTCTCTGTATGTGGGCTTAGACAAACGTTATATGCGGCGTCTGCAGCTAGTGCAAAGTGCTGCTGCTCGCCTTTTGACCAGCACAAAAAAACGTGACCACATCACATCGGTTCTGGCCCCACTGCATTGGCTTCCTGTCCGCTTCAGGATTGATGTGTGTTTTTAAGATATTGAATGGTCTGCCCCCCCAGTACTTAGTTGAAATCCATATTCACAAATCAGCTAGAACACTAAGTTCATCCAATGAGCTGCTTTTAGATGTCCCGATATCTAGGCGCAAAACTAAAGGCGACCAAGCCTTCGCGGTGGCTACCCCTAAATTATGGAACAGCTTACCATTGTATATTAGATCTGCCCAGACTCTCGAGATATTCAAGTCGTTGCTGAAGACTCATCTCTTCTCGTTGGCTTTTGACGCATGTTGAGCCAAACATTGCCGTTATGGACTGTTTTACTGAATTTTGTGCTTATTGTGCACTTTATTTTGTTTACTGTTGTTACACTTTAATATTTTTTTGTGTACTGTGCACTCTAACATTGTATTTTTCTATTTCTATAGTAGTATTTTAATACTTAAGTGCTTTCTAGATTGTACAGCACTTTGGCAAACCTCGGTTGTTTTAAATGTGCTGTATAAATAAATGTGACCTTGACCTTGACCTTGTTTATTTATTCCGCACAAAGACGGAAATGCTAGCGTTACATGCTGGATCTACTTTTTGGACAACAGTAGTTGGGTCAGTGACTTCCAGCTTTCTTTCTGAAGCTTGTGGTCATAATAGGTTTGCCATCTATGCTTTAACCTGCAGTCGCTGACTGTGTCTGGGAAACTGTACTATAGCCAGAGATGCTGCACTGCACACATCCTGGGTGGATGGAAAAAAAATTGTTTGTCTATGATCCGGCATTTACAACCTGCCTGATTTCTTGATTCTTGATTTTCTGATGGCTGGGGTATATATACTGGCTATGTTTAATCAGGAATAGG
>JAPZEB010000012.1:35001444-35015391 GCA_029783705.1 Chaetodon striatus | reverse complement strand
AAGAGGTCACCCCATCAACCAGTCTCCATACAGGGGGAGGACATTGAGGTGGTGCACACCTACAAATATCTGGGGGTTCCTCCTGGAGGATAAGCTGGACTGGTCCTCTAACACTGAAGCCCTCTACAGGAAGGGGCAGAGCCACCTGTTCTTCCTGCGGACACTGAGGTCCTTTGATGTGTGTGTGTGTGTGGAGATGTTGACCATGTTCTATCACACAGTGGTGGCCAGTGTTCTTCTCTACACTGCAGTGTGTTGAGGAAGCAGATTGACAGACAAAAACACCAAGCGTTTGGACAAGCTGGTTAAAAACACTGGCTCAGTGCTTGGCAGGAGACTGGACCCACTAAGAACTGTGGTGGAGAGGGGCACATTGAACAAGCTGAAAGCTATAATAGACAATAGCAGACACGCTCTCCACAGCCTCCTGGAGTGACAGAGGAGCAGCAGCAGCAGTCGGCTCATCTCACTGAATTGCAGAACGGAGCGTTTCAGGAGATCCTTCATCCCCACAGCAATAACACTGTTTAACACCTCTTAAATCCAGTCACACACACATTTACACACATCACATTAGCCACAACTGGCTGGACTGTGAAACAGACTATTTAAATCAAATCTATTTGTGCACCTATTATAATGTATTTCATTTTATTTCATTTATTTTTTTGTCTTTTATGAGTTGCTGGACAGCTGAATTTCCCATTGGGATAAGTAAAGTTCTTTATATTCTATTCTTTCTATTCTACTAAAAGACTCTAATAAATCAAATGTAGTTTTACCTGTAAGTTCTTGTTGTTATAATGGTTTCAAGCATGTTTTTGCTGGCAAAAAATAGCATTAGCATTTGTATTATCACAGTCAACCATTTCTGAAAATCCATTGCGCTAACCAAGCTAGCAGGTAGTCCTGGGGGCATCTCCACACTGTCGTCCAAATATAGTTGCTTCTGGCTTAGAAAAAATCCAAGATAGCGACACCAAAATGTCAAACCTGAAGCATAAAAATGGGAGTCCACAAACCAGTGGGTGACATCACAGTGGCTACATCCATTATTTATTATAGTCTATGATTAAAGTTAACTCACCACCCAGCCACAGAACAGCTACAGGTTCTAATTTTTGGGTTTTTTTTTTAGTTTTTTGATGGTTATAATTAATTATGCCTGATATACATAACTGCAGTATATTTATAAAATGCCTTAGTTTTAAAATGCACACCCCATAGCTACCCAACACAGACAAATTATTTGGTACTATTGCTCTTTTCACATATTAAGTTTAGCAGGATGTCAGATTAACCAGATGTCAAAAAAGTAATTTCATAATTATGTTTAAAGGCCATTGTGAGTCTTTAAACTGTGTAAAAGTTTAGACTTCATCTCAGATTGTGATTTTGAAATGCTTACTATACACTCTAACAGGAGATAAATTGAATGAATTTAAGAACTCTATGTTACAGCTTTGTCCCCTATTTTCTATCCCCTCTCCCTTCCCCTTCCCCATCCTCTCCTCCCATTCTGAGTGTTGTTACCTTGCAGGTGCCCAGTACTCCAGGCATACTGTTGCAGTCTCTCAGGGTGAACTTGACCTCAATGTAGATCCTCCTTGCTCCTTCTCGAGGGATCCAACCTGTCCTCAGCCAGTTGTTCTGGCTGGGGCTCATCACGTTACAGACCTGAGTCAAAGTAAGTGTCAGAATCAACTCTAGCAGCAACACACATCATCATTAAAAACAAACATTATGGTCCTTAAAGGAGCTATGTGAGCTATGTTTTTTTTTTTGTTTGTTTTTGGAGGATGTCCCCACTCCTGTGTAATGTTCTGTTGTTTTAAAGAGCGAAGCAGCTGGTAGGAGTTCTTCAGAACAGCTAATATGTATTAAGGTGAGGAAGCCTGAGCTGACATGGAGATGAGCCTGCACTCAGTATAGTAGACTGGTAGAAATGTGTTACTAGCAAGTCATAAAGTGTTTCCTGTTTTGTACCGTAAAGCAGTTTCATACACATTTTCTAACCAAACTCTACCCATTGTCATACAGTATAAACTGCAGCATGGGTGGTAGACATTCACCGCTTCAATCAACATTTGACTGACTGCTTGATTTACTGAAATCATGGCATTATCCTTTCTTGTTTTATCTTATCATACATATTTTATTTTTACATTTTTTGTGGCAGTTACTTGTTAATGGTATAATGCTCTATATTACATCTATAATGGTTTAGGACTTTGGAAATACACTAGTAACATGCCCTGTCCCTGCAGTTTTCTGGGCCTTGCGTATTTCACATGGCGGAGGTGTTTTGTTTGCTATATTCATATTTAATGTTGCTGTGGTTATTTTATATTGCAGGGTTTTATATATTGTTTTAATTAATTTATTCATGTGCCTGGTTTTATTTGCCTGCTTTTAATCTGGAATTGCATACTGCCTGTATATTGCTTGTTTTAATCTGCTTTACTTCCTTTCACCAGATGTGAACTGTTTAAAAAACATTTGCACCTGGTTGAGCTTTTATCCTTGTAGTGACCCTCCTCTTTATCTGCAAGGCATGAGGGTGTAGACACAAGAGTAAATGGTGTGCTGGAGAGGAGGAAGCAGATGCCTGAAATACGTAAGTTAGGGCGGAGGAGTGGGCAGTAACGCAACAGCAAAAAAGGGACTGCAGTGATGAGGGAGAGGATCACGAATGGTACTCCAGCATAATACTAGCAGATTTCTTTGTCACTTGAGTACCCAAACCAACCTTTATTAAAGTCTACAGTAGATACAGAAGGAGTAAAGTAGGCCCCAGGTGTGGACACATTACTGCCACTCCTTTCTCTTTAAGTAAACTTCTAAATCCAATCTGATTCACTACACTAAAATTTGAGCGCTGTTATTCAAAGAAACTGAGTGTTTTATTTCTACATGTATAAAAAACATTTAACCAGTGAGTTAATCACACATTCACTACACTTGGTTCTCTGCTGTTGCGTTTCCTCAGACAGAGTGCCCAGAGTACACTCTGCAATTCCGACAGAGTGGTGTTCAGAATAAGTGAATGGTACATTCCAATGGTGCTCTGAATCAATGAAGGATCTAGTTTGTACCAGAGTGAGCTCCACTGATTTAAGAACCATAGGAGAGCCCGAGAGCCACAAAGGGCCCGCCTTAAGGCCTTTGCACACTGTGTCCGTTTTTTTTTTTTTAATGCCCTTTTTTAATGCCAACCAAAAAAAACAAAAGAAAAAAGAATGTGTAACGGATGTGTCCCGTCCCGTCGCCACTTCACTGATTCTTGGTCAAACAGCTCTCTCAAGACTTTTGAGGAATGTGAAAAATGCTAAATTGAACCTGCTTAGAAACTTAAATTATGGAGTAAAGTAAACATGATTAAAGCACTGTGTGGTCATGTTTTTTTTTTTTTTTTTTTTTTTAAACGTGCAACAACGTCAGATTAAAAAAAAAACTGTGTGCAAAGATCTTTACTCTGCCTCTGGTCGGCTTACCCTGACATCTTACCCTAATCCTAACCAATACCACTCCTCTTGCTTAAACCCAACCATTCCTACCAACGAAGGCAATGAGTACTGGCCACTCATAGAGAGAGTAGGGTGGGTCATTCCTTCACTATCCTTGGATTCGCAAATTTGCATATGCTTTGGCACTCAGAGTGAGTATTTCCAAATGCTCCCTGACCTAGCCCTGACCTCTGTAGGGGGGTACGAGGGGATCCTACCCAGGAATTTTTTTGATGAACAAGCTCTGTTTTGATGCTTTTTATGCTTTCTGGCATCTTATGTACCCTTAAAAACAGTTTTATACTTTCCAGATTAATTAAGGATTGCGATATTAAAAATATTAGAAGTTGTTAGTGAGTAGTATTCAATTCAATTCAATTTTATTTATAAAGCCCAATATGACAAATTACAATTGGCCTCAGAGGGCTTTACAGCATACAACATCCCTCTGTCCTTTAGACCCTCACAGCAGATAAGGAAAAACTCCCCCACAAAAAACCCTTTAACAGGGGAAAAAATGGTAGAAACCTCAGGGAGAGCAACTGAAGAGGGATCCCTCTTCCAGGACAGACAGTATACAATACTACACTGTACTACAATATAGAGTAGTGATGAGTAGAAACAAAGTACTTTGCAATTTTTATCATTAGAATTTAGAGTTACTTGTACTTGAGTACTTCCATTTTATGTTACTTAATACTTCTACTCCTCTCCATCTCAGAGGGATTTATTGTACTTTTTACTCCACTACAGTTTTTTTGTCTGCTTTAGTTATTTTGAAGACTCATCATACAAATTATCATTGATAAATGATAATGTCTTATTAAAGATGAAACTACTCAGCAGTATATAAAGCATTTAAAATCAGCTCCACCTTTACCAGCTGCAGCATCAAAGTGATCTCTTTTGCATGTGATCACACAAAATGCACTGTTTGAATGACAAAGAGGACCCAAAACATTTTTGATCAACAATGTCTTATTTATATTTCAGGGCTATATATGTAGCCTATAGATTATTAGGTCCAAAGCTACTGATAAACCATTCATGGGTAAAGCCTCATATGTCCAGGCCTAACAATGCCACGGCTTGGCAGGATTTTATTTACTACAATTACAAACTACCACTTGAGGAGTATTTTATAGGCTGATTCTAGTATTTTGTGTCTTTTTTAATCAAACAATTATGTTACAAAAAACACTATTGTTCAGTCATCAATTAATCAAGTGTTTTTCCCCCACCAAAGTGTTACTGGAGAAAGCTATAAAATTGCATTGTGATCTTCATGTTAGGAAGTAAAAGTTATAGACAAGGGCTGCAACAAAATATTATTTTCATTGTCAATGAATCTGATGATTAATCGACCAATTAACCCATTGGTCTGTAAAATGACAGAAAATGGTTAAAACAAAACAAAACAAAAAAAAGCCTATTAAAGCTGTCCAGATGCTCAGCCCAGGGTGAAGTCTTCCGTATATAATTTTGTCCAACCAGTCCCAATGTCAAAGGGGTTAGATTAACTACAATAAGAAACTACTAACTTTTAAGAAGCTTTAGCTGCTTAAGTTTTGTAGGGGTGTAACAGTTCCCAAAATGCACGATTTGGTTTGATTTGATACAGTGGAGTCACAGTCTGGTATGTTGATTGATTTTAAGAATTTTAAATTTATGAAAATGGCCTAGCTGAAATGAGCTCAAAGTCTGGGTAAAGCAAAATCTGTGATTTGTTTCTAAACACATTATACATGTTAGAAAATACTGGTTGAAAACATGTGTACTGTGTAGCACTGAACTATAGAGTTAGACTGTTCAACTGTTTATCATTTCTATGTGCAGGATATTTTGGGTGGGCCTAAAAGCCTGCTTGATGACCCCTTAAAATAACCCCTCCCCTACTGTATAAATATTACATTACTACTGACATTCGTGTGCATGGTATCAAGTTGGTTTCAGCGGTGAGTTTGTTACATCCCACAAGCTTTCTGAGCTCTTTCAGTCTAATACATACATGAATAAACCTCTCTGTTAAATGCCACAGTCATGTAAACACAAGCTAAACAGCTGGCACTAACAGAACTTTCAGTCCGGCAGTTACTGCTCTCTGCTGTGGATGTGTGCCTTGTGCTAACCTTAGCTACTGATCAAGAGGCCATAGCCGTGCAGCGGCCTTTGTTTCCTGGACCAGAAGGTTTGTGCTGTGCAACCATGTGTTTGCTACTGGCCTAACTTCTAAAGAGAGTCTGTGGTAGCGCAGCAGCTCGTGCTTCAGCTTGGGGGTTGAGTATGTTACTGTGCTACTGGTTTAGCTGCTAAGGAGAGTCTGCACCTGTGTGGTAGCTCGTTCTTTGGCTTTGTGTGTATTTTCCACCACCCTCTCATCATTATCCTTGTGATTCACAGTGTAAGCAAAGTGACTCCAAACACCATACCTGTAGATTATCAGAGGATCTTCTATTGCTGGTCTGGTAATGGTGTTACTAACCATCTTGCAATGAGCTAGCTTAACAGGGCTGCCTCCCAGTGTGTCTCACTGTAGTAGAATGTTCTGGTTTCCCACATGTGTTAGGATAGTTCAACATATTGTTGGCTTTGTAATGCATACCGAAACCAAAAACCTCAAACTGAACTGTTAAGTACAAATAGGCTATGTGTACTGGTACACCCTTAACTTCTTGGTAGTTTTGCCTTAAAAAATCTAAATGAATTATGTCTATTATACCTACTAGTGCATTTCAACTGTTTTATAGACAATACAGTTTAACACTGAGGTCTCTTGTCGGAGACTTTATGGTTTGTATCTGTTCAAAAGTTCCTAAGGATCAGGTAGGGGGACCTGGACTCATCTTGGCTACCAACTGCATGTGATATAATAATTCTGAGCTATCCTATGTACTGCAATTAAACCAGCTTCTCAAAGCTACAAGCAACAGGCTCATAAATAACTTACTAAATTACTAAGTAAGTTGTCTCAACTGCACCAGCAGGAACTGTTGTATAATTATTATTAATAATTAATAATTATTATTATATAGTCTGACAGATATAGAAGAATAGCTGGTGATTAATTACCCAGTCTGTGTCTTAAGATCAAACTTAATTTACATTGAGAAAAAAAACAGTTTTCCTGAGCTCAAGTGATATATTCCACAAAGTTCTTATTATAATTATCTCTAATAAATCACTGAGGACGTTACACACCTGGTACGTGTGGATAGGGCTGAAGTACTCGTCCATCTCATTAATGGCATCCCACTGTGTAGAGAGAGAGAAAAAGAGAGAGAAACACTCTTGGGTCAATCGCATTTCACACATATCCACGTGTTTTAAGATTTATATTCAGCAAATCATTCAGCTGCTGTCTATATTTCCCACATGAGCACATCAGAAGATTATTGGCTTTGACTTTAAATGAAACATATGAGGACTCCTGTCACACACACAGGCGGCAGTCATGCTAGTGTGGCAGGTATATGTATGGTACGCTATATTTGAATTTCTCAGAAGACTAACTATATGGTCTAAGTTTCCAAATGATTTCAGACCTCTTTATCTATGTTATCTATACGACTGAGTTGACGTGATGCACACTTTGACAGTCAAAAACAAAATGTTATGATGATGTTTTTGCATAAGGTCATACATCCATCTCCTCCTTTGAAAATCTCACTGTTGAACTGGGATAAATTCTTGTTTTAAATATGCTGACGATTCTGTTCAGGCAAGTAATGATTAACACATGCAATCATGTTTTACATTTTAGCATGTGGGAATTCACTTAATGTAATTCCAACAGGACACATTTTGCTTTAATGAGATGCCCCTCATGTATGTGTTTAGATTTACATTGTTTACTGAATGCCGCCGGCAGCCAATAACAGAATTACAAGGAGGAACAGGAAGTGAAACATGTTGCTATTTCTATATGTGTTAATGTGCACTGACTACTGTGCATCCAGCACCCAGAGGATACTCAATCACAGGAAGCCGTCTGTTCTGCTACTCCTCTGAATGTAATGTTAGGCCTACAAAGTGCCCAAATTTCATGTAACAGTATGCACAGGAAGATTATATTAAAATTCCACTTCATTTGAATGCATCTGTGGGTATGTACACAGGCACACATTTGCAGTTTTGTGTCAATATCTGTAAAGGTCAAAGGTCAGATCTTTCTTTTTTTTTTTTTTTCTAGAATGAGACAGGTATTTTAGCAAAAGCTGCAACAGACTATTTCTGTTCTTGATATGTGATGAAGATTTTAGCCATGCTAGCTGTTAGCTCTGGGAGTGGCAAAATCAGTCAGTCAGTCCACTTTCCAAGACATCTCAAAAGCTACTGGGTAGATTACTGAGTACATGTCCCAAATGAAGGTGGTGATCCTCATTTTCTTCCAGCACCACCATGAGGTTCGTGTTTCTGGTGGTGAGTAAAATGTGTCATCAACTCTACAGTTTTTTTTTTGTTTTTTTTTGTAAGTACCTATTGATAACTGGAATTAACCAGTGTTTTCTTATTTTTGCTCTTCTTTTCGGTAAGATAACATTGTACTAGTGGTCAAGAATACTTTTACCAAGATAAGAGGAAAACATTTTGGTTTTAATGTCCACAAATTGTTGTCCAACACAAGGAAAAATATGTTTTATATTTGAGAAAACATAAAAAAAAACATGAATATCATATAATTGAATTTAGATTGTGTTGTAGAGTAATTATAATGATTGGACATTTAAATTTCAGGCGAAAGAAACATCACTATACTTGGTCCATTGACCCTACTGTAATTTTAGTAACTCTGCATCCCTTTGCTGACCAGTCGTGAAAACTAGTAGTGTACTTAGCACAAATTTTATGGACTTTTATTTTACTTGAGAATTATAATCTTGTGCCACTGTCTACTTCTACCCACTACATTTTAGGGGGAAATATATTATGAACCATATGAACTTAAGTTAAAGTTCTGAATACTTCCTCCACCACTGCTGCACACCTAGGTAAGAGCAGGTTTAGGAAATATAAGAGAAATTTAAGAGAACGTTGCTGCACAAGGCCCAACGTAGAATACAAGTACTTTGCACTCAGTGTTGAAATCTGGACCTGAATCTATTAACAAAACTGTTAAATACCCATAGACATTGGTTTGTTGGAGTTGTTTTGCAGGTTTAGTTCCTCTATAAATTGTTCAATACTTTGCATACCTGTAAAATTAATGTTGTCATGGCAAAGAGCCATACAGGTCAAAAATATCTGGATAAGAGCCAAGTTGTAAAACAGTGTAATTTCTCTTTAAGCACATGCTGCAAGCTAACCTAGTGATGCTGCTTGCTTTTACTTCACACCCTCAGCTTATAGCTTTCATCGTCAGTGCAAATCCAGTTGCACAGTGACATGGTACATTTTGATGTCAAGGGAAAAATATCCTTTGGTTCTCCTGTATAAGAGGTAACCAACCACAGCTCAGTCACAGAGCAAATAAGGATATTCTGTCAACTGGTTTATTCATGGTAACATGGAGACTCAATTGCAGGATGTCAAAAGTTTATGCAAACAGCTTAACCCAAACTCCAGGGGAATGGGATTGTGAGGGCAGCTTTCTTGCTCTTCTACTACTATTAAAACAGTATATTTGCATGTGACATAAAGCAAGGACAGATTATTCAAAAGGGTGCAATAATAAGATATTAGTTAACAAAAGAAACTGAGATTTAGTTGATGAAAGGTTCTACTGATAGCAGACACCAGGAGGAGACTGTAACCATGTAAACAGGGCTGGCCCATGGCAGAGCTCAAGAACGAAGCCCCTTTCCCCACAATTTTTTTTTATAACCTACTGATGAATATATATATTCATCTATGTAACATACTTTCAAATAAAATAGAACATGTTGGCAGGTAAGGTTTCAAGCGTTGGATTTGATCAAAATGATCTAAAGTGAGCATGGTTCAGCGAGCATCTGCAGCACAATTGACCCTCTTCTACACTCCACTCACCAATGTTCAGGAAAATCGGAAGGTGTAGGACGGGAGATACATGAAAAAAACTCTAAGACAGGAGCGTGCAGCTGCTCATCTCAAATCACATTTGATTGGATAAGAAAAAAAGAAAAAATATATATTTCTTACATATATCAGCATGTACCAAAAGACTTTTTAAAATTTTATTTTACTGGGTAATACAGAAATTGTAATTAATTTCGAGTTTTAATTAATTCTGCCCTTCTTTTCCTTCTGTCGAACTAAACAAGTTTTTTCTTCCCAACTGTGTTCACACTCTGTGCCACCCAGTCTTAATTTTAACAGCTATTTTAGATTTAGTCTTACTCTTAAGATCCATCCATCCATCCATTTTCTAATCGCTTATCCTCTTCAGGGTCGTGGGGGGGCTAGAGCCTATCCCAGCTGACACTGGGCGAGAGGCAGGGTACACCCTGGACAGGTCGCCAGACTATCGCAGGGCTACTCTTAAGATTAAAATGTTTATTACTTTTAGTCACATTTTCGTAATTTTAGTCTAGTTTTAGTCTACAAAAAATTCAAAATGGCATTCAGTGGCTTACAAGGGGAATTAATTGCTGACAGCCACTGCTGCAAAAAACAAACTCCACAAATCCATTCAGCAACTCCACCATCCACAGTCACACACACATGGCTGATTATTTACTGCTGAAGTACAGCTCACAGCTCACACCAGTGGCTGACTCTGCTCCGGTGTGAGTGTGGGCCTGTTGCTCCTGCAGCATTTGAATATAATTGCAAGCATGGTCATTCTCAGCAGCGTCTGATAGTCAATCACTAACATTTTTTCACATCTTGTCTCGACAACAAAAATGAAACAAAGATTCTTACTTAGTTTTTATTGTCATGATCTATACTTTACCTTGTCATTGTCTTGTTTTCGTCATGGAAAAAAGGTGGTTGACAAAAAAATTTTCATCGTAGTTTGTGTCAACACAATTAACACTGGTGCCCCCTCACATAATTTCAACATGAGTAATATCATGTTAAAGGGACACTCCAATTTTAGATAGAAAAATCTGAAATACTATAGTTTTACTCTTAAAGGGGAACTATGCCCAGAGCTGCTCCACAGACAATGAATGTTGAAAGATGACACTGAGATCAGCCATGTGAATGTTCTGAATATATGGGTCAATTTCTCTGTTTCAGCACTGACATCACTACAATAGAATAAAGCTCATTTAGGTATAAAAAAGAAAACAAACATTGTTTGGGTCCATAAAATCAGTTACCCATTCATTGTCTATGAAGCATCTCAACACTTTATACTTGATGACATCACGAGACTTTGTTCTCTGGTTTCTGGTTTTGAGAGAGAGTCGCTCATGTTCACAAACACTGATTGAACTTTACTAGGCCATGGAAATAACATACTGGCATTCTCACTTTAGGTGGTGTTTCCCTTTAATGAAGAGTAGTCTGGAGAAGCTTTTGCAAGTCTGGGGAAAGAACCCTGATGATATCATTAGGGTAATCTTAGTTTGGGTTTAAGATTTGAAGTTGTGAATTGTGACTACTCTTTTTTTCAATTTGTCTCTCACAAGAAGGGATGGGCATTGTTTTGATTTTAACAATACTACTACTCTTTCTTTCGATACTGCTTATCGATCCAGTACTTTAATGGTACACGGTACATCGATTCTTTTAGGGATTTTTTTTTTTTTAAGAGAAAAAAAAAACGACACAAATTTAGAACATAATTAACATTGCTTGCTATCTATTTAAGTACAGTATATAAATTAAAATTCTGCTACAGCATTGTTTAGAATTTAATTTCAATTTTCAATTTTTTTTATAAGCCCAGTATTATAAATAACAATTTGCCTCAGAGGGCTTTACAGTATACGACATCCCTCTGTCCCTGGACCCTCACAGCGGATAAGGAAAAACACCCCCAAAACACACCTTTAACAAGGAAAAAAATCCTGGAAACCTCCGAAACCTGAATAAAATACTATTATAGACTATAACACACCCGCGGTGGATGGGGTAACGGGGAGATGAACTATGAGCTTGTCGGCCGAAAACAGTGCATTTCTCTGCATATATATGGTGTACTTTTGTTACTTTTGTTTTGTTTTGTTAGTTGTTTAACTAGTCGCAATAAGCAGTGTCGGTGCAGTGTTTTGCTCTCTCTGCAGTTTTTACTGAGCCTTTAGGAAGGCCTTCATGTGTCTGTCTGTGTGTGTGTATGTGTGTGTGTGTGTGTGCTGGGTTCGCCCCACCCTGCAGCAGGCTGCAAGGCTCCAACACAGAGAGCTCTCCTCTGGATTGAATAGAAAACATGCATCAGTGACAAATGTTTTCTTATTGCAAATTAAAAACAGAGTTGATAAGATTAAAACTGTACTAGATAACCTTTATGTAACCCGAATTTCTCCAATACCGATAGCAGTTCGTTAATATTGGAGCTTATCAAATACTACTGTCTTTAATAATTCAGCCCCGGGCCCATTTAATGTAATACCAGGTTTCGGTACCCATCCTTACTCTCAAGTCCCAAAGTTTATGGAAATGCAATCCCAAACACACTGTGGACCGCTTTAAGAGAGTAAAGGTATAATTTAACTGTGTTTTGGAAGAGGGACCCCACAGCAGCATTTTACCTATGGCCCCCAAAACCCTAAGACCAGCCCTGTGTGTTAATGTAAAGCGGGTCTGTGCAGGAAAACAGAACAATACTTATTTCTGGGATAAAACAGAAAAAGCAGTAATGAAAAAGAAATGGCAGAAATGTAGATGTAAACAGAGTCAGTGACTCACTCAGTGTCAAACAATATGACTTCCTCCTCCTCTACCAAGAGAAAAGCAATTCTCCCAATTCCCTTCTTCAGATAAGCTGCAGCAAGGATTACAGGGGAAAGTGGGCTGAGTATAAAAACTTGGTATTAATCAGATCCAAAACTGGTGCTCTCTTGAATCATTTACACAATAAATATCAACCTTCAACAGTTTACTGTGCTGATTATTTTTCCTAAGTGTACATATAGACAGTTTGTACGCATATATAAAGACATGCATGTGTGTTTAATCCCGGTGTTACCCATGATCTTCCTGTGCTGTGGATCCTTGTGCAAGCGGCAGAGTAATTGAAAGGGAAAGTGTCAACCCTGAGAAGCTTTGGGCTATGCCCAGCTGACCGCGGCCTTGGATAAGAAGACTGGGCTTTGCATGGAAGCCCTCCAACTCCTCTACTCAGCCCCAACTCACCCTGTTCCCCCCTCGCTCCCCAAACACACACACACACACACACACACACACACACTCCCTAATGTGCCACCAGCCAAAAACCACCGGGATAATTAAGATGTAGGAAGTCTCACCCATCTCACCCTCCCCTCTCCTCCTCATCCTCTCATCTTTATCAGCTAAATTGAAACCGTCCTTGAACTTGTAAAGACCTTGGCTAATTAGTGGGGTGTGTAACCTCTCTATCGCCCTCATTATTCCCATCTTGCCATCACTGCACTATCAACCTCTCCTTTTTTTTCTTTTCTCAGGAAATCCTACATTTTTCCTGCTTGTAATTTTCTCCAGCAGAGAAAAATCACAGCAGCTAAAGGTAGACTGTCGTGAGGTTGGGAGCTGTACAGCAAACAGGGAGGGGATGAGATTGGACGAGACTGGTTGTTGCTTAGTCTTGTAAATAATGGAAATCTTCTCTGCCCGTCCTCAGCAGACAGCCAGGGAGAAGGAGAAGAAGAATAAGAAAAAGAAGAAGAAGAAGAAGAAGAAGAAGAAGAAGAAGAAGAAGAAGAAGAAGAAGATGATGAAAAGTCAGAGTGATTCAGTAGGACATGTTTATCTTGTGAAAGTCTGATAAGAGAGTTCTGTATCATGACGACAACAGGAACACAGCGCTTCACAGAGCGGCCAACTGACAATGCAGTGTGGGTGTGTGTGGATATGTCAGACAGACAGAGAGAGCGAGAGAGAGTAATGCACAACAGAGAGAGAAGGAGAAATTAATTGACTGTAAATTGCACATCTGTTTCCTGCCTGTCAACTCATCAGGTCTCTCATCAGGATAAATCAAAAGTGGCAGACAGAGAGCTCACACACACACACACACACACACACACAGTAACATAACACACAATACAGATATATCAAAAATGCAAATGTATTGCAGGTACACATAAGTATAGGAGTAGAAAATGTCAATCAGCTCTGGATGTTTCAACTATCTCTAATGTAAATTCAGACAAAAAAGTTGTTGAACTGTACACATTATTTCAGGTGCAGCTCATAGCACTCCTGAACTGTCCCTGATTGAGTTTAATGTTTGTTCAGCTTTGGCAGAAGTCCATCAAATTACCCCCCCCCCCCCCCATAGAGAAAGGTAAGGTTAGCTGGGAACCCAGAAAAAAAGGCCTCCCTGTTATCTTGAATAGTACTATAAGATTTTAAAATAACAGTTAAAGTTAGT
>JAPZEB010000012.1:34977672-34987744 GCA_029783705.1 Chaetodon striatus | reverse complement strand
ACTGATTGTAAATATTATAAGGAGGCTATAATTAGAGAATGGCAAGTTCTGAATAATGACAATATAAAGACAGGATGATTTGGGGCTTAACAATATTCTTTTTTTAATTTTATCTTTGAACACAGGTATATTTCTAGTATGGCAATCTGAATCACTTGCAAGGGTGAACATGGGAGAAGTTGTCCTTGTAGGCACACACACACACACACACACACACACACACACACACACACACACAGACAAAATCACAAGGTGAAAACAACAACCATCGCAACATGATCAAGGTTGGTAAATATTTGGGAGATGGGCATCATTTACTCAGTTTTAAGAGATTTCCTGTTAGTGTCACTGTCTCTCTGAGGGAATGAAGACAGGGATTTAATTCCTTTCCAAGCAGATCACTGCTAATTTACTGATGTTCCACCTTATACTTCGACAGACATTCTTTTAGCTTTTATTATTTCATTCCTTACTTCTCTGGTATTTTTTTTTCTTTACCTGGCATCACTTACCAATGAGCTTGTAGAGTGGCATGAGAAGTGCATGGTGGCAGGAAGCCCCAAAGGGAACACAGGCAGGGATGTGAAAGTGCCAGGCACAAGTTAATATTGGAGTTCTTCTCAGTAGTTGCACATGTAACATACTGTTCATATGTTTTAAATGTCTTGTGTAACTGGAGGTGTTTAAAATCCCCTATAATGAGCTTTGGCGTGTCAGATGAAAGGGTGTTCAGTCTGTTGGTCTCCTCCAAGATCAACTGAGTAGCTGAAGAGACGTTCACCTGCAGATGAATGTAGATAAAGGTTAAGAAAAGTTGGTGAAATGCTCTCAGCAAATGGAAGTGTTCAAGCAATATGGAAAATAATTCAAGGACAACGGCAGTGTCACAATACCTCTTACTGAGGTAGAAACTTTACCCTCCCCCTCGTGCATTTGTTTGTTATGAAAGGTGACTAGCCCATCTAGACAGGGTACCCTAATGGTAAAAGAACTGCTCTTCTATAACGCTTTTTCAACCTTTTGACCACTCAAATCACTTTTTACACTACATGTCAATTTCAGCCATTCACACACAGGTGGCTAAGGCTACCATATATGATGCCACCTGCTACTCAGTACCATTCCCTCGCACCTTTGAATTTGGGGATCTTTCCCAAGGGTACTTTGACATTTTGGACGGGATGATTTGGGGATTGAACCACTGATCTTTTGATTAGTAGACACAGCCTCTGAGCCACAGCTGCCCCAGAGCCACTTACATGGAAGTCCTCATTGTCATATGTGTCTCCCAGCCACGTCTTGGTAGGCATGTATCTCTGAAGTTTCACTTACATTTGTTGTGAGCCTAGTAAATCTATCTTATTGTGAATGGACTGTAAATTTGAAAAAAAGATTGGTGGGCACGGTGGGGGCTGGAGTCTGTGGCCCAGCCTGTATTTCCTCCCCTTCCTTTTCCCTCTCTTCCTCCAGTGCTTGCTAGATAATATACCACTTGATGCAGGATTAAACCACTCCTTTGTAGTGACTGAAAAATGTGCATAAAATTGTCACTTGATGCCAGTGATCAAAGAACAAGAAGTAATTAATGGCAGTAGGATTTGCTGTTGGCAGCCTCAATGCCACCATCATGAGTTCTGCAGGCATATCAGCTTAAAAGTGTCCAGTGTGCAGCAAGGATCAGCCTTTTCTAATCTGAAGTGAGGGTCCAAGAAGAAAGGGTGTTATGTGCTACACAAATTGTGATTTGTCATATTGAGCTATATAACTGACTTGACTTGACTTCCCTTGGTCTTTTTAAATATGGGCATATTCCAGAGCAATGAACCAAAATATATGTTGGTGCCACAAATGATGAGGAAACCATCTTGATAGAGCAGCATTAGGCTCCTCTGTTATATATCTTTTTTTGACAAATTAAAAGTGAGACTTTTCTTTACAATAGAGAAAAAAGATCCTTGCACACTCCCTCTGCAAACTGCCCCTGGGACATGACAAGCCCTGGACCCATCACTGGCTGTGGTTCTATCTCTGTGAAACGATGCAATTGATGACAAATTCCTTCATCGCTCATCATGTGTGTGCAGCTAATCCATGTAACACACAGGAATGGGCACGTCTTGGTGCTTGGCTAAGGGGCCAAGCTGCCTGATTGAATCACTCAGGACTGGCCTGTTATCAGACTGCTGTCAGGCCGCTCAGCATTCTCCTCTGGACAGGGTCTTCATTTACTTGCATTCAGAGGCAGCACTCATCTCTCTCTGCAGCAGCATGTGTGATGATGGAGGAACATTATTCCAATTTGTCACAAGATGAGCAAGTTAATTCCATTTAGATCATCAACATGTTGATGTCTGGGCATTTGATATTCTTTGGTTGAAACAGTCTAATAAAGTTATCCCTGTAGAACCCAATAACGTTATTATTTCCTGAAAGTGTAATAATGCCTAAAAATGTAATAACATTTCCACTTAACCTGATCAAAGATGTTATAAAACCCAATTATATAATGACTTGTCCAATATTGCAATAATGTCCTCACTGATATTGTACAAACATTTTCAGAAATAATATAAAACCTTATAACATTTTGTTAATTTTTTAAATATTCGTTTAAATTATTTACCCTGTCATGTCATGTCAAAGTCAACACTCTGTTCTGTGGGCTACTGTAACCAAATAAACATACCATACCATACCATACCATACCACATTTATTTACATAGCACATTTAAAAACAACAGAGTTGGGTCCAAAGTGCTGTACAGATCAGGAAAAACAAACAAACACACAAGTCAACAAAAATATAACATAAAAGCACACATGATGTCACATGACATAAGGACAGTAACTCCTGCCGAGATTCAAAAGCCAAGGAACAAAAATGTGCTTTAAGGCGTGATTTAAAAATCTGCAGTGTGGGGGCTTGCCTGACGTGCAAGGGCAACTTGTTCCACAGCTTTGGGGCTGCTACAGTGAAGGCCCGGTCTCCCCTGAGCTTCATCCTGGACTTAGGGACAGCCAGGAGAAGCTGATCGGAGGACCTGAGGGACCTTGAGGGAACATAGGGTTCCAGCAGGTCAGAGAGGTAGGTGAGTGCAAGTCCATTTAGGCACTTAAAAGCGAACAATAAAATTTTTAAATCAATCCTAAAATGCACTGGAAGCCAGTGAAGGGATGCTAGTACAGGGGTGATGTGCTCGTGCTTCCGTGTACCTGCTAAGAGACGAGCAGCAGCGTTCTGTACCAACTGTAGGCGAGAGATTGAGGCCTGACTAACACCAGTATACAAAGCATTGCAGTAGTCAAGGCGGGATGTCATAAAAGCATGAATTACAGTTTCAAAGACAGAATGTGTTAAAAAAGGTTTGACCTTAGCGAGCTTTCTGAGCTGGACAAAACTCTTCCCCACGACAGCAGTTATTTGTTTGTCCATCTTTAGGTCAGAGTCAATTTTCACCCCAAGATTAGTGACAGTTGGCTTCACAAAAAGTTCAAGGGGGCCCAGATCCGCAGGGAGGAATGCTTGTGAGTTGCTGGGGGTGAACACCATAACCTCAGTTTTACTGTTATTAAAATTTAAAAAGTTTAAAGCCAGCCATGCTTTGATATCTTTCAGGCATGCAAACAAGGGTTGTAATGAGCCAGGAGTGTTACGCTGTACGGGCAGGTAGATTTGACTATCGTCAGCGTAACAATGAAAGGAGACGCCATGTTTTCTAAAAATGGAACCAAGGGGAAGCAGGTACAACATAAATAAGATTGGTCCAAGGATTGAGCCCTGAGGCACTCCGCAATGGAGATGGGCTGTGGAGGACACAGCATCCCCCAGGCTGACGCAAAAACTTCTTTCTGACAGGTATGACCTAAAAAACTCTAGGGCTGAGCCTTTAATGCCGACCCAGTGCTCCAGGCGGGACAGCAAAATTTTGTGATCTACTGTGTCAAATGCTGCAGTGAGATCCAATAAAACAAGGATGACAGAGTTGCCGGAGTCCATGGCCAAGAAGATGTCATTAAAAACTCTTAGGAGTGCAGTCTCAGTACTGTGCAGTGCTTTGTAACCAGACTGAAACACTTCTAAAATGCCATAGGTATCCAGAAAAACCATCAGTTGGGCAAGAACAATTTTTTCTAAAACCTTGGAAAGAAACGGGAGCTTAGAAATAGGTCTGAAGTTTGATAAGACAGAGGCATCAAGGTTGGGCTTCTTGATGAGTGGTTGCACCACAGCATGTTTAAAACTAGCTGGTACATCTCCTGCAAGGCTTTTATTCATGATATTTTGGACAGCTGATCCGATCACCCTGCTGGTCTCCTTAACAAGGCGTGGGGGAAGGATGTCTAATGGGGAGCCAGAGGGTTTCATGTGAGAGATGATTTCCTCCAATTTGGTCAAGGTCACAGGCTCAAAACAGCTAAGAGTGGCAGGGCAGGTGACCATAATGGAGGGGTCATGTGTTGAGATCGGGATGCTGGTTGTGATGTTTTCCACTTTTTCAATAAAAAATTTTAAAAAGAGCTCGCATGTTTTAAAAGAAGCATCAAGGCAGACAGGCTGGGGGACATCCAGGATCTCATTAATAGTTTTAAGGAGAACCTGGGGCTTGTGGCGGTTGATTAAAATAATATCTGAAAAACATTTCGTCTTCTCGGCTTTAACAATTTCTTGATAACTGCGCCAGCTGTCTCTCAAAATGTCATAAGAGACCTGGAGTCTGTCCTTTTTCCACTGGCGCTCCGCCCTCCTGCATTCTCTTCTGGCTTTGCGTGTACTGTCGTTTAACCAGGGTTCAGTGACAAGTTTGAGACGTCTGGTTTTTAAGGGGGCGACAGTGTCGAGGATTTTTAGGCAGATGGAGTCAAAGCAGGAGGTTAGCTCATCTGTATTTGCGTACACAGGGCTGGCATACACAGGGCTGGCAGAATTAACTGGGCCAGCAATAGCACTCGTATATGCAGAAACGAAACGAACGGCAGTGGAAGGGTTAAGCATTCGGCATCTGCGCGCCGGTGCGCGTTGTTTGTCAACATAACATGGCAGAGATACATCAAACAAGACAGGCATGTGGTCAGAGAAAAAAGCCGCACAAACTTCAACATTGGACACAGGTAAGCCATGTGATAGGACGAGATCAAGTGTGTGCCCGAGCTCTTGTGTGGGACCACACACAGACTGCACAAGATCGAAGGCAGCAATGACATTTAAAAAGTCTCTAGCAAGCGGCCTGGAGGGACAACATATATGCACATTCATGTCACCAAGGATTAAAACATGATCATACTTAGGCATAATCTCAGCCAGGAAATCGGAGAAATCAGAAATGAAATGTTTGTTATATTTTTGGGGTCTGTATACCACTGCACACAGAACAGGGCGAGAGCAACCCAGCTCGAACATTATCAGCTCAAAGCTGGAGAAAGTGACAGGATACAGCTGCTTACAGTCAAAGCTTTGCTTGAAAACTGCTGCGATTCCTCCTCCTCGGCCGGTCTCCCGCGGAGCGCTGAAAAACGCACAGCCAGGCGGCAACAGTTCGGAGAAGGAGCTTGTATCACCAGCGCTCTGCCAGGTCTCTGTGATGCACAAAAGGTCCAGATCACGTACGATAAAAAAGTCATTTAGAATGAACGTTTTATTTGCTAGCGATGTAGCGTTCACCAAGGCAATCCTGGTGGGTGGTGGAGGAGGAAGTTGGTCATCTGTCCGGGGGGCTCGGGCCAGAGATCGAAGGCTGCGGGGATTCACTCCTCCACTGCGCCGGCGGGGAGGACAGGTGCGGGTGGGGAAATCCCTGCCGATGACCGGCACCAGCCAGGTGCCCACGGGCTCAAGGGAGCGACGGGAGCGACGGGAGGCGGAGTGGTGAAAGGCCGATCCATATCCGACCGAAGTAGACGTTGACGAAAACAGTAGAGAGGCTTTCAATTTCACGAGTCGCCCGCTGCGTTTACCCCGAGCTCTGAGGCGTCTCCGCCGGGGAGGAGGAGCTGCTACACGGAAGAGGTGAGCAGGTATTCCCGCAAGAGGCGGTGACGGAAACGTTTTCTATCCCGGATCAAACTTGATCAGATATTCACTAACAAGGCGAATATTCAGGAGTTCTTGGCGATCATACGCAAGCAGAGAGTTGACTCTCACAGTGACAAGTGACAAAACCAGTGTAAAAACAAACAAAGCCGACAGCGGCAGACGGGCAGCCACACACACCGGCACCATCTTGCCAACCAGGAATGGACACATTTTTGTTGAAATTCTTTTATTAGGATAACCCCTTGAGATGTGCCATCTCGTTTTCGAGGGGGTCCTGAACAAAATACCACAAAGATATTATATACACACATACAAACAAGATAAACAAGAAAACAGAGACAGTCAGCCAAACAACATAAACACAAAACAAACAACAACAGTAACAAAAAAAACAAAACAAACAAAAAAAAAGACCACTTTAGGGGCAACATGTCAGCACTTTTTTTTATCTCTTATGTTTGCCTATGCCTGTGTTGTGCCAGTAAATCTGAATGACTTATACTTTGGTACCAGTGGTTTTCTTGAATTGAACCAGAGTCCTGCACCAGGATGGGTAACCCACAAAAAGCTGTGTAACGGGTAAAAATATATATGTAAATTCACAGGCACAGGTAAAAATGAACTATATGCAGGGGGACAGCAGATGAGAGCAAAAAAATATATTTTTTATTTTTCACAATAAAACAAATGAAAAAGATGTGCAGTGTATGTGTAATATTTTTGACATAAATCACCATTATCAAGCCACAATTCCTTTTATTTTGAACGTCAATGACACATGTCGAACCTTTGACCCCTTTGTCACATTTGTCAACAACGTGGAGGACTCCAGTGATGAAAATTTGCAGCCTACATCGAGGTGGCAGCCTACATTGAGTTCAAAGAGGATCCTTTTAAGGTTTTATGGTGGTGATTGTAGCATGCTAAAATATTTTCTAACCTTGCACAGAACAGAACAGAATGAACTTTACTCATCACCAAGGGGAAATTCAGCTGTCCAGCAGCTCATAAAAGACAAAAAAAATAAATAAAATGCTTTAAAATAAGTGCACAAGTAGAAAGTAGCATGCCCATGCTAAGATCAGTTTAAATATCTAACGTTATATTTTGATTCATGATGCTACGCCACTTAGAATTGGATTAAGCAGGCTGACCCCAGTGACCTGGTGGGTTTTAAGAGGTTTTAATAGTCTAAAAGCCAAGACTTTGTTGACATCCCGTCACAAATTTTTTTTATGTAAAGTCTACACAAATGCCCCAGATTGTCAAAATGACATAAAAACTTTTTTTCAGTTTTCAGTTAATTTGACTAAAATTTATGAGGCCGATTTCGCCAAATTAGTTTAAGGCCAATAAACACCACTATTCTTGTAGTGTCACGTAATGTGACATAATGTATATTGTAGTGCACTGGGGCTAAATGGGTGGAGTTTCCCAGAATGCTGTGGCCAATAGCCAAAGAAAACTGTGTTCAAATGTGTTCTAAAACATGTTATCCATTACACAGTGATTAATGGTTATGTATTTCACAGTGGTTCTAATAGGTTACAGTTAATGTTGTGGTAAAAGACATTTTGCACCATGAGCTAAGTTGTATACACAGTCATTGACCTCCCACCTGTGTGGATATTAGATTGTCTAACATATAGGTGTGCTGAGGTAAAATAAAGAGCACTTCCTGATGCAAAGTTTGTCTCTATGTCTTTTTCTAGCAATCAAGAAACCTGAGCTTGCCACAACATGAATTTAGAGTTCAATGAAATTAAAAAAAAAAAAATGTTGTAAAATGTTTAGTCAATTTTTTTGTTCATATGACGTAGAACTAAATCCTCAAACACAAAAACAATGAAAAGTTATGTTAAACTGACATAAAATTCCTTTCAGACGAGGGTTATGTGACACATTTCATTTATGTCTGGTGTACTCAAAACTTTATGTGTACTTTACTTTATGTTACTGTATTGTACTAAACTTAAAGTTTTGAGTGCAATGTATTTGCAAAAAAAAAAAAAAAAAAAATCAGTTGAGTGAGCGAGTGTATAATAGAAACCTGTTTAAAGACACTAAACAGTAGCCTATATGCAAAGGCAATTCATTGGGGAAGAAGTACAGTAAAAAAACAAAAATAAACCGTTGTCTGAGCCAGGGGAAATGTCTGTCCCCAACCCCTGTCCATCTGTCTGAAAATGACTTTACATTCAGGAAACTACACGCTGACAATTTTAATCCATCTTCCTCCAGCGTGGACTTGACACTTATTCCTTTTGTATACCCTGTGGGCATCCTATCTATCTATTTCTCCCTCTCACCTTTGCCTCACTCCCTTGCTCACAGTGACATGTCTGTCCCCTCCTGAGCAAAATTTAATGTAAAAATAACATTATCGAGCCTGCAGGAAAACAGCAGAGCCTGGTTTAATGTATTTATGTAATAATAGATTCTGCATGATATTGCAGAATCCAAACCTCTCACCCACTCTTTGGATGAAAAATAGCATGACTGTACATACACAAGTCATTCTCAGCATCAGACGATAACAGCTTTGTGTGACATAATCGTCAGGCGACAGAAATCTATTCCTTCCACTGCAGCTGCATTTTCTCGACCTAAGACCATCAAAGAGCCACTGCTGCCCAGAGAAAAGGGCAGTTGAAAAACTGATGCTGCTTGCATGGCGCATTCATAACACTGTAAACTGTCAAGATGGCAAAAAAATGACCTTATATGTGTACTGTATGTGTGTTAGAAACTGTCAAAACATCCATTTATCAAAGAACCCATGAGGTCTCAGCAATGTTTTTCACTCTCATTCTCACACACATGCACACATAAATATACACACTGAGGCAGCGTGTACATCAGTCACACTGTAAATAGAATGTAAGTTAAAGAACAGGGTTAGATGTTTCAAGTATTCACATGCCATGGGAATGTTAAAGGACTTTTTAGTTGCTGTAATTATTTTTCATTTCTATAAGGCCATGAGGACATCCTTTCCTTTTTCAACCAAAGTTAAAGCTGCACTTACATATAATACTTTGATTTGAACAATAAATCAGATGACTGTAATGAATAACATGTGAGGTATCACTTGTAGTTACAAAGTATCACCCAAGTGTGCTGTTTTCCCCAGCTCATTCCTTGGGTATTTCTGGCCACAACTTCATAATTTTCTCTTATAACCTTTGTCTCTAGAACAGATAGCTGTTTTCAGCAAAAAAAGAAAAAAAAAACCCTTTGGTGGACCCTCTGTACACAACCTGCACAGCATCAGACTCAGCTCAGAAAGAAAATGCAAGCATTTCTGCAAATCATCAATACATTTGCACGTTTCATGTGGATCATATCAATATTTTAAAGATTAGTTTTAGTTTAGGTTTTTTTTAGGACATTTTCCAGATTATAAAACTCAGTTAAACTGGTAGACAGACAAATAAAATAAACATTAAGTAAGTTTTTTAGGCATTAAAAACACAAGATAACCAAAAAGACGAAACAGGATCCCAAAAAGGTGTTGGCTGAATACTTAGGTTATTGCACCTACTCTTTTAACAATAATTATTTTTGTCAACATAAAAAATTATAAATTATACAGAGCAATAAAAGAAAGTAACAGACACTATTTATATACATTGTATAGGCCTATTGTCTACCCCTAAATTCCAAACACATATTAGGTGTTCATATTTCAGTTTTATATTTGTTAATCATCTTGTGTTTAAATTATTTTTTAAATCTATTGAGTGAATAAGACACTGTCATTTGTGTATCTAAGCCATTCCACAAATTATACTGAAACACATTTGTTTTACTTTGGTCTGGTCTTTGTTTTTGTAAACATACAGTTTCCTTTCATTCCATACTGACATTCTCTTATTTGAGACATCCGCTGGATCAGTCAGGTAACATGTTGTTGTATGCTTTGTACATCAGTGGTCTACGACAACTCCTAAAATTTTGATCTCATAAACTCTTTCTAATTCAATATTATCTATCATAATTTGTCCTTGATTATTGTTTTTGTTTTTATGATGCCCTAAT
>JAPZEB010000012.1:34941447-34952459 GCA_029783705.1 Chaetodon striatus | reverse complement strand
GATCTACTGGATATAAAATAACAAAAAAGAAGTGATGCATGGGGGGCTGTTACTTGTCCAGTAACTATTGTATCTGAATAAAGGTGCACAACTGATGAAGCACCCAATACTGTACAGCCCTCTGCAACCTGGCTCCCCCCCTACCTGTCTGAGCTCCCACTCCCTCCCACACTCTCAGGTCTGCTGATGCCTGCCTCCTGCACCCTCTTGTCTTGTGTCTTGTGCCAGCTTTAAAGAGCGAGGCAGCAATTTGCGTCTGAGGTTGCTAAGCAACTTTAACAAGCACTGTATCTTAGCCTATTTACCTGAAATCCTGAGTGCAAAGCTGATCTTCTTCCAGGTGCTGATTGTGTGTAGGCCTATTGTCCGTGGGACAGATGTAAAGTTCTGACAGCTTTGCACTAAAATAAACAATGTCTCCTGCATGTTTATCACAGACTGATATTTATGGAAGACAGGAAAGATATCTCTCGGCTGTGATTGGTTAGTCCTCATTACATGACATGTGGTGCGCACTGGTATGATTCAAAAGTTGAACTCTGTTTATCTCAGAGCACAGCTGTTGCGCCCTGAAAAACAAGTGCTTGGGAATACATGCATGGCGCGATGGTCTCGCTCTGGTGTTTGAGTGTGCCTGTCGCATATCTACATTGAAGACAATGAATTCGAGGGTGCAAAAAATGTGGCATGTGTACGACTCCTCTGTGGGTTTTACAAAGAAAGTTCTCAGTGAATGAGGCCCAGTGTCATCCTGCCAAAAGGATTAGGTCAGATCAGACAATACTATTGCGGGTAGTTCTGGAGAGCAATCACAATCAACCTTTTTAGTTTGATGGACTTGTTGATAAATTTACACACTGCGCTCTCAGCTTGTTGCAGTTTGAGCTGCTGTGACTCAGAGGAGAAGCTCTTCACAAAGTGAGCTGAGCACAAACTCTGAGTTTGACCTTATTAGTTGGATGGTTCTTTGTTGCTGCAGCTATTGGAACAGGTTGGCAGGTTTGCCTGCGTTTATCAGAGCGTATTAGACCTTCGCTGGGCTTCCATTAAACTTAATGAACATTTAAATCCTTTAATGGATTGAAGGGAATTGAGAGCGGCAAATTATCTGCTAGACACTCTCCGCTGGTGTTGATAAAGACACCCGTCGATGGAACTTGAAGAGACGCATTTGAGACAGCGGCCTCCCCCTCTTTCCCTCTCTTCATCTCTGTTTGTTCTCTCCCTGTGACTGTCTCACACTCTCCTTGTTCCTCTCCCTCACTCCTTCTCTCTCTCTTTGCCCCTATATCCCTCTATCACACAGCCTCTCTTTTGTTTCTAACACACGCTGTGTTCCTCTGTCTGTAAGAGAGGAGAGGAGGCTGTTGCTGCAGAGCCAGATCTCGGTCATTCATCAGTCCCCATGAAGGGAACATCATAGAGATCTCTCTCCAGGAGGGATGTGCTAACACAACCACAACAGCAGCCCATTACAGAGCTGTCAGCCATTGCCCAACCTTTTCTCGCTGTCTCTCACTCCTGCTTTATCCTTAGCCATCTCAGTGAAGGATCTTCTACCCAACATGCTAGCAGAGCAGAGAAACATAAATTACGATACGGCTGCAATCACAGAGCATGACAGAGCTGGCCCAGGGGCTGCTGAATCCTGGCCAGCCCAGCATCAGGTCCTGCTAATGGGTGGAAAGGGCTCAAGAGGGGCCCATGCTTTTTGAGGCCTTGCCTGCTTCTGGCTGCAGCTCAGGAGGACCAGCAAACCCAGCTGTATTGATCTGGTAGCTCCTATATTCCTGTCGACAGCTGGCTAACAAGGCTGATGTCTCAATAAAGACCTGAGCCTTGGGGAGAAATGGGGGGGCAGCCGGCCGGCCGACAGCAACCTGTGTTAAGACAAACAGCAGACAGAGAAAGGGAAAGGTTCACGCCCTCTTTGCTTCTTTAACGTGCTCCCACAATACTCCCCCCTCAGGATGACACTAGAAACTGTTACTGTTGAGTTGATAGTGAGAATGGCTCATGAGTTCAGGAAAAACAACAGTTTCAATGATTACTGCCATGACTGGCGGGGCATGATTTTGCTTTTATTTTATTCATACAAAGAAGTAAACTGCAGAAATTTTAGCAAAGCACTATAACTTAAGCCTACATTTTAGCAATGATTTTATCGAGTCAAGGTGAAGTCATGAGTAAAGAATACAGGACTCTGTTAGCAGTGGTGAAGTGGAGAGTATATGCTGTTGTGGTGGGGGAAAAAAAAAATACAGCATAGTATCGCTATATTTTGTTTGGCAATATTGTATCAATACATGACATGAACTTCAGATTTTTTATTATATAAATGATTAATATTGCAAATACAAATTAAACTTGTGGTGGCCTACCAGAATAATAAAATCTATTGCTTTTTCAGTCCACGAGATACAATTTGCTGCAATAAAAATGACTGCAGTGAAATGGACAGACTTAAAACTTTTCCTTATTAGATGACAACAGACGGTCTACGTTTCCTTTGGGGACATAATTTTCAGCTGAAAAAAAAAAAAAAGTAATAATTAAATATCACAAGTAACAGCAATTGTTTAAGGTTACCCAAATGTTTATGGTAACATAAAACATAACTTTTTTGTCCTGTGGTGGAGACAAGGAGAAAACAGGAAATACCTGCTGTATGTTGGCAAGTTTGCTTGGCAATGTGAGATTCCGTGCCACAAAATCTTAGTTAAACAGCCAAACCAATTTTACAATAACCAATACTGAAGGAAAAAAAACATGAACAGAAATAAATTACTTAGGGTTAGGGTCAATTTTACACAAATGTTTTGTGTAAAAAAACATGACCTTTATGGTCAAATTACATATTTACATACATATTTTAGTATTTTAATAGTATCCTTTAATTTTTTGGGTTTTTTTTTAGCTTTGTTCATTTTTCATTTTATTGGATGTGATACATGTATATGAGTGATGTTGGTTCCTTTGTTCTGTGTGATCTTAAATATGAGAGCCATTCAACAAATATAACAATAAAATACATGTAAGCAATTTTTTTTTTTTTTTCAGATTTACAATGCCACTCATGCTGCAGCTCTCGATTGAGTATTCTACCAATGAATTAAGCAATTTATTGAGTGATCAGATATCAGAAATACTTGTGATTTATTAACAGACAATATTAAATATTGGTGGTGGGACGCAATTAAAAAAATTAATCTGATTAATTAGAGGCTTTGTAATTAATCACTCGCAATGAATCACATTTTTATCAAATAGCAGTATTCGACACAATAAGCAAAGTTTTTCAATTCAGATAAATTTTGGTTGACAACTGAATCAATCAACAGACATATACATGAACTTAAACAACAAAAATGTTTGTTTTTCATTTCGCCAGAGAGTTTGTTAATTTGTCAGACGTAGACTTCCTTATTTTGGCTCTGAATCCCGTCATTTGATCTATTGTGGGCCAGAGTGTGGATACCTGACCCGAGCCGAACAGGACTGAGTGGAACACAATGGGTCAGGACGGGTTTGGATAACAAATCAGAAATTTTTCCCGGGTTCAGCCCACTTGACATGCTGCTGTGTTGTGCTATGGCCTATTCAGGAGCTGGAAGTTGTTATTTACATTACGATGCCTGAACGCAACACAAGCACTGCTCCAACTGAGTGTGTGTGCGGAGTGCCTGACTGTGAGTAACAGCAGCCTGTTGATGGTCATTAACACACTGTCCATATGTGGTCAGGGTAAACAGACAAACTGTAACCATGACAACAATAACTATGTCAGGTTACAAACTGCTTCAGGCTGGGGTCAGGTTTACACTTAAAAATCAGAAAGCTGTCGGGTTCGAGTCCAAGACAGTTACAACCGAGCCGGTTGTAACTGTCTTGGACTCGGGTCGGGTTCGGTCAGGAAAATGCAGCTCGAGCCACGCTCTATTGTGGGTTGGCTACACCATTTGCCTGTACCAGGACTGTCATAACTAACATTAGCTCTGGTGTCCGTGCTCGCATCAATATGTTTTGCATTGAGGTGACACAGTAGGCTTGAAGTGCTGCAGTGATAAGGAAAGTCTTTGTTGCACAATTTGCACATAATCATGCTCTTATCCAAGCTGCCATCGGGCAGTTTTTAAAAAAAAAACTTTCTGCCCAACAAACCACGCAATGTGGTCTTTTCTTCCAGTGCTGTTCACCAAACTTTCTTGTGCGCTGACGTCACTCAGTGCATCATTGTGCATCTTCTTTGCAGCTGGCAAACAAACTTTGGGTGCATTAATGCCACCCACCAGGCTGGAGTGTGTGCCTCAGTGTTACCGGTGTGCCAGAAATTAGGGAACTGAGAAAGGTGCAATTATATGCGTTATATATATTTTTTTCAAAGAGTTATTTTTCCTGTAATTAAAATGAGGCAGGAAATCAGACAGGTCTCTTACATGAACAACTAATTGGTTACCTTTTTAGGAAACATGAAATTAGGTTCCAGTTGCTATATTTGATTTGGGGGGTATTTTATGTATAGCTGTGAGGGGAATACTGTTGATGTATGTGTGTGTATGTGTACTACCATGATGATAACATGAAAGAAGCTCTGGCTTTAACAAACTGACCACAGTATTTTAGTTTCTGTCTCTAAGTTAGCATAGTTTTGTTCAAGAAAATTAATACAGAAAATAAAATGCTGCATTCAGTTTGTGAGAGCCTAACCAGTCACCATATTATTTTACTATGTTAAAAGGGCAACAAGATTTTCAAAGAGCTTTGTATCACCACAGTATGGAAAGTTTGTGCAGATGAACAGCGTTTGTCTTCCCTCCGTGCTGCCCGCAGCACCCATTCATTTGGACTTTTCCGGTGGATTAACATAAATGCTAACAATAATGTTACCTTGTGTCAAGTTCGCTCCGTGGACTGGATGTGTCTGTGCTGCGATGTGGTATGTTAGTTTGTTTTTGGAGTAACGTTAGACACACTGTAAAGAATTCTTCTGTTTTGAGCATGGATGTATGATTTTGGGCAGAGCATAGTAGTCTGCGAGAGTAATAATCATCCATATGAAACTCAGCACAGTCTGTGCAATAATTTGGATTAAACAAGGCTTTGATGCAACTAATTTGCATTGATGATTTTCAGTTTCAGCCCTTAATGCAACATCAAAACAAAAAAATCATTCATGAAATTCTATGTCCCATGTCTCAGCATTTTTAAGACTCCTGAAAGATTGAGACATTTTAATACTAATTAAGGCATTATTTTTAGATTAATGAATTTAATGACTTTTAAGACTTATTAAGGATCCACGGGAACCCTGGTAATATATGCTGTCGCAACCCGGTCTCACTCTAAAGTTGTCTAATACCAGTGGGCAGTGACTTGAGGTGTCAGACACCAATGAAAAAGCTGTCCTTTTACATCGACACACAGCCAGTCACCGTTATTGTGGAATGACCAAATATCAATATGTGATGAGGTCGAAGTGAGTTTGGTTCTCGCAATATCACAAAACTTTTAAAATCTTAATAATGTATCGTGGGGTCTCTGGTGATTCCCACCCCTTCTATGCAGGTATACTGGGTTCACCCTCTTCTGTCTCTGGCCATTTATGAGATACCTATCTATCAGCCAAAAAGCCACTGGAATACATGGGAAAGTATACCCACTACCTCCTCCTTGGTAACCTACCCATCTACACCCACCTCATCAATTACCGCTACACCACTGTGTGTTAGCGCAGAACACAGGCCCTTACAGACTTTTCCTAGCACATCTCCTGAGCAAAGCAAACAAAAGAAACACCCTGACAGACTGACTAATGAGGCTGATGATCTATTTTTGATGCGTGAAACATTAGGATATGGTTTGGCTGCTCTGTGCAGTGAGGAGGTGGAGACAGGCAGCTCAAAGAGTCAATAAAAGGCGTTTGGAGCTAAAATATGAGACCTGTGAAGGGAAACATCTTTCTTCGTCAGCGAGCCTGCTTAAGTGTCCTTGAGCAAGACATCAAGGACTACACACTTCAGCAAATTCAGCTTAATATATTTTCTCAGTAATCTGTTGCAGAAAGGTCTCCCCTCCAAGCTATTAATTATAACAAGTTCTTGTGCATTTTTCTCTCATGTGATGTTACTAAACGTGCAGCAGGTGCTCTACTAACTGAGGAGAGATCAATACAAACAGCAGCGTCTGCTGTAGCACTGATCAAAATCAAAAGCCTCTTTGTCTCTCTTTTTTTGTTGTTGTTGTTTTGTTTTTTTTTCTCCCATGGACAAAAATTTGTCTTTGCCTTTTATTGCACAAAGAGAAAAACTGCAGCTCCCAGCAGTCTGGCTCCTTTCAACTTTTCCCTCTTCATTTCCTGTTTCTCCTGCATTTTTGTTACTTTTAAATTACATGTTTAAATCTTAGAATAATGAAAAAAAGGGGAAATCTTTGTTGCTTCAGTTTTCTGCGCTCCCTGCCTCTGTGTCTTTCTCCCCCCTTGGTCCTCCTGCAGCAGAGGTATATGGGAATAATCATCCACCTACGGTTTGCTCATTAGCAGCAAGGCCTGCGCTCTGCATGGGTCTTTTCATGTTCCTCAGTACTAACAACAACCTGAAGGAACGCTCTCTGTCCTCGCTGGGAATGTGACAGTGTGAAACAGTGTGCAGGAGTTGAATAAGGGACAGTGCCCGCAGACAGGAGAGGCTGCTCAGGGAAACACCACCTCCATCCACACGAATGATTCAGTACACACTATAAATGCGGGAGCTACAGGATACAGTCAGGTTGGGCTTCCTTTCTTGCTCCCTGTGTGCAGTTGGCCTACACTGATTTATCTAAAGGCTGATTTATATACTCATAACCAGTTATTGTGCCAATGACTTTAATGTGGCCATTTTCATTCCTAAAAATAACACCGATACCCTGTTTCCCCTCAGAATTGTTTCCTTGAAAACATTCTTTCTGCACCAGCTGTTTTGAAGGACTTTGACTGCAGTGTTGATGTTTGGAGTTTAAATCCTTCTCAGACTTCACAGGAAGAAAAGTCTGGTTCTAGGACATATGTGTGATGTTTGTTGTTTCTCTTGTCAGCAAGAAAAAAGTGTCTGAAAGGAGTGAGACTCTCAACTTTGCTATGTATCGCAGGAAAACACTCTAACCTGTGGAGACACAAAGTGTTCAAAAAGTAAAAAATAAAGAAATAAAAAAAACACATTATGTAATAAATAACTTTTCATACATATAGCAGAATGTGCCAAATACATATAATATGTACATATAACCATGCAATTGTCTAAGACTATTATCGTAAAATAGATTCCATCTCACCATTTATTTAAGGGCTATTGCTTTGCTCTGAATTAGCAAAGAGCCAATCACAAAACCCACTCTGCCCTTGGCGTCATGTTTGTTCGATGTTATGATGAAAAGTGGTATTATGAAATAAAATGGTCATTGTAAAAAGGGCATTGGAAAACAAACAGACTTTGAAGAAAAAAAAGACATTCTAAAGTGAAAGCTGAAATGAAATTTAAAAAAATATATATGACCTGCAATAACATTTCATGACATTTCATCATAAAGCAGCTGAAGTTTTAAAAATGTATGGGTTTATTTTATAATTTCATAATTATGCTTTTTTAAAATATTTTTATATTCTCTGTATTTATTCATGACTATTTATTTCATTAAGTTTTTTTTTTTAATTTATTTAATTTTGAACACATGAATACTACCTCTATAAAAATCTATTTTGAATCAAATGGCTCCATAATTCAGGCATGTTATGTCACCCATATTTTACAGCACATAGTATCAGAAAACTTGGGGAAAAAGAAAGATGGAAAATGTGTAAAAGGCAGCCAGGGGTTTGCAGTTTTATCATCATTGGATTTTCACAATTATGTCGCTGTCCAACAAAAACAATGTATCTTTTTTTTAAAGAATAAGTTTTGCAGTGAAATACTCTTTACAGTACCTCTGATACAACACTTATCATGATGTTCGCTTCAAAAAGAAAGTAAAGCTTTCCACCAGCTTGTAGGAGCTAAACTCCATCCCTGCAAATGAAATATGAGGGTAAACTGAGCTGAGGAGGGTTTACCTTCCTCGACTACATCCCTGCTGGTCACACTGATTGCAGCTGCTTCTCTTTTTTCTGTCTCTGGATAGAAATAAACAAAAATCTGACTCTGTAATAATTACTGGGGCTCACAATGGATTCATATTTTCATGTGTTCTATTGAAATAAAACACATTATGAGATGTCAAAATATTAAAACTAGCTTTCCCTTTGTCTCCTTCTTTCCCCTTACCATACATACACACACATATGTGCGCGCACACACATATGCGTGCAGCAGTCCGCACACAGATACGTGACGGGGTTTGAAGGACACTTGTGTTAAGATGCGGACAAGATTGAATACTCACATATACAATTCAAACCCTCACAGTGTCAGTAAGGAGTGGTAGTGGAGTGTGTAGTCAGCCCTTTAGAACCCCCCCTGGCCATCTGTATACACACATGACTGCAAACATGAACAATGAACAGAAACAAAATGGCTGGCCATGGCTCCTGCTCATCTATCAAATATATGTACAAAAACCCGTCACAGTGTCTGTGTTCTCTGAGTGCTCGACTGTTATGTATGTATGACGCAGTGTGTGTGTGTTGTCAAGTGAAGCTCTGCATGGTTGTGTAAGCAGTTGCCTGCTTCTCTACCAATTTAATTTCCAGCTCTCCGTTCATTCCAAAGGTTATCTCTTCCATGTACATGTAATATTTGTAATTGCCCTCCAGTTGCAATGTAGCCAAACCAAAGCAAAGGGATAAAAATACATTTTGGGTTTTTTTTTTTTTTTATGCATTCAGTAATCATTTCAACCACTGGTTTGGGCTTGATAACAGTTTTGCCCCTAATCACTTCCAATAGAATAAAAAGCAGTGGTTACTCTTGCAGGATCTGGAAAAATTGATTTGTTTTTCTTGTGCTTATTTCGATGAATTAGTGTGCGTGGTTAGAGCAAAATCTAATATTGGGGAACCATATATACACATCTCTCTGATGACTTTTTCTATGAAGTGAGAGTGTCTTTCTTGGAGGAACTGATGTGAATAGAAATAAATTGACTAATTCACATTGATTAAAATGATAAATAACTAAATAGGACCAAGTATATTAGCCGAGTTTTTTAAGCTGCACAGTCTCATGACAGAACAAACAAGAGTTTGATTTGGGGGAGGCCCAAAAAAATATATATTTTAAATCTTGCTCACAACTTTGCAATGCTTTATTTACAGCCTATAGAATATTCTAAGCCCTTAACCTGAGAGGACTCCAATCAGACAATTTAAAGGGATGCACACGAAAAATTATGAATGTATTCTGTAAGGTTAAATTGCTCCTTATTATTAGAGGAATAACAATAGGATAAAAAATAATTTAAAGATTTTTTTTTTTTAATTTTCTTTTCTTTTCTTTTTTTTTTTTTTGCCACAATATTCTTTATTGCTGTTTTAAGAGATTTTCCAGCCCTAAAAGAATGAAACTGTAGGGGTAAATATATCGCCACAACGCCCTCTGTTTGATTCCACTCGGATAACTTTTTTGCATATCATATCCCTCTCCTGTCTATATCAATACTGTCAACTATGAATTAAAGGTAAAGATTACTCAAAAAAAGAAAAAGTGGTTTAAAAAAATAAAAAACTAAATACAGGAAGAAAAAACAACCATTCATTATATTTTTATATCACATCGTGGAACATTTAGGTTTCAAAATGTGCCTCACCATCTGCATTAAATGCATATTTAAGACTTACTCAACACACATATATATGGAAAGAATCAATATTAATTCTAATAAATAATAAAATGCTGATTGAAGACTTTGCATAGGAAAGAATTTGTTGTAATTAGTTTTTTGTAGCAGTTTGTGCTCAGAGCAACCAAATGATCAATAACGCAGCTGTCTTCCTGCAGATTAGGTCAATGGGAACACATTCACACCTGCAGACAAATCACTGACATTAAAACAGACCAATAAAAAAGGGGCTTTTTCCCATAAGGCGCTCTTCTGACAAACCTGGAAACCAATGTCAGGTGTTTTTAATGTGGATAAAAGTCCTTAAACTAGATTCTTAAACTCAGTAAGCGGCGACACAGCGACGGGGCAAAAAGTTTATTAATCTTATCACACTGAATCGTTAATCAGCAAAGGACAACAATCATCACAGGACAGTTTGAATGAATTTGAGTATCAAAGACACAAGAGAGGGAAAGACGAAGACACCTTACATGGAAGGCACTCAGTGAAACTGCGCTCCAAACAGGAGCAGCGGGAAGGAAAAGGAAATTAAATCCAACATACAAATAACACAGGATGTTAATGGTGTGTTGTACATGTGGTGATTGCTATGACAACACACACAAGGACATCTTGACTGGACCAACAAGCTGTTGGTCTGCATGGCGGTCCTCGCTTGCTGCTCTGTCTGACCTGAGGTGGCCCGACTCTGCTTTCCCGACTTTACACAACTTAATACAGGATAAGTGCTGCCCTCACCTCTCCACTGCTCAGGTGATCCCACATGAACCAAAACACTGATCTCACTCCCCTTTTTCCCCTACTATCTCTTTCTCTTCTTGTTCTGCTGCTTTTTTCCCTGCAATGGCAAGCTAGATGTTTCTGTCAGGGTGAAGACGACCCTAACAATTGAATCGCTGTTGTCAGTCAACCTCCTGAGACCAGACCTATGTCAAGGACCCTGTCAAACACACACATACCCACACACCCACACACACATACACATACACACAGAAAGGCGCTGGGAGACTTTGTGGTGTGTATGTGGCATTAGTTTAACAAGTGACAACAACAGTTTTCCGTCTCGTGGTGGAAAGATATGGACAGGACAGTGGAAGTAAACAAATCCAGGCAGGGCTTCAGGGAGCAAAGTGAGTTTTACATACACACAGGCAAACACACACACACACACACACACACACACACACACACACAACCAA